>CAMXCT020004446.1:865000-1010000 GCA_947184155.2 Cladocopium goreaui
CTTCATAATTCGAGAATCGTTTCCGTCAATCTTGTCCCTCTCTCATCAGGTCTTTCGTCACCCAAGAAGCCCTTGGCATCCCACCTGATACGAGCCACAAGCCTTGGCGAAGCCTTTCTCAATGACACTCGCCCAGAGCTGACCTTTGGCTTAACACACGGCGTTGATGCTCCCCAAACCCCCAAGGAGCCCATAGGCCAACACCCCCAACGCCCCCAACAGCCCCAGCTTCAGTTCATTTCAGTTCGGTACATCTCCGCGTTGAGCAGTAGGCAAGCTGGTAGTACCTGCAATGGAATCAAGAACTGGGCATGATACCCCCTTGGGACATTGCCTGAGGTTGGATTCCTGAAAATTGTTGGGAAACATCCATCGAACTTGGCAGTTTAACTGGCCAAGTTAGGTCATGACTGCAGTGATCCTCCAAAACCATCCAAAACCCACAATCATCCAGCCTCCAAAGCCCACTTGATGTGAGGCTCGAGGTTGCATGCTTTTATGATTTTTATGTTCATCGCCTTTTCCCAACCATATCCAACCATGCTTGACCCCTAGGCCCTGATGATTTTCCAACTGGTTGATGGGATCCTGGGCGCACGTGCTTCGGCCATTCCCAATGCACGGCAAGCGATCATCCACAATGATGTCGCGCCAGCATCCTCCCAGCCACAAGCGCACCAAATAAACCTGGAGATGGAATGAATTGGAATGACATGGATGTTTTTGGTCAGAAAAGGTTGGGCCACTTGGGTTACTTGGGTACCTGGAACATGGCCATGAGATGCCATGAGTATGTTATAGTTGAATTATGTTCAATTCATTGGCAGAAGACTCATGTCATATGTCGCGACTCTGTGACACCGCTTTCTTGACATCCGAGCTTTGCACCCCAGCTTCGTCAAAGTTCTGCTCCGGCAACAGCCTCACTGCCAAGAGCCAAGTGCCACAGTGCCATAGTCAAAGCCGGTCTCACTGCCGGGCTTGGCAGGCCGGCAAGACTGTGCAGTGCTTTAAGCTGTTGATTCAAGGCTGGTATGGCATGTCACATATATGAGATATGATAAAACATACATGAAGATAAAGTGCTCCCTTGGTCACTGCACAACTCAGCTTTCAGCATCTTTTGCGCATTCATTCGTCGCTCTGGCCCTTTGCCGCTTCCAGGGCTCTCTTGAAAAGCACGTTTTTCGAGACTACGTCCGCGGAGCTGCCATTCCACATCCACATCTGCCTGTGAACATTTCTCAAAATTCTCAATGCATCTCCCCAAAAAAAAGCATCTGAAAGAACATCTAAATCCATAAAGACATTTTTTGTTACTAGCAGCCTGGACATCTAAAAAGGACGTGCATGGCTACGTCGGAAACGCTGGCCGAACCCAATTGGTTCAGGCGCGAAGAAAAAATGTATCGTCTGAACGCTGCGCGACTTTGGCACCCTGTCACGAGTGACACTTCATTCAGCGAATATCAGCAAGCCAGATCATCACGTCTGGGAAACATGCCTCATTTGGTCCTGCAAAAAGATCTAAGAGCTCATGTCCACAGTCTCTCCCTCCTAGGGTCCTAGGGCCTTTAAAGGTCTTTAAGGGTCTTTAAGGTATCATGTCGAACAGGAGGCCTGTTTCCACTCATACTGTCACATGAAATTAGCAAATCAGGAGCCATTGCTCCCGCAGCCAGCATGGCCATGCAATTTGGATATGACAAATTATGAAAACACTGGAGTCTAATGTGGTTTATATGTGTGTTTATGATTATATCAGCAACTCTTTGCCATAAATTAAAACGATGTCCCAAGATGAAGCCGGACGATCATATGGTCACAGCTTCTCAAATTGGCGCGCTTCAGGCTCTGCGGAAAATCTGATGATCAGAAAATGTTGCTTCATCCGCTGCTTCTGCTCTTCGTTTACCACTTTCCATCATTTTTCATGGCTCTTCATTGCCTGCCACACATGCAAGATCTGACCGCAAATCTGTCATCCCCTCTCCTATATCAAGACCCCTGGAATAAATGCTCGTTTAGTATTGACATATATTGAAAATTATTGAAATGCATTTCGGGGGCCCAATCTGCAATCTGGGGGACAGTTTCATACTAGGGGAATGGGACTGAGAAGATATGTTATATATATACATGATGCACGCATGTCATGTCATATCATATCCTGCCTGCCGTTGCATCTTCACAAGGATTGTGCAAAGCAAGAAGACAGCCTCGAAAAGCTGCAAGAGGGGTCGCAAAGATCCAACAAACTTTCACGGAAGGACATGTGGTGTTCTTTTGGACAAATACCCTCTGGTAATCAAACATTGCAATTTAAAATCCCCTATAAATGGAGGTTTTAGTAGGAAAGTAACCTATATATATGGGTAATTTTCTATTGCTATGCTTGATCACTAGAGGGCAAGTTCTTTTTTAACAAACTAACCTTTAGATATCTTCAACCAACATTTTTGGATGCATTTGGATTGGTCGGACAATGTTTTTCCGAATCAAAAGAAGTTCTCGCTGCATATCTATGTCAATTCATGGCTGGATTGGCTTCTGATTTCAACTGATTTCACCTTGCTGCCACCAGGTAGCGGTAAACAAATGCATGAGCAAAAAGAATCGTGCGGCGATCACCCGGGACCAGCCATCGAAAAACCGTTCCTCGCAGCACATCAATACCAAGGATTTTTTGTGATTTGTTAATTGTTTTGACAGTCCAACTGACCTGATCAAGAATTCTGTGGGTTGGAAGACCAGGATATACCAGGATTCAACCCCTGATTTAGATGATTAAGTGATATCATGTGATATCAAATGCCCAGTTTCCTGGTATCTTTCCTTTAGCCAAGTGCGATGGCAAAAATTGGGGCAAGCTCTTGCATTCATAGTTTCCTCAAAGTGAGTTGCGAGTCTGAGATCGACGTAGCCTTAGTCTCCACTGTCTGCAGCTCCGCAAATGGCAAGAAAATCACGGTTCAATGGATTTGTCAAATGGAAAATCTACGGGAAACCATAATTATTTTTACCACCAGATATATATGGGTTCCGGGTTTCCTGTAGATGTTCCCTTAAACCAATCCAATGGATGTTACATGAAATTCTGAGAAGCAACGTGTCACGACGCTGGTCAGGTAAAAACCATTGCCCGAGATCATCGTAAGCACCATGCCCAGCCAAGCCCTTAGCATCTTCGACACTGACTGGAAAGGTTTTGACACTTTGCTCACCAAGATAGTCGCACTCAAGCAGCTCATTGAATGGAATGTGTGTGTGTGTGCGTGTGTGTTCAGTCGCAAAGCTTTGACAATAAAGAATGTGAACATGTGTGAACATTCAAAAAATGTCCAGTGCCCAGCAACATTCAGCCGACCTCCGTGCACAAAAATCCGTGCAGCCAAGCCTCTGACGAACCTGGTGTGAAGTCCTGCGCTTGGGAGATGTGCCGATGCCATAGTTGCTATCATCATTTATCATATAATCACATGTATTAATTATATAATATATGTATATAAGTACACACGATATATGCACAAGTTTAAAATATATCAGTAAAACATGGAAATATCATCAAATGTCGATAACTGCTGATATAATCATGTGATTACTCAACTGTTACTACTGTCACTATGATGATTCTTACCGTCATTGTCGTTGGATTGTCACCTCGAAGAGCCCACCAGCGCACCGAATTGAGATGTCAACAGAAAGATTTCCTCAGCACGGTGCGGCCCACAGAGGGAGCTTTTCCATGGCTGGCTGGAAGAATTTCAAGATATAATTTTAATGATTTTAATGATCCAAATGGTGTTAGATGGAAAATCAAGGGACCATAAATTTGCATAAATTTGCCACTTGTTCTTTTTTTGTGCATCCACATGCAATGAATTGCAGGAAATCCATGGTGGCCCCCAAGCCAATGCAGGCACGCTGCTATTGCAAAATTGACGTGTTTTCCTTTGAGGATATTGTTGTAGTAGAGGAACCCAACCTCTGAAAGGCAGTGGTTATAGAAATCCCATGTGTGCAACTGCATGGCCCACTGTGACCAGGTGAACAGCCAACAAACGAAACAACGCATGTGCAAGAGCCATCATCGCTCTCCAGCCTCTCTTGCAGAGATAGTTCGGTCTCCAATCTTCAAAGGTGTGTCCCAGTGAATCAAGAAGTCAAAGCAAAGGTCGATTAGCTCACAGCCAATGGCCAGTCCAATCACAACCTGCAGGGCGAATGGGTACTTGCATGTACTTGCGTAGAAAAATCTTGCTTGGAAGATCTTGGAAGAGCATCTTCTAAGATTCTAATATCTTCTACATAGCCCACACGTGGGGATGCTGTCATGAGTCATGAGTCACTGAGTCGCCCAGTCAAGTGCGCTTAGATGCGCTAAACGCAGACCTGGACCTGGCAAGTTCATAGTCGCTGCGGCGCAATAAAGGTCCACATTTTGTGCTGGCCAGCTCTATAAAATTAATCACCTGCTTTAATATTATTCATGATCTGTGACTGATTCATCCATCTGCATGAGGACGAGCTATCTGAATTCGATTCGCTCGCACTGGTCCGAGTTCATTGGCATCGATGGCGGCACTCTAAGCTAGTGCCTAGCGGCTTAGCGCGAGTTTCTCGCGGGATAGCCTTACATAGCCTTACGGTTACGCTTACGGATTTTGCGACGGTGACATCTCCACTATCTATACATATAATCAATGATTATGCTTAGCTTGCAGGGTCTCTGATAGCACTGTGCTAGCGCTGGACTAGCACCACCATGGGGGCGTTTTCGTATGGCGATCATTGTCCCAGGCCACGACTTTGTGATCCATAGCATGTATGGATACATGAGTTTGTCCAGGTACCCCACAATTGAAATTTGATTGTCTATCATGGTTTACCATGATTTACCATGGATCTATATGGTCAGGGTTCAAGTTCATTGCATTCCATCAGGCTTCTCACGGTTGATCAGCATATATCACCATGTTTCATCAGTTGGGGGTTTCCATGGGTTTCCTAAGTCATCACTCTGGATGGTTTAAGAATGGCTCATGGAAAATCCCCAGTGATCATCCACCTTTTTTTGCCCCTTCGGTAGCACCAAGGTACCAGTCCCAGAGCGGCCACCAGTGTGGGATCGAGCCGTGGACTGAGGAGAGGAAAACACACCTGGGATACGGCCACCCCTGATGGTCACGGAAATTCGTGGGGATATTTTGGGATACATATCATAATGTTATGTATATAAATATAAAATATAAATATAAATATATAACATAATATGTTACATAATATGTGTACTGGATAATGTTACGATATATTATATTACGATATATTATGTATAATATCAAATTTATTATGCATGTACAATATACAGATGACCAACTTGATGCAGTATTATTTGGGTGTGTCTGAACATGAATGAAAATGGTGGATCAAACATGATCTAACCCCCCCAATGGCCATTTTAGATGGTAAGACTGACAATAATCTAAGGATATCTAAGGATTTGGGAAGTACCCTATTTTCAGACAAGCCCAAATGGATCCAAATGGCTAGAGGTTAAGAAAATTTAAGAAATATATCAGTGTCGCCAACACTGAAAACACCACCTTCAACCCACATTTGCTCTGCTCTCTATGGCTCATTTCTTGTCAAGATTTCTCAATAAGGGAACCTAAACAAGATAAACAAGGCCAACATGATTCCAAGATGTAGCCTTGTCGTTGATTACAGCATATTCCACTGCTATATCCTGCTCTCAAACAAAGCTCTTGAAAGTTCTCTGCAGCTCAGCCACCACGTGAGCAACCATGCAAATCACTGTGTCTGCCTGCAGTGGTTCCGGCGCAAGTGGTACTCAAAGACATGGAACATCACCGTCTTTCATGAGAAGATATCTATAAATGACATGTTTCATAACATTTTTCATGACTATATGATGCATCTAAACGGGGGCTGTCCGTTGCAAGGCTACATAAAGTATATCAAGTTCACCTTGACCAGCGATTGTCTCTTGGCGCCAAGAGACGACATCAACCTGTAGAAGAAAGTGTGAGAAAAGCGCGAATCCCACCAGCGAGCTAATCCAACAAAGCCTTGGAGATCGAGATGTGACATGTGGGATGGGTCAAGAACACCTATATCCCATAATGGGAATCCTTTAGAGACTTAAATGGTTGGTTAAACAAGTATATTTATAAATGTATGAATATTAATATAAATATATTTATTATATATATATATAATGGATTCATGACCATCCTCCTTTTATGCGAAAACAACCCGTCTGTTGACCATGGGACATATATTTCAACACATCTGTGTATCATTTTGTATCAGTTCTGGCGGATGAACATCCATTGAATCCATTTTGCACCTATTCTGGTGTTCACCATCTGGAAACGACGTGCTGAAAAGTGCATTGCGTACCAGGACACAACAAGTGCGTCTCTGGAAAGAGAGGCCTTGTGACACCTTGGTGATGCCCAACTGATCCTACAGTGGATTGTCATGGAATGTCATGGATCTGAGCATTAAAGATTGCCAACCCAAGGTGCCCGGTCAGCTCCCTTGGTAAACCACCCTGCTTGTGTCCCAGCGACTTTTCGGTGCACCCACTGACATCACAACCACCGGGTTTTTCAGCTCGGGTGGCTCCCATTTGATTCGTGCTCAATTGCTGCGGATATCCATGGACCCTGCCGACTTGGGGATTGGAATTGCTAGACTACTGTCCTCTAAATATGTATACATATGTACATATCAAAAAGTATAATAATTAATTACTTATTATAAACTATGTATATATATATAATTATATATGCAGATACAGTCGAGACAGTAGAAATATATAAATCAAGAAATTAATCAAGATATATTGTCTGAATAAACACGAGACCTGAGGCACTGGCCGCTGCACAAGCCTTCCGCCCTGAAATTCCGCCATCGCGGCCAACGAAGACAAGAACCAACAATCTCCCAGCCTGAGATGCTGCTCAGAACCCCAAGAAGCAGGAATGCAGAGTCCAACTTCGATATAGTAACCCCCAAATTTGCTCCAAAATCATCAAAAAGTGATAAAAAGCACTTAGCATTTTTAGATCATTATGTTTAGATCCTTTAGCAGGAATTTGGTGTTCGTTCTACTGTCGTTTTGTCCCTTTTCGGGGGGTTCTGTAAGCCAACTGGCAGCCGTGGGACTCTCCCTGCTGCACATCATCTGCACGTGGCTGACCGCGAAGAAGCTGCCAGTCCTGAAAAAGGGTGCTGTATCCGAAACACGCTTTTGACTCGACTCTCGCATGAACTCGAAGGCCCATAATGACACTGCCCTGATCTGCCCTGCATACTGGTGGTGGGGTCAAGGCATCTGAAACTAAAATGGGATGATGGCAAAGATTCTGGTCGAAGGTAAACCAAAGCCAGCACTCAGAGATCCAACTTTGGGGATAACATGGGATAACACACAAGAAGTCTGCGTGGAGTTGGAGGAATTTTAATAGATGGTTGGTTGAAGATAATTT
This sequence comes from Cladocopium goreaui, assembly GCA_947184155.2. NCBI lineage: Eukaryota > Dinophyceae > Suessiales > Symbiodiniaceae > Cladocopium > Cladocopium goreaui. Next base: position 872,518 of record CAMXCT020004446.1, read on the forward strand.
ATAAATGCATCCAGCAACCCAATTGCAGTCCTCCCTACGCCACAATACTCTCCCATCATGGGCGCCAATTTCATGCGGCCTGCACCACTTTGTGACACGACCTTAGTGCATCACTAATTAGCAGGCTCTCAGAGGACTACAGTCCCAACATGTGGCAGCTGATGTAGCTTGACATACCCTCCGGCAATCAAACATGGCAATGGAAAGTTCCCCAATTCATCGATGATTTCCACCCAAAAAAACAGTTGCAACCTCCATTTTGTTCGGGGATTTCCCGGCTAGCAGTGTTTGATGGTCGGATAAACAATCCCATCTTTAGCTCCACACCGACGTGTTGTGGTGGAAAGCTGTCATCAATAAACTGTTGCCCACGATGAGATGAACGCAAGGCATGAAGTTCGCCAAGTCTGGCACGGTGCGTCCCGTTTCAAACTAGTTGGGTGGGAAACAAACAAATGTGTATAAGTTTAGGTATAACCATGATAATCCCCAGCTGGGATATGATATAGCTAATAAACCCCATAAAATCATAAGTGTCCATAATTAAGTATGATAACATAAGCACTTGTAAGCGGAACTGCGCCCCCAAGTTAGAAGATTCTAGAAGATTTATCAAGATTCTAGAAGCACATTTTATGGCGATCAGGCCCGGTCTCGTTGATGACTTTTATGAATGCAACCGCGGGCCGGTGCTGTATTCGTTCATTCTTCCTCCCTGTAGAGGCTTACCCGGGTGCGCGGGCGGTGTGACAACACAGCCGCACAAATCTGCAGCCATACCATGTCCCGACTGACTCGATTGACCACCCTGAATCTTCCCAACAGCACTCTGCACATGGTGGTCATACTCCGCCATATCCAACAAGATTCCTTGTAGGTAGCGAGTCTCAACCTCTGCAGGTAAGTATAGCCCCGAGGCTATGTCCTTTGCAAACATGCAGCGGATGACACTTGGAGACACATGGTGTACAATCCAGGTTTGAGCTGTGAGCGGCAGCCAGCAGTTGTTTGGATGGCTTTCCTCTGTACAGCACTTTGCGTCCATTGCAAAATGAAGTTCGTCGCGATCATAGAGAGTTATTGATGTGACTGCCCTGTCGTAAATCAGCTGCCACAAATAGAAACCGTATGACACATCCTCCACCTTCCAGATGATTTTTTGGGGGGAAAGCTTCGAGAAAATAAGTCATCAGGCATTACCTAGAATTGGCCAATATGAAATATTTCCGGAGACCAACTTCTATAATATCCACATTGCATCACATCTGGCATCCTATGGCATCCTATGGCATCCTATGGCATCCTATGGCATCCTCTAGCTTATTCCCCAAACGATGAGGCTTCAACTTCAACTGCCACGTGGCTCCCTGGCATCCAGCCTTGATTTTCTTGAGAGGCCGCTTCTCCTCCTCCTCTGCAATGAGTCGAACGAGGTCCATTGACATTGCCAGCCCTGCGCCCCGAGCATAGGGTGGAAACACCGGTTCCGGCCAGATCTCCGGCGCCGTGTAGTGCGGATCCGACACGTCACGAATCACCAGGCCACTGTAATCGAAAGCACCCCAGTACAGCTCAGCTCGCTGAATCCCGGAGAGTCGGCTCAGGACTGAATGCGGTCGAACATATAAGTCGTCATCAAATTTCAACCAGAACTGCGCATCCGAATGGTGCGCCACCCACAGCAAAGCTGCTAAGCCCTTCTTTCCAATGGGATACTCGTCAGTCGTCCCAATCAGGAAGACCATGTCATCAAAGTAATCTCTTTCGCGACGCAAAAGGTGATCGAGTTCACTGTCATCGACAGCAGTGCCTGCAAGAAAAAACCTGTAGGGGATACCATGAGCTTTGAGAATTGGAAGCCACGTGTCCCGTAACGCCATGCGTCTTCCAAAGTTCTTCTTCGCAGAGTATATAGACACAAAAGCCTCAGCTGCAGAGATCGCCTCAAGGCTTGCTTTTCAACAGAAGCTGCAAACATTTGACAAACCGTCTGAACAAGGGTGACAAGCTCGGCACACCGCATCCGGCGGATTGTTCAATATCATAGCTGTTACATCTCTGCAATCTTGTCATGAAGCATTGCTCGAATCTGTGCAAAAATCTGAGACCCCCAAATGAAGTGCCTTGCCTTGTGCAGGGTAAGGCCGTTAAGAGAAATATCCAAACTTGAACCACTCAAAACATACCACCCCACCCCGGAAAATTGAACAGAGCTGCGAAAAGCTGGATTCAGGGACAGACCTGGATAGACCATTTAAGCCTGGGCACAAGTGGAGGTTGTGGGCTTCTGAGTGCATGACAAGCCATGGCTGCATGACGCTGCAATCTTTGTCGGAAGGGATGCTTGTACCTGGTGGTTTCACAGGACGGACAAGGTGGGAAAGTAGTCGGATTTTAGAGAGGAGCCCAGAACAATGAAGACAAATTGGGTCATTTACAGTCAATTCTATTGGCACGGTTTATTCGTTAATTGTGTTTATTTGCGATATGTTTACTGGCAAGAGGATGCAAGAGGCACCTTCAACCGAATTCCAACCCATACTCGTTTCGTTCTACGTTGTTCCCTCCGCCTCATGTAGAAGAACTCTTGCACGATCTTGACTGAGTTGGCGTACACATACAAGGCGTCCGCAGGTGCAGTGAGCATGAAAGAAATCGCTTGCTCCACTGAAAAGTCTCGGAACTTTGCGATGGCAAAGGAAAAATATCGAGTGTAATCCAATTTGTGATGTTTCCCCACAATAATGGGCACAGTGCCATGGGCTATGCAATCAATGAGGCTCTGCGGAGGAACCCCAGTATCTTGGTCCAGAAGTAGCAGTGCCGTAAACGTAAAGTTTGCAAAGGCACGGTTTCGAGTGATGAAGGTTCCGTCATCGATAAAGTAACTCGCTGGCATCATGACCTTGACATCTTCAAATGCTTGCTGAAGCCAGCCTGTGTTGGCAACTGCCGGCAATAGCACCTTGGTGTGCCAAAGGCAAGTCGAAACAAATCGAACTGAGATGCCCAAACCCTGGCCCTGGCATTTGACAACTCCAGTTGTGTCTGTCGCAAATGTCGCAGTGAGGTGACTAAGGCAGTGACAGACATACCCTCCCTTCGCCACTCGAGGGGGGCAGCCTCTTTCAATTGGGCCAGTTCTCGCGACATGTCGCCCAGGGCGAAATCCCGGTTCTCCAAGAAGTAGAGTTTTCCTTGTGCTTCAAGCCACGGGACCATCTGAGCATCATCAGTCATGATGATGTCCTGATGATACTGGCTCCAAGCTGACCACCAAGCGCAAAATTCCCAGAATCAGTGACTTTCGTCTGCTGGCCATCAATCAAACTCTGGGACTCACATGTCAATCAATGGATTGTGTAAATCTGCAAATCATGGATTTTCCTACGAAATATGGTGGTCCCTTAAAACAATCCATTGATGCAAACTAATCTCAAACAGAGCAGCAAAGGCATCTGCTGGCCCAGGCAGCTGCTGAGAATTGCCCAGAACAGTGGGCCAATGCAGAACTCGGCATGCATCAGGCGTCGCATGTGCCTCACCCAAGACAGTTAAAGCCAAGAAAAAATATGCAGATAGAGAAGAGAAGAGAAGAGAAGAGACGAGACGAGACGAGACAAGACGAGACAAGACGAGACGAGACGAGACGAGGAGAGGCGAGGCGAGGCGAGGGGAGGGGAGGAGAGGAGAGGATAGATAGATAGATAGATAGTGCTATGTAATGTATTTAATACACGTAATGTATGTAGTGTATGTAATGCATGTAATGACATGTAATGTACGTAATGTACGTAATGTACATAATGTAACGCGGCATGTAATGTCTGCGATGTCTGCGATGTCTGCAATGCCTGTGATGCCTGTGATGCATGTAATGCATGTAATGCATGTAATGCATATAATGCATGTAAATGTAGTGAACTGTCATGCAGTGTAACGTGTAATATTGTGTGATATTATGTAATATAATTATATTATTTCCGTCTTATCTATCTATAAATTAATCTGTGTTCTTTCTTTCTTTCTTTCGTTCTTTCTTTCTTTCTTTTCTTTCTTTCTTTATTTTTTTCTTTCTTTTTTTCTTTCTTTCTTTCTTTCTTTATGTTCTTTCTTCTCCTATCTATCTATCTATCTATCTATTCTATTCCTATCTACTGTAGCATGCCTGTATCTATGTATTTATGTATGTTTGCATGTATATGTGTTTGTTTGTTTGGATATATATAATCACATGTGATTGATTTAAACGAAATAGCACTGTAAGAACACCAGCTAAGTCGTCCCTTGACCGTGGCATTTTTGGCCTTGGAGAAGTTGATAGCATCATAGATTTCCACTCTGCGAGCTGACACCGCTAGCAGCCATGGCAATGTCTTGAGCATGGCATCTCACTTTGGTTTACCAAACACATTTTAAGCGAAGCTTGAGCCATGAAAACAAGCAGAAACCCAAACACTCAACGCTGTCCCGTACTAAGAATGTCATGCCATATATTAGCAATTCGAATTGAAAAATGAACTGCACATCCAAAATGTCCAAAGAATTGCTTGGCGAGGTCTTGATCAATATAATGCCTAGGAAAAAGAACCACCAGTCTATGAAAAATAAGGGGGGCCCACATTTTCGTCGTGACTTATCACGATTTTGGGGGTGACACTTGGTAACCCCTCCAAATAAAGTCTGGGGGTATTCATCCAGGGCTGGCATTAGACTCATTAGTACATTAGATCATTAGACCTTGCCAATCTATCCATAGAAATCCATCTATGAAGCGTCAACTGTGAAGGACCCAGAGACGGCACCCAAAAGTCCGCCTGTCATCTGGGTCCGCTGCATGTCCTCTTTTTGGTGAATTGTATCCTCGCTGCTGAAGATCCAACATTCACATTGATGTGGTGCATCTGTGTGAATCCATATGAATCTGTATGACAATGTCGATGTTGTTAATATTTATTGGTGATTGTCCGATGCAAATGTGGTATGTCAATCCAATGTTGCCGATTTTTTCTGACATGGTCCCGACATTTTCTCGAGACGTCTTGGGCTCTATGAATTTCTATGACTATGATGAATTCTGTGGCAAATCTGACACGTCTCTCTCCATCGCCGTCTGTCAAGACTGCCACACAAACATTTCATGATAGATGTATACTAATGTCACCATGTTTATGGGTGGGATTGAAACCATCCCCAGTCATGGTAGGTTTAGCGTTCAGGGCTTCCCACATTCAAAAGTGATCAGTGTGTATGACCTGGTTTAGTTTTATGATGGTACCAGTCTTATGATGTTACCAGTGTGACCTACGTTTCATGAATTATGATACAGAAATATGATAAGTATGATAAGTATGTATGTATTATGATAAGTAGTTAATAAAAATAGGGTAACTCATAGTACTAAAATGTACTAAATCCATTGGTTCATGGGGCTTCATCTACCAATTTCCCACCTGTCCTGAGGATGGACTGCTTGGATCCAAGGGCGTTCCCGGTGTTCCCGGTTTCCGCAAAAAGGCATGGATGTCACAGGGTCGCACCTCACTTAACGGGACATGTGACATGCATTTGTTATACATACATGCATGCATATATATATATATGTATATATATATATGTTATTAATGATATACAAAGTCAATAAAAAATATATACTTTTATCATTAACTATAATATAAAATGATAGTTTTAGTATAGATAGTTTTAATATAGTGTATATAGATAGATCATACTGGTAGATACGTGACATGATGACACACGTACATATTGCGTTGAAGGCTGCACGACTTGGAGTCGTGACCCGTGCAAGTGCGGCCAGCGCGAAGTGAGGGGTGGGCTGTCATGTCGAACGGAGCGGTGCAATTTCGAACAGTTGAATCGTTTCAAATGTAGAGTTGTGGCTTATGAGACTTCATAACAGTTGTGATTTATATAATTGTAATTGTTAAATTGAGTTGTCATTGTGTTGAATTCCTTTCACTCATCGTATTGGTGACATGCAAGGCTAACATATATTAACGTGTAAAACCATAATATGCATCTATATTGATATATACAGGCATATGCATGGATGTATGCATGGATGTATGCATGCATGTATGCATGGATGTATGTACGCGCGTACGCACCTACCTACTGCACCTACGTATGTGTAGTTATGTATAGTTATCCGGAACGAGTATGTACAGTCATGTATGTAGTTGGCCATGCAGTTGCATATTTATATGTATAAACGAATTTATAACAATACATACATACCATACGGTGCCATGCCATACCACACCACGCCACACAATACCAAACCATACCGTACCATACCAATACCATAGCATACCATACCATATCAATACCATACCATTACAACCATTGAAAACATTACATACTTTGCATACATTCCATACATTGCGTACGTTACATACATTACATACATTACATACATTACATACAATTACATACAGTACATACATTACATACAAAACATACATAACATACAAAACATACAATACATACAAATTATACAAGAGCAACAATACAGACAATACATACAATACATACACAATACATACACAATACATACAATACAATACAATACAATACAATACATACAATACAATACAATACATTCCATTACCTTACATTACATATATAGATATACATATACATTTGTATATATATATATATATATATATATATATATATATATTTAGCGGCGGACAAAAATACATACTTACTACTCGCAATGTACATGGCCAAAGTGGGTGCTCTATCGGTTGTGAGGTTTGTGCTTCCACGCTATGTGTAAAAATAGGGTATCGGTAAGTGGGTGGCCCCCTATCGGTTGTGAAAAAATCAACACAAATTTGAACATCCCAAGTCCAATCCCTACTACTTTAGTCATAAGCTCACTTTGTCGGTCACTCATACTATATATATAAAGATGCATCTGTTCCATTTGTTCCACTCCGCAGCGATTTTGTCAGAAAATTAAATAAAAAACAAAACCTTCTCAGGAAACATCCATCCCCTTTCATCCAGACTCAGGCTATTGCCGGGCCAGACCCCAGGCGACATAGCCACATTTCCTTTAATCCCACCCAAAGTGCCAAGCCATACCTCAGGCCTTCAGGTCCAGGATTCGCATTGGAGGATGTTTCAAAAGGTTAAACTTACAAAAACCGAGCTGCTGCACAAACGTTTGGGCCTTTTGTGGCTCTTTTAGGTCCATGTCTCGTCTTCCTACCCCTCCATCAAGGACAAGCCTCGGGAGGGGAGGGCGGGACTTGAACCACAACACTAGGGAACACATATAACACATATGCATCTTAACCCCCGGGGTCGGGAATACAAAGATGCATCTGTTCCATTTGTTCCACTCCGCAGCGATTTTGTCAGAAAATTAAATAAAAAACAAAACCTTCTCAGGAAACATCCATCCCCTTTCATCCAGACTCAGGCTATTGCCGGGCCAGACCCCAGGCGACATAGCCACATTTCCTTTAATCCCACCCAAAGTGCCAAGCCATACCTCAGGCCTTCAGGTCCAGGATTCGCATTGGAGGATGTTTCAAAAGGTTAAACTTACAAAAACCGAGCTGCTGCACAAACGTTTGGGCCTTTTTTGGCTCTTTTAGGTCCATGTCTCGTCTTCCTATACCACGGCCCCCAGTCCTTCCAGTCTTTAAGACTGGAGGCTCAAGTGTTGAAAAATTTCGTTTCTGGGAAACTTGCGCAAAAACATTCAAATAAGGTTTCAGGTTGGGATCAGATCTGGGCAACTGCATACTCGCAAGCATGCTCAGCCCCTCATTGACGTAAATACGGGCAGTTTTTTGGGAAGCCCATCTTCCTTGGATGAGCAATCGGTCTAGAGATTGATGCTTGGAAAACCAGTACGTCGCGCCCCCACGTCTAAGTGAATACGGGCGAAACTGATAGCTTTCAAGGTGGAGTGCGGAAACGCAGTCATTAAAAAGTTTGCGCCAGTGGGCGGATGATTTCACAAAAGGCGTCGTGGACTGAGCCAGAGACTTCCATTTTTTCACCAACAGAGCAGCCGGTTCAAATCCCAAAATGACGCTTTCAGCGGCACCTTGTCTTTTTCCGCCTTTTGTCAACCCCAAACTGACAACAACTTGTCTATCCTTGCTTCCACAAAAAAGGTGGCTTGATCGGAGCCCTAAGATCTCCCCGGTTCTCAACATGCAGTAAAATCCTACTAATAGCGAGACAGCAAAAGAATTCCAGCCCTTGAAGAACGCCCACCCCGCCATGGCATGAACCACGTGATCAGGGATAGGTGGCGCTCGCGCCGGAATCTCATTGATTGACCAAGTCTTGAGAAGTCTCCACGCCCCTGGTAAATTGTGGCGTAGATCCGGTTGGAGATCCTGAAGCCCTGCCAGAGTGTCGCACGCCTGGGCTCGACCAGCTCCTGTGCTCCACAGGTAGTCCACATAGTCAGCCACCAACCCGTCCAATTTAGACTTCTGTTGGGGTAGCACCAAGTCAGCGTTTTTGAGGTAGGTGAAAAAGTTTTGCACGGCAGCGGCATATCGTTTTTTCGTGGCAGGCTGTACAGTAAGCTCCTTCAGACTCCCTAGTCTACGGCGTTGGGCGGCACGGTCTTGGGGCAGGGCGGCTTCAAGCACCCTTTTTCTTGACATTCCGGAATTTGGATTTCACCCGCTGTCCCCACCTACTAAGGCCAAAGAGTCTGATAGGATTCTAGTTCCTAAGTTCCCTCAACCCGAAAATTATAGGAATTGGAGAATCCGAGTAAGGGATGCCATAATTGCTGCGTCTGCTAAACCCGACCTAGCTTTTCAATGGGTAGAAGAAGTGTTCAGGACAGATCAGTCTGTCGATGCCTTGAAGGACTCAGGTAAATTCGTGACCCTGGACGCAAAGCTCATGTCTTCGCTCACCAACATCTGCGAAGGGGACTTTGCACGGCAACTTGACATTTTTAAAGAGGAACAAGCCAAGTCAGGGACACCAGCTAGGGGACGTCAGGCATTGCTCATGATTCATAAACACTTTAGTACAAGTAGGAAGCATGGTGCAGTGTACGACATTGAGGACCTCATGGCTGTTACCTTAGTCAATGATGATCTCAGAGGTTTCATCACCCGATGGGACGCTGTGATCGCTGGAATGACTTCCGAGCCTGACATGATGTGGAAGCAAGCCTACTTTCACAACGCCATCAAGAACTTCAAGCCTCTCTCTCATGATCTGGCTGTGTATGATCGCACACCGGAGGGGGAACCCAACCGCTCTTATGATTTTCTCATGAAAGCTGCGAGGGACTACCTTGAGAGGAGACGTCTGGAGAAGATGAGACAGGCTACCAAGAAGTCCGTTTCAGGCAAAAGAGATGCAACGCCAGCACCCACGAGGCCGCCATCCGCGGGAAAGCCCACTGGCATTTGCTATGACTTCCAGGCTGGCAAATGTACCAGGGGAAAGGATTGCCGATATAGACATGAAAAGGGAGACAAAGGAAAAGGCGGAGGCAAGAAAGGCAAGTCCAGGTCCAAGTCAAGGGGCAATGGTCGGTCTTTGTCTCCAGGATCTAGGAACCAGGTGTGTAAGTTTTGGAAGGCAGGTAAGTGTCAACGAGGTAATGACTGTGCTTTCCAACACCCACTGAAACCTGCAGCTGCATCTACAAAAGATGACAAGCGTGGAAAGAGCCAGAAAAAGAAGAAGAAGAACAAGAAGAAGGGCGATCGCTCCAGATCGTCAAGTCGAGGTTCCAATTCCTCGAGAGGCTCTCAGAGTCTCAAAGACAAAGGGGGAAAACCATCTTCCTCTGGCTCAGCTGCAGTTTGCCTGATGCGCGCTCTGATGATGGTCGCAGTCGTCAACCCTTCGACCAGCACTCATCGCGTGCCGGAAGGCATCGCCTCTCCGCATTGTTTCAACCAGCATTTTGCCATGCCAGTTACACCCAATCGCACTGTTTCATTTGGGGGCAACGATGAAATCTTCGAAGTTCCCATTGAGCAAAATTGTAATTTGTATCCGTGCCAAGCCAAACAACGAACTTTCAATCCAGTTCGCATCACCAAGAACGATCGTACTCGTAAAGATACGATCGAAGCAAGAGAAAGTGATGCAATACTTGCAGCACAGATGTTGCAATCAGCTGTCTTTCGGGAGTTGCATGGTAAGCTTTGCAAATGCAGCTTTGAATGTGACAGTGATATCGGCTGTCGCCACTGCATCCGTTCCGACCTGAATGCCCTGCCAGGACACATGCCGTCCCAGCAGCGTAACGCATCCGCTGAGATAGCATGGATCGCTGACACTGGTAGTGCACAGGACTTAGTTTGCAGCAAGATGATTCCCGATGACATCGTGTATCACTCTCATGAACCCCTTGAATTAATCACTGCAAATGGTTCCCAATCAGCTGACCAACAAGCTTCTGTTCATATTGATTGCATCGACAAAGAAGTTCATCCATATGTTCTTCCCGATACCCCGGCTGTAATATCGGTAGGGATGAGATGTATTCAAGATGGATGGGATTTTGTTTGGAAAAGTTTTAGTCGCCCATATTTCAAGAAGAAAGATGGAACTAAGATCAAACTTGAAGTCAAAGATTTTGTTCCTTATCTACCATCCAGAGATGGGCAGGTACCCGCAGCAGTAGGGATTCCGTTTTCATGGAACTCCGCTGCCGGGAACGGCAAGCCCATCATCTCACCTGTTCGAAGGTCTCGCATGTCAGCCGTCGGTACCGAGTCCGATGATGAAGTCGAGGAGGTCGAAGTACCTTACGAGGCTTCCATCGCTGACGACGATGAAATTCCCGGACAAGCCATCGACGACCTCGAAGAATTCTTTCCTGGTGAACTTGCACCCGGACCGCCAGCAGCCATGACACCAGACGTTGTCGAAGGTTCGGAAGATGAAGCCGAAGCTCCCGAAGAACCAGTTGACGGTCGACTTCAGTTGCCTGAACCAAAGGCAATTGATCGTGGTGAAGCTGCACTTCGAGAAGAGGCCAGGACCCTTAGGCACATGATGACACATACCCCAAAGAATCCCTTTTGTGAGACATGCAAATGTGCAAAGATGTACAAACCTACTAAACGTAGCAAAGGGGAATCTCTGACTGTGGAATCCAACAAGTTTGGGGATCACATCACTGGGGATCATCTTGTGACTAGGGATGCCAACGAACAATCAATTGATGGTGACAGGGTTGCTATGATCATGAAAGATGTCGCTACGAATTTTCGTTGGATCTATCCTTCAGCAAGAAGTCATGCCAAGGATTGTGTTTTAGCTTTTAGGCATTTCATTGCACCTGGTGAAGAAGTCGGAGTGTTTTATTCCGATGCAGCGCCATCCATCAAGCTCGCTTGTCGGGAAGTTGGGTGGAGACAGAACACTAGTGTTGCTTATGTCTCTAAGTCGAACGCAGTCGCCGAGAGGAATCTCAGGTCCGTACTTGAAGGGACTAGAGTAAACCTTGAACAGGCAGGGCTTCACCATTCTTATTGGAGTTATGCTGCACGACACTGGTGTATGGCACACAACATCCAGGACTACCCTGAAATCTTATCTCCATGGGAGCTTCGTTTTGGGGAAAAGTTCAAGGGACCCAACATTCCTTTTGGGGCTCGCATTGACTTTTGGACTGGTCCGAAACTTAAACCCAAGAAAGATTTGCGGTTTGACCCAACTTCGAATCCAGGTATCTTTTTGGGATATGCCATGCAACCAGGTTTCGTTTGGAGAAACGAATTTCTTGTAGCATCATTGAAGGACCTCATGGAGAAGGAATTCAACGAATCAGTTCAAGTTGTACGTGTCAACCAACTCACTGTACCTGATGGACCTTTTGTTTACCCGTTGAAAGGTAGGTATAAGGCCATTAGGGAAGGTTTATACGAGTCTCTTAGCCTTGATGCTCCACCAGATCCGAAGAAAATGGACGCTCAAACCATTGAAGACTTGGTTGCCCCAAGGAAAGCTATTGAGCCAGGACCGGTGGAGGGCGAAGAGGAGTTTGAACAGTTGATGCGCGAAGCTGGACTTGAGTCTGATGACATCGAAGTGATTGACCCCAAAACTGGAAAATCAGAATTTATCTCAAAGGATGACCCTTCATACTACGATGCAAGTGGTTTTAAAGGAAGACGATATAAGGGTTCCTCCAAACCAAAGGACATTCCAACATTTCTTTGGCGGGGGGCCTCCAAAGCGGCTAGAGAAAGGGCTAAACGTGAAGCCTTGTTGAAAGAGGCAGCTGAAAAGCATGATGCTGCAGTTGCCAAAGAACGTAAGTACAACAGGGTTATTGATCGTTTTGCCACTTCAGCTGTCAAAGAATCCAAGAATGCCGAACCATCAGATGATTTCATTCCCGCAATGCCAGTCACCTACAATCCGGGGGGCTCGCATGGTGGAAACCATTGCCACAGGGACAAGCTTAAGGATCAATCAGAGCTCATGTGCTTTCATTTTTCCAATGCACTTGTGGCAAGACCCGTTGGACAGAAGGAGATTAACAATACTCCGGCTGCCCAGGCTGCACTCGATAAGGAATGGAATAACCTTACAAGTAAGGGTGCATGGGACTACTCCACTGTTAGGGAATGGGATGATGTTTCAAGGGAAGCCATTAAGAACAAAACCAAAGTTCATGTAGGCAAGATCTTCGAGATTTGTGTCGAGAAGGGAAGTGAGCTACCGCAGGGTGACCCCATGCGCAAGTTTAAGGGTCGCACCGTTTTCCAAGGGAACAACGTTAAGGACGAGGCGGCTGATGTTGCCTTGTTCGCGGAGCTCGGAAGTTCACCGGCCAACATGGAGGCAGGGAAAGCATTAGATGCTTATGGCTCCATGCCGGGGAACCGGACATCACAAGGTGATGGTAAGCAAGCTTACACCCAAGCGTTGATGCAAGGGATCTTAACTTGGATAAGATTACCAAGAAACCGTTGGCCGAAGGAATGGATTGGTGTGTTCAAGGATCCGGTTGTTCTTCTTATTTTGGCATTGTATGGTCACCCCGATTCGGGGGGTCTATGGCAACGTCATTGTGAGAAAGCACTTTATGCAGTCGGATTTCACCCACTCTATCCTGAGTGTTGGCCTTCAATGTTTTGGCATCCGAAACTGAAGTTATTGCTTGGTGTATATGTTGATGACTTCAAGATGTCAGGACCTTCCAAAAACATTGACGAAGGGTGGAAGTTGATTTCTTCTCAAATCGACATGGACACTCCTGAAGATGCCGGCAGATATCTTGGATGCGAACATGTATTCAAACAGAATGTCAAGCTTGATGTAAATGCTCATCCATTTGCTCATGTCTTCGATGCTAGCATCCCAGATCCTTCTAGTAAGCCAGCCAGTCCGGCCCGCCGAACAAAGGACTACTGGGAGCACATGCCAGAGCTTGGAGTTTGTGTTCATCATCACCTGCAACCTCGCAAGAAGTTCCAGGACAAGCCGAAGGACGATGCATCCTTCCGGGCGGGAACGCACCGGCTAACCGTGTGTGAACCTTGTCAAACCCAAGATGAACCCAAAGAATATGTTCATGATATGGAATCTCAAAACCCAACTGGACTTCCATTTTGGTGGACGGGATCAACCTACTTCGTGGACAAATCAATCCAAGAACCCTCAAAAGTTTTGGCAGCTGCTAAGAAGATAAGAGACAAATCGGGAGCAAAGAAAGCGGCTAGGGCACAAGGATTTACTTTTCTTGATGAACTTGAGCAACATAAATCCAAGTGCATGACAAAGAATGTCAACACGGTCGAGTATGACATGCGACAATTTTTACAACAATGTCTTGACCGCTACGTAGAACTAGCAGGACCAAACGTGAAGTTCAAGAAAGTTTCAACTCCTTTCCCAGATGACAAACTTGCACGTCCCATCATGGACGAAGCAGAAGCTCGGGGGGAACTCCAGCCCATTGCATCACGTGTGTTGATGAAAGTGTTGTTCGCAGCACGAATGGCTAGGTTTGATCTTCTCCGTGCTACTCAGGGTTTAGCAAGTAGGGTTACGAAATGGTCACCTGATTGCGACAAAAGTCTTCATCGATTAATGTGTTACATACACACAACCCTTGATCGAACAATGGTTGGTTTCGTTGGGGATCCACCTGAGGCTTGCAAAACATGGTTATTTGCAGATTCAGATCATGCTGGGGAACATGACAACAGATCTACAAGTGGTTGCCTCCTTGCTTTGGTAGGACCAAACACGTTTTATCCACTCACAGCTTTTTCAAAGAAGCAGACTTCAACGGCTATGTCATCGACAGAGGCGGAAGTCACGGCGGCGAACCTTGCTTTACGTGCTGTTGGTTTACCTTCCTCCTGCCTGTGGTCAGTCATACGTCACGCGGGGGGAGATAGCATTCAACAAAAGCCGTCCCGCAGAGTGGAAACTCGTGCCAAAAACCCCAAAGATGATTATTGGGAGCACAGTCCATTCACCAACCAAGTTACCAGAGTTCATGTCAAACCCCGAAATAAACTGTATAACCCAATTGATTCGGATTGTCCAGTGAACCTTCAGGGATTGGCAAGGCAAAGGTACACCGTTATGAAAACTAAATCCGGTTGTCATAGGCCCACACGGCTTGCACATTCCCCGCCAAGACCAATGCATTCACCCTTGCCATAGTACGTCGGAGCCTTCGGGAACTACTGCGGCCACGCGATAACGTGTGCAAACACACCAACCTCGACACCCTCAGGGGTGAACTCTTCTTTGCTGACCCCAAACATTCCATTGAGCAACGGGCCTTGATCAGTGCAAAAAACGTCCTCCTCGGGGATAAAAACACACACCCTGGAGGCTACCAGCCCTTGGCACACTGCCGGCCAGTCTTCGTCGGAAACCATGACCCTGGGCCTGGGTACACTTCCCCATTCGGCAGACGGTTTGAGGTACCTCTCAAAATGGAGTACATAGTCACGACACCCGTGAGTACAAACCTCCGCAAGTGGGACAACACCCACCTCCTTCGGAAGCGCCGGGCCAATATTACTCCAAGTGAACCACTGGGCCACCTTGACTTCATCACCTTTATAGTCAATGGATCGAACCGAGAAAAACTCTGACCAGTTCACACCAGAGACAGCTTCCTTCAGATGTACCACTCTCATGACATCCTTCAGGATCTCGCCCATACAAGCACGCTGGGCATCATTCAGTTCATCTTCACTGGTCAAATCGCTTCCCCAAAACGAGTTCAAACTAACACAAACACACAAACACCAGAAAACTTCAAACTCAGTCAACCCTGGGTCAAAAACCAGCAAACGTTCCCTAGAGGTGGGCAGCGGAAATATCCCTCCTTTGCTTCCTCTGCCCGTGGTCTGGCTGCGGAGTGACAAAACCTCTAGGAGATACTGCAACAAATCACAACCACACCAACCCAGGGGTAAACCATCAACGCAAGTATTCCCAAAAACCTTTTTTCCTCCATGGCACTCGAGCGGCTGATGGTCGCCAGAAACGAAGTGGCCTGTGCCAAGGTCATTTGACCCTGTCGCCACTGCGATTGGCTCCGCCGCCACAGGCGATGATTGCTCCGAGGCTTTATAGGGCATCCCACCGGTCGCCAAGCCTCGAAGGGAGAGCTGCTTCAATTTCTCCGCCGGGGAGGCCACTGCCAATCCTCCCTCATACGGCGCATCCTCAATCTTTTCGCTCTCCACTGCGACCTCACAAGGCTCATCTGGCCTCGCACCAAAACCTTTGTTCAGGGCTATCTTCCCCGACATTACTTCACTCCTCTCTTTCTCCCTGCTCAGCTGGCTTTTGGCGTGGAATCCTCTGGCTTCTTCCATTCTCCCTTTTCTTTCCTTGTCCTTTCCCTCCTTTTTTGCCATCTGCTCCACGCCTGTAGTCCTCTTTTCCACTGCCCTTTTTTCCTCCCCCCTTCTGCGATCCTAGGGGTCTGCCTTCGGGCAAAGAGGACATCCATCTTGTTTTGGACTCCTCGAACGCTATGCGCTGTGCTTCCCGCATCTCTGCTGCATCCGTGAGACTTGATTGCTCGCTTGGCAATAGCTCCAACTTTTGGGCTACCGACCAGTGGGTCCCGGATAGCGTTGATTCTGCACTCTTCACCCTCTGCAGCAGCAAGTCGAGGCATTGTGCCGCCTTCCCTCGCGCTAAGAGGTCGGAGGCAGCGCAAAGTGTGAGGAGCTCCCGACTCATCGGACCACTTGATTTCTTTTGCAATACCTGACGGTAGTATTGAACTGCAACCACTGGGAGAGTATTCACGCCTTCGGCCTCTCCCAGGGTCTGGAGGAGGTTCGCTCGCATCTGTCCCAGGGCTTGATTTGCCAGAACGCCTGGGTAGGCGTCGGCAATCCCCCGCACGCGAGCTGCTTGCTGGAAGATCGTCTCCGACTCCTCTTCCAACCGGGCTCCTTGTGAGCTGCCGCTCGTGCTGTCTGAGTCGCTGCTGGCTTTCTTTCCCTTTTTCTTCACATACCTCTTTGCCAACTGTAGTGCGCGGCTCCTCACTTTGTCCAAGGGATCTAGCCCCGTACCTGCGAACAACGCTTTTGGCTTTTTCTGGGATGCCTGTCTGGCCTTCGTCCCATCCAGGGCTGCTACCCCGGAGACGGAGTCCCCGCTGGTGGAGCTCTTCTTTCTTTCTTTTTCTTTCTTTTTCTTTTTCTCCTTCTTTTCCTTCTTGCCCTTCTCTTTCTTCGGCTCGGCTCCAGTGCGGGGCGCGTCGGCTGCTTTGCGCCTCTCCTCCATCTCCGTGCGGAGTCTTTCCAACTCGTCCGGCCCCTCGAGGCCGGCAACCTTCTCTAGATTGTTCACCCAGGGCTCCTCCCCGTCGGCCGGCCTCTGCTTTCGGATCCGCAGTCCATGGACTAGATCTTCCGCGGTCTCCTCGTGGTTGCAAGCCGGATTGCAAAGAAGAACCCTCAGTTCTAACCTCGGCTGGCCACTCTGAAGCTTGAGAATGCCCTCGTCTGTCGTTCCCGTGGGTTTCAGCCTCACTTCTACGTGATTCCCCGAATACAGGGTTCCGACCACGGCTCCGGCGACCTTGCAGGTCCTGTGGAAGTATCGCGCTTCCTCCACCACCAGACCTGTCTCGCCGCGCAGCCAATCGAGGCTCATATCTCCCCCTCGGACTGTATGGCCGGCATCCCAAGCCACCTTCTGAGGCTGAGCGCGGTCCACATCCGGCGGAACCCCGGCAGGGCGCCTCAGGGTCCTCCGGCCCCGACCCCGCACCAGGGCTACACCTCTTGCTTTGGCTTTCCCGACTCCTTTTGGCTTTGCTTTGGCTTTCACTCGCACTTTTGCCATAGGATGCACTTTCGCTTTTGGCGCCATGTCTACCTTGGGTGTCTCTTCCGGTTCTTCCAGTAATTGACTCCTCTGAGGTAATGGTTGTACCCCTTCCACCTGTCAGGGTTCCTGTGCCCCGAGCTTCCGCTTGACCGTCCGTAGTTTCTGCTGTCCCGATCTTCCTTCGGTGGTGAGCCTGCTGGCTCTGGAGGTGGTCGGCTCCCGGCAGGGATTGGACCGTCGTAGCTCCTCCGACCTGCTGACCCTCTAATGGGGATCTGTCTCAACTCGAACCGTCTCGGGTCTTCCTCGACCTCCCGATCCAAGTTCTCCTCGACCCTCTCTTCTCTAGGCCTCTTGTCTCCTCTGGGACGCTCTTCCCTATCTCGCCTGTCTCTTGGTGATTCCGACTTTTCTCTTCCTGTAAGAGTCTTTCGACTCCGGGCGCTCTCCAGGGCTGGTCCCCACTCGCCTCTCTCCTTCCCTTCTTTGTCGGCCTTCTTGTCGGGACTTTTGCTTGGGTTCTTTTTCTTACTCCTCTTATCCCTCTTCTCTGTCTTCCGGGCTTCCTTATCTCCTTTGGGCTTCTTTTCTTTGGACTTTTCTTTCTTGCCAGCTTTCTCCTCGTCTGCTTCCTCCTTTGGTGGTCCTTCCTTATTCTTCTCTGCTTCTTTCAGGGGTGATCTACCAATCTCAGCCTCCTTGTCAGGTACCCCACTGCCAAAAGGCCCTGGCACACCAATCTCCACCAGGTCGCTAAGGGCTCCCGCGCAATTCCGCAAAGCGGTCAACACCGATCCTTCCTGGTACCGGCTTAACTTCCCACTTTGCAGCAGCCCGCCGATGCGTAGGTAGGTCTTGCAGCTAGAGCAAGTTGGAGCACCGTTGAAGCTATGGCAGTGGGGACAATCACCCATACATACAGTGACTTGAACCACAACACTAGGGAACACATATAACACATATGCATCTTAACCCCCGGGGTCGGGAATACATATATATATATATATAAACATCGTAACATTATATGACAGTATATAATGTAAAAAATGCGCGTGTAGATCTCTCACCATCATCATCATCATCATCATCATCACCATCGTCGTCGTCACCGTCATCGTCGTCGTCGTCGTCCTCGTCACCGTCATCGTCGTCGTCATCATCATCATCATCATCATCATCACCATCGTCGTCGTCACCGTCATCGTCGTCATCGTCGTCATCGTCGTCGTCAACATCATCATCATCATCATCATCATCATCATCATCATCATCATCATCATCATCATCATCATCATCATCATCATCATACGTCGTCGTCACCGTCATCGTCGTCATCATCATCATCATCATCATCATCTCGTCGTCGTCGTCGTCGTCGTCGTCGTCGTCGTCGTCTTCGTCGTCGTATGTCGTCGTCGTCATCCTCATCATCAACACCATCATCAGCATCGTATCATCGTCATCGTCACCGTCATCGTCATCGTCATCATCATCATCATCATCAGCAGCAGCAGCAGCAGCATCAGTGTCGGTCTTTCGGGTCTGCGGTCTTTCTACCTGGATGCCTGGTCTGTTTGCTGCGCTGGTCGCCAGGTATCGGACCCATTTGGACTTATTGCCCTCATCGAACAGGACATAGACGGAGCCCTTCGTCACGGTGTCCCCAAGAATTTGTCTCGGCATGGCAAGCTGCTGCAAGATGCAAAAAGACAAAACATCCATGCCGTGTTCACAAGCTTCCACACTCCCTCACTGCATCTTCACTGCATGCCCAAACGTCCTGAGATGTTGGCACATCGTACTGGGAAATCTCTAAAATCTTCCCATCTTCGATCCAAGTTCCCTTGGTCTTGCTCCACACCTTCCAGGTTGCAGGTTGAACATGTTGAACATGTTGAACGGTTGAACGCCTGGCTCATCCTGGATCCCTGTCCCCACCATCCAAGTTGCGGGCATGCACCTTGTCTCCTGCGCCAACTTGAAATCGAGGCGGATGCCAGGGTGCGAAACAAAGCCATCTCTGTCTCAATTACCGGGACATGAATCTACAAACAATAAACTCATATAAACTCCACAATACATCACCGTATATCCCGGATTCCAAATGTTCCCAGCAGTAATCGACTCCATCGTCCTTCGGAGAGGTCCATGTCGAGCTTCGGCGTTGCCGCCGGAGCTATGATCAGACTGTCGAAAAGGTCAGGGAGTTCTGCAGACCCCACGTCCGCATCCAGCGACTTGGCGGTTGGAACATTCCTGCGCCCATCAAATCCAACTGACAAAAAAAAGCTCTGAAGCGGTTGAGGCGAAGCACGAAACATGGTGAAGCGATGCGGTGTTCGCCTCAGCTCCTGTGGTATGACTTGCTCTTCTCTGGCTTTTGGTGCTGGAATGACCGTCTCCTGCATCGGACATGCACAAAGAGAAGGAAAATGAAGGAAACACATGGAACCTCCGCAAATCACAGAAGCATACAACATCATACAACCATATCTGTCCATATCTTTGGTTTGATTCAAACTCGCACAATTTCCTGCAGTTGCAAATCTGAGCGTGCTGACTCTGTCTTAAGCATGTTGGAACGTTCAACCCTTGGAACGTGGCCGTCTCCATCCGTCTCCTCTATGATGTGCCCCAACAGAGCGAATCCACCTTCGGCGGCATTGCCAAGCTCTTTCACCGCACCGGATGCTTTCGAGAACAGCTCTTCCTGTTGTCATGTGGCGCTGCGTCATCACACAGCTAAACATGCTATAAACAGCTTTCTAAAAGCCGAGTTTCGCTGCGTATCTAAATATTCTAAAATCAGCCAAGCATCAACTGCTTTCATCAACGTCCTGAAATTCAGAATCGTGAGGTGAAAGTTGCACACGTTGATAATTCACTGCAAATCCTGTTGATAAAACTTCGGCGGAGCACAAACATGCACAAATATTCCAGTCTTCTGTGAGAAATATTTGGGCCAGTGGCCACGGCTAAAGCTTACATACAAGTTGTGTTGATGTGTTTCTGGAAGTCTTTTGTGCAGTGTGGCATGGTGTGGCAATGTTTTACCTGCAGGTGGTTCACTTTGCTGCAGGAGACTGAGTGGTGTCAACAGATCGTTGTGATGCTACCCTGCTTGCACCTGTTTGGTATTGTTTGGTCATGTTTGTACTTGAATCTGCTTGAACTAGTTATCATACAGCCAGATGGCTAGTGAGAATGGGCGCAGCAAGGCTCTTCCTTATGCTGTGGTCATGCCATGAATGAATCGGATTCTATCGTGCGCTATTGCTTCATCACTCCACTCCCACGCAGTGTGTGAAGAAACCTGGCTTTTGTCCCTGTTGCCAAGCGCAACATCTGTTTCGGAACACTCCGAGAGCCTGAAAAAACAGGCCTTAGACAACAAGCTGGGTGGAGGCTGCGGTCACTCCGGCTGGAAGAGAGCTGTCAAAGAGCACCCCACATTCACCCCCAACTGTTTGAGTCTTGGGATATGGTTTGCAGGCTTCTCCATCTGCAGGCCTGGTGTCAATGAAAGTCTTGGAATCACTGGCACGTGAAAGCCGGATGTAGCCCTTCTCTCCCCAGGATTCTCCCCAACTGTTGCGAATCAACCAACTGTCTTTGGTATAGCCCACTGCTTGGACACCATGATCCAAAATGGCGCTGTCGTGTTTGCTGCAGCCGGTGAAAATGCCACCAGCATACAGCTGCCATGATCCAGCTGCTACCGTCACAGAGACCGGGCCTTTTATTGCCAATGCAGCCTCCAAAGCGCTGGGGTCATTCACTGGGAGCCGGATGTAGCTGCTAGCCTTCACTGCTGCAGTGTACGCTTGGCAGGTCGAATCTCTCCCTTTGTAAGGCAAATCGCTTTCCAAGGCGATCCCTTTGGAGATGGTGAGGTTGAAAGCCAATTCCATGGTGGCCCCTTCACAGCCGCCAGTTCCACCACAATCATGAGGATTTTCGACGCAATTCACGTAGGTCTGTGGCGCCAATGTTAGCAGCTTTCCAGAAGCGATGGCATATTGAGACTCTACGGTTTCAGTCGCCGAAAAAGCCCAACAAGATCCGCAACCACCTGCGGATCGTGGCGCCATTGGATTATATTGGATTGGGTGAACAGCAGGATCCTATTGTCATGTCATGAATGTCATGTCGGGCTTCAACAGAAACGTGAGAGAGAATTATCAGTACTTACCTAGCTGAAAGTGAAGGCTTGAAGATGTGCGCGGCCGATTCGTTGTGCTAATGTATGGCATTGTTTTGCTTGCAAATGTCAACAAGCATCAACAAGCTAATTTTTGCATGGTCGTGTGTGCAGACGCTTTCTCATCAATCACATCTACTAGTATTGCCAACATCATCGACGACCGTGGGTCAACCCACATAGGCTGGTATGTGTATATTCCCCATCGAACATGGATTGATGGATCTTTGCCGCAGTTGGTTTGGTTATGTGTGGTTTCTCTTTGCTAGTCCAAGGCCTCAACTTGGGTTTGTAGAGAGATGAGGTCTGAGGTGCCTTTTTGAAAGAAAAATAGGAACTTTCCTGACTTTCCTCACACAAAAACACAACCAAGGAGTCATACACCGAGTGACCCTTGGACTCTCATTATCAAAACTGTTTGAATGTTCTGGCCACGGAACCAATCCAAAATGGCCCTTTTCATCCTTTGGTTTGAAGGTTGCTGCATGCAAAGATGCACTACAACTGACTACCACAATCAAAGTTGGGGAGCAGTGGGCGTCCACATCTACATCATTCTGTTGGGTTATGCTGGATTGTGCTGGATCAGGATCACTTTTCAAGAACCAGATGAACGAACTACAAACCATGCAGCGAGCCTTGGTTTTTCACCGCAGTGACGACACCTTTGCTGCGCCAATCCATGCTTTCAGGTCGGGGCTTGGTGCTGGTCAATTGCAGTGTGCTGGATGCTTGGAAAGATGATGGATGATACTGAGTTGCCCTGATTCCTCCGAACTCCTCTTCGGACCAATCTGCGAACTGGTTCACTCCCATGTACCAAGAGTGCAAGCCGGATTTGTATTCGGCATTGTGAGCTTGAATCTTCTTCAAGTTGGCCTCGAAAACCGCCTGCCTCTCTGCAGCTTCTTCTGCTTCGTAGGTTTTGGAAAACTCTGAGCAAAATTGCTGGAAGCTGTATTCCTCATAGTCCTTGATCGAGCAACGGCAACCAACCTTCGGAATGCAAGCCTCTGACGAGGAACAGCACTCAAAGGTGGAAGATGTGATTTGACAACAAGGTAGTCCAGCTTCACCCGCGTCACCCCCACACTTCTTGGTGGCGGGGCAGGTGCCATTGTGCGCAGCCACAAGTGTCAGCAATGCCAGCAAGGCAATCATGGCTACGTTCTCAAAGTTTTAAACCTACTTGTCTCGGCTTGAACCAACGGAATGCCCTGCAATGACCAGTGACACAGTTTGACTCAAAGTTTGACTCAAAGTTTGTCAATGGCAACCACCCTTGACGTCTGCAGTGACAAAATCCCGACCTGAGCAGGGACGTCAGGCTGAAGCCCACAGGAGCATGCGCCGGCCACCTTGGCGAGGATGACCATGACCAGTGTCCTGGAAAACCTCAGAGTCCTGACACCTTTTTTTGTAAATCGATGGAAAGATATGGAAAGATTGCAGCTAAGTCATACGACCACGCGAGCCGAGGAGACAGATGACAGACAAACGGCTTCCGACAAGGTCAGACCAGGTCATGATTTGGCCAAGCTGCTCCACACTTGGGACAAGAAGCCTGGCAGAACGGGCTGAGTGACCACTCTCCGCAGCGGCCTTTTTTGGGGGCACCTCTGCCGCCTGAGGCATCTGAAACTGGCCACCTCCGTGCAATGCTGAAGAAAAGCGAATTGTGTTGACATGCTGGACCTGAAACTACATTCTTATATTCTTTATTACAAACAGAGTAATACAATTACAATATTCATCAATATTCGCACTAGATCATAATAGCATTGAAAAGTTCAGAGAGCTGCATGAGGCACTGCCGCAAGTTCCAGTGGCCGCAAAAGCAAAGTCATTGCTACTGACAGATGCCAATCTCCTGATTTTGCTCTCTGCCCGTGGAAAGTGAGACACTTTCATCCCAGGTCACTGGCAATGCGATTAGTTCTCAACTCGGTATCAGTCAGGGTGCCTTTGGCAATGGATCTGAAACCTATGACGATGTGAGACACCATGTTCGCTATTTTCATGAATAGCTGGCAGCTTTGTAGCCAGCATTGCTCCAACATTCAGCATCTTCCAGCATCACACGCGGCCTCACCATGGCTAAGTCATTAGCACTGATCATGACATGCCGCGCCATGGCTGTGCCGCCCTTTCCACTCGCCTGGCTTGCTGAGCAGCTCCTTGGCACGGGCATGGAGCGCTGCCACCTGAAAACAGCAGCAGCTTTCGCAACAAAAACTGCTTTGTCCGATACGGTGTTGGTGCATCCTCGAAATCGGAAGCGGTCATTAAACCCATATGTTACCATGATCGAAGGAAGTTTTGAAGTCAAACTTCCGACAATATGGACAGATGAAAAGCAGAGGAGGGAAGAGGCAGAGAGAAGAGAAAGATTAGAAGAAAGAAGAGTAGAAGAAAGAAGATGCAGATGCGCGAAAGGGTAGGAAAATCGCGAAACACTGTGTTTTTCCAATGAATTGGGGCTCCGACGGGTCGAAAAGTAGGCTCGCTAAAGCGGCGGGTGCGGAGCCAGCTGGCCAGATGAGAGATGAAAAATTGCACGCCGTTGTGGCACGAAGCACATTTCGAAGTCAAAATGTACAAAGCACAGCATTCTCGGACCACTTTTGGAAGTTGAGATGTCGAAAAAGTGCACGCCGTTGTGGCGCGAAGCACATTTCCAAGTCAAAATGTACAAAACACACCAGGTTCGGACCACTTTTGGCAGTTGAGATGTCGAAACAGTACACGCCGTTGTGGCACGAAGCACATTTCCAAGTCAAAATGTACAAAACACTACATGTTCGCGCCACTTTTGGAAGTTGAGATGTCGAAAAAGTGCACGCCGTTGTGGCGCGAAGCACATTTCCAAGTCAAAATGTACAAAACACTAGGGGTTCGGACCACTTTTGGAGGTTCAGATGTCGCTTCGCTTCGCTTCGGGTCATTACACTACACTACACACTCCACTACACTACAGTACGTTACACTACACTACACTCCACAACACTACAACTACAACTACAGAACTACACAACTACACTCCACTACACTCCACTACACACCGCTACACTAAATTACACTACACTACATTACACTACACTAGAAAGATCGATAGATAGATAGATACATAGAAAATAGATAGGTAGGTAGGTAGATAGTCAGAGAAAGAGAGAGAAAGAGTGAGAGAGATCAAGCACCTTTCAGTCCATCAGTGGCTTCGCTCTGCCATCCCGGATTCACAACAACCAAGCTCTCCTATAGGTTTCCTATTTTTGAAACTTCCGCCACCGCCTTGTGCGGTACTACTGGTATGTAGATATAGGATGATATAGGATGATATAGGTATTATTCAGCATTCAGAATTTGTATGCAAAAATCGATTGACAAATGTGTCTGAGATATACCCGAGTTGACTGAGTGATAGATGTTTATCGATATGGATAACACGCTGCCTCCGCCTTTTCCTGATCAAACTTCTGGCACTTGGCGTTGAGCTCATCCCACTCACCTCACAACGGCCAGATTTGTCGGCGAATACAACGGGAATGGATGGGTTGATGGCTTTGTAGTATACATTGGTGTGTACACATAATTCACCTATATATAAATATATCCGATATGGATCATGGATATGATATATACTTGTAGAATCTATTACAATCTTATATTAATATACCTTCCTGATGTTCCGTTGTGATTTTTGCCTGGATAGGCACTTATTGGGCCGTTGCTGGAAAACAAAAAAACACCGCCGCCTTCTAAAAACGTGCTTGCTCAAAATAATCAAGAATAGCCAGCTTGAAAGAAAACCAGCAAACCGTTGCGATTGTTAGTGATGCCATGATTGTAAGCAACATGTATTGATATGGACTGCATCGGTTGAGGTGCTAGCTCAATATAGGTTTTAGAGACACGTTTGGTGGGAGACTTCATCTATGGCCACGCGAAACTCATGGCAGGATCGGGCAGTGCTGAAAACGAACTATCGATTTACTGTGAAGCTGTATAAGAATCAAACTAGAAAAATTGAAACAAGCAAATGGCTTCTTACTATGCATAAGATGTCATGCAGTTCCAACATTGTTAGCATGTTGACGAAAGGCATTCAAGGAGTAGCACTCCTTGACCTGACAGCCGGACAGTAGTGACCCTAAGCTCGGAGCTGAGTCGACTATCGCCCCACCATGGTCAGACCAAGAACCCCACGCTGTAGGGTTGCAGCGCTAGCCTTCAGCTTCTCCAACTGCTTCTTTAGTTCCTCAATTCTCTTCAGCGCCTGAAGCTTCTCGAGACAGCTTGGAGAAAAACCCGTCTATCAATGGATTGCTTTGTGTTTTTTTGTTACCGCAACACATGGGTTTGGATCGTGTGAAAAGCTATGCGGTCCCTTGACCACCCCCATGTTGCAAACATGCTCACATCCAAACTGGCGCAGGCCCGAAGGCCCGAAGGCCGCCCCTCACCTTCTGCGTCTCCGCGTCGACGCCGCTGTCCTTGAGGAAACCAATGATGCCAATGATCCCTCAAAAGCCCGTGCAATCATGAGGATTTACATGGATTTTAATAGGAGGTAGATGGAGGTAGTGAACATCTACTAGCCACCAACTACTAGTCATTTACCTGCAGGGATCATTGCACAAAACCAAACCCAGTGGTGTTTTCCCATTTTTTCCATCACCAGCTGCCAAGCACTGGGCAAAGCCGGGCGTGCTACCTTGTGGTCTTGCGGTGAAATACCGTCCCTTTGAGACCACAAAGTTACCACACTTCATGCCACCATTCAGGTTCTTTTTCAGGTCTCTTAAGCTGTCTAAAGCTGTACGCATTATGTGCCTAAAGCTTCAGTGCATGCTGTGCATGTTGCTAAGTATGGCGTTGATGAAAAACCATGAAAACCAACGAAAAAACGGTTTGCATAAGTGATCTAGATTGGTTTGGGAAAATGTGTGTGTGTCTTATGTGTCTTGTACTGCTGTGGCAACCTTTGCCGATGATGCCGATGTAGAGTTTGAAGGCCTGAGGCCACTTTCGCATTGTCATCTCAGCTCTCCTTACATCGTGTACCAGAGCGTCACATCTGCAATCTCCGAAAGTTGCCCAAACCTGCAAAATCAATCAAGCATGTTACCAGCATGTTCAACTTTATCGTTATCTATTTCTCAAGTCTGCAGTGCATGAATGGCACAGGGAAAAATGCAAATCATCGACTCACAAATCATGGAATGTGTGAGCTTTCTGCATCGTGGCCTCAAGCCCTTGACAGCAAAGTTTGCCTGGCAGCTACTGAAGCAGCGCCCGGAAGATCTGGTAGAAAGTCCTGCTGTCTTGAGCTCCACTAAAGCTTTCTGCATCTGACTCTCCACATTTTACGCCTCAGGCATGTCAAGTGCACTCACCCGCCCTGTACTGCGTGTTTGTAGGCATCGGTCATAGGTTCTGAGATGTCCTATGATGTCCTGAGCAGAAGGCCTTCCTTTTTTCTTTTCTCACTGTAGCGACCTTCAAATGTGCAAACCAGCAACTGTAGTGGGGAACTGAATGCACGTCGTCGTGATGGGCACGCCGAAGAAATTCCTGGCATTGGTCTGTGGCTGATCTATGGTCTATGGGGTTCCTAAAAATTAAATATGTGCGTTTGTTTAATTAACAATAATTAACATATCCAAAAGTCAATCAACAAAAGTCAATTAACATATCCAAAGTATCCAAAAGTCAATAAACGGGCTTTCCCATGACACCATGCCCATCCCATGTCCCAAGCGCCCAAGCGTCGTTAACTTCGTGAATGCCACCGCCCTTCTGTAGCCAGTCCACTGCATCGGCAGCTGATCCATAGCCCAGCTCTTCAATGGCCTCGCTGCCAGATATCCCGCTCTCCGCTGAAAAACATGGCATTTTGTTGGTAATGTATGGGAAAATCCATGAAAACCCGTATCTATAGAATCTATATATATTAGTACATATATTCTATGTAACTGGGAAATGTATTTATCTGTAGTTGAACTTAAGTATTATTTGTCCTATTAAATCCTAGTAAATGCCTAAATTATCTAAATTGGAATAGATCAAGTGGATAACCATGAGTAGTTTTACCTACTGAAATACATTGAAATACGACCTTTTTGGTAAATTCCAAAGCACGT
Source organism: Cladocopium goreaui (assembly GCA_947184155.2). Lineage (NCBI taxonomy): Eukaryota > Dinophyceae > Suessiales > Symbiodiniaceae > Cladocopium > Cladocopium goreaui. The sequence continues at coordinate 900,178 of CAMXCT020004446.1, forward strand.
ATGGTAGCCAGGGTATGTGGTAGGAATTGGGAATCGTCATCGTATGGTGACGCATGGTGACGCATCATGACACATCTATATGAGGGTATCGGGTATAAGTTAAGTAGAATGGTATATGTCAACACATGTCAACCCAGATTCATAAAACTTCTTGGGATGGGTAATTGATGGTAATTGGGGGGATATCCGCCGACCCCGGCAGACGCAAGGGGGAGTGCGTAAGGGAAAAAGAGTTTATGACACAGCTGCCAGGAAAGAATAATAATAATTCGCTGACCCCGGCCGATGCAAGGGGGAGCGCGTAAGGGAAGAAGAGGTGCTGCACTGCTACTTTTACTACCAGTCAGCAGCAGGCAGCAGCAGGCAGCAGGCAGCAGGTAGCAGCCAGCAGCAGCCAGCAGCAGCCCGCACCAGCCAGCAGCAGCCAGCAGCAGGCAGCAGTAGGTGTTTGGCAGGCAGCATCCGGCAGCAGCAACCAGCAGCAGCTGGCGTTAGGCAGCCAGCAGCAGCCAGCAGCAGCTAGCAGCAGCCAGCAACAGCCAGCAGCAGGCAGGAGCAGGCAGCAGCCAGCAGCAGGCAGGAGCAGCAGGTAGCAGCAGGCAGCCAGCAGCAGGCAGCAGTAGGTGTCTGGCAGGCAGCATCCGGCAGCAGCAACCAGCAGCAGCCGGCGTTAGGCAGCCAGCAGCAGCCAGCAGCAGCCAGCAACAGCCAGCAGCAGGCAGGAGCAGGCAGCAGCCAGCAGCAGGCAGGAGCAGCAGGCAGCAGCAGGCAGCAGGCAGCAGGATTCTATTTTAATTTTATTTTATGGCAGCAACAGCAAGAGCAACAGCAACAGCAACAACAACAACAACAACAACATTCTTGCAGCCATGGAACCAATAACACAAAGCTGCAGCAGCAGCAGCAGCAGTTGTTTCTTGCTTTGGAAGCTGTTTGATTGCAGCAGCACGACAGCAGCACGACAGCAGCACCACAGCAGCAGCAGCCACCAGCAGCAGCACCAGCAGCAGGCAGCAGGCACTAATGGGTGTCAAGAACGTGGGCAAGAGCACGCAAAAGGGGCACATAGCCAGTAGCTAGCAGCCAGCGCCAGTAGCAGCCAGCAGCCAGTAGCCAGCAGCCTACCAAAAATCTAGATTTTTCTAGGATTTCAGACGACACGTTAGGCCCTTTTTTGGCGTGGTTCTGGCACTCGCTCGTCCTTCAGAGCCCTGGTGTTTTCCCCCCCGGCAGGTGATTTTTTCGAACCTGTTTTACTGCTAGCAGCCTCCAGCAACAGAATCCGTCGAAAAAATGTGTTTTTCTAGGATGTCAGACGACACGTTAGGCACTTCTATATATCTTGTATATATTTCTATAGGGTTTCAGACGTCACGTTTGGCAATTTTCTCATTTATATGGCACCAATGGGTGTCAAGAACATGGGCAAGAGCACGCAAAAAGGCGCAGCAGCAGCAGCAGCAGAAGCAGCAGCAGCAGCAGTTGTTTCTTGCTTTGGAAGCTGTTTGATTGCAGCAGCACGACAGCAGCACCACAGCAGCAGCAGCCACCAGCAGCAGCACCAGCAGCAGGCAGCAGGCCGCCGCAGGCAGCAGCAGGCAGCAGCAAGCATCAGTAGGCAGCAGCAGACACAAGCAGACGCAGCAGCAGTAAGCGCAACGGCAGCAGTGCAGCAGCTTGCAGCAGCTAGCAGCACGAAAAATTGTGTTTTTCTAGGATGGCACCAATGGGTGTCAAGAACGTGGGCAAGAGCACGCAAAAGGTGCACATAGCCAGTAGCTAGCAGCCAGCGCCAGTAGCAGCCAGCAGCCGGTAGCCAGCAGCCTACCAAAAATCTAGCTTTTTCTAGGATTTCAGACGACACGTTAGGCACTTTTTTGGCGTGGTTCTGGCACTCGCTCGTCCTTCAAAGCCCTGGTGCTTTCCCCCCCCGGGAGGTGATTTTTTCGAACCTGTTTTACTGCTAGCAGCCGCCAGCAACAGAATCTATCGAAAAATTGTGTTTTTCTAGGGTGTCAGACGACACGTTAGGCACTTCTATATATATTGTGTATATTTCTATAGGGTTTCAAACGTGACGTTTGGCAGTTTTCTCGTTTATATAGCACCAATGGGTGTCAAGAACGTGGGCAAGAGCACGCAAAAGGTGCACATAGCCAGTAGCTAGCACCCAGCGCCAGTAGCAGCCAACAGCCAGTAGCCAGCAGCCTACCCAAAATCTAGCTTTTTCTAGGATTTCAGACGACACGTTAGGCACTTTTTTGGCGTGGTTCTGGCACTCGCTCGTCCTTCAGAGCCCTGGTGTTTTCCCCCCGGGAGGTGATTTTTTCGAACCTGTTTTACTGCTAGCAGCCACCAGCAACAGAATCTGTCGAAAAATTGTGTTTTTCTAGGATGTCAGACGACACGTTAGGCACTTCTATATATCTTTCTTGTATATATTTCTATATGGTTTCAGACGTCACGTTTGGCAATTTTCTCATTTATATGGCACCAATGGGTGTCAAGAACATCGGCAAGAGCACGCAAAAAAGCAGCAGCAGCAGCAGCAGCAGCAGCAGTTGTTTCTTGCTTTGGAAGCTCTTTGATTGCAGCAGCACGACAGCAGCACCACAGCAGCAGCAGCTACCAGCAGCAGCACCAGCAGCAGGCAGCAGGCCGCCGCAGGCAGCAGCAGGCATCAGTAGGCAGCAGCAAACACAAGCAGACGCAGCAGCAGTAAGCGCAACGGCAGCAGCAAGATTCTATTTTAATTTTATTTTATAGCAGCAACAGCAACAGCAACAGCAACAACAACAACAACAACAACAACATTCTTGCAGCCATGGAACCAATAACACAAAGCAGCAGCAGCAGCAGCAGCAGCAGCAGTTGTTTCTGGCTTTGGAAGCTGTTTGATTGCAGCAGCACGACAGCAGCACCACAGCAGCAGCAGCCACCAGCAGCAGCACCAGCAGCAGGCAGCAGGTGTTTCGAAAAGGGTGTCTGGCTGTTTGTTTCTTGCTTTGGAGGCTGTTTGATTGCAGCAGCACCACAGCAGCAGCAGCAGCCACCAGCAGCAGCACCAGCAGCAGGCAGCAGCAGGGAGCAGCAGGCAGGCAGCCGCAGGCAGCCGCAGGCAGCTGCAGGCAGCAGCAGGCAGCAGCAGGCAGCAGCAGACACCAGCAGAGGCAGCAGCAGGCAGCAGCAGACACCAGCAGACACCAGCAGAGGCAGCAGCAGGCAGCAGCAAGCAGCAGCAGGCAGCGGCAGGCAGCGGCAAAGTTGCAATTTTATAGTAGGGTTTCAGAAGTGACGTTAGGCCCTTTTTTGGGGTTCCTTTGCTACGTTTTGGGCACGAAATTAGGTGGTGTTTTGCTGTTTCGGATGTGTTTCGAAAAGGGTGCCTGGCTGTTTGTTTCTTGCTTTGGAGGCAGCAGCAAGCAGCAGCAGGCAGCAGCAGGCAGCGGCAAAGTTACAATTTTATATAGTAGGGTTTCAGAAGTGACGTTAGGCCCTTTTTTGGGGTTCCTTTGCTACGTTTTGGGCACGAAATTAGATGGTGTTTTGCTGTTTCGGATGTGTTTCGAAAAGGGTGTCTGGCTGTTTGTTTCTTGCTTTGGAGGCTGTTTGATTGCAGCAGCAGCCACCAGCAGCAGCACCAGCAGCAGGCAGCAGCAAGGAGCAGCAGGCAGGCAGCAGCAGGCAGCAGCAGACACCAGCAGAGGCAGCAGCAGGCAGCAGCAGGCAGCGGCAGGCAGCGGCAAAGTTGCAATTTTTAAGTAGGGTTTCAGAAGTGACGCCCTTTTTTGGGGTTCCTTTGCTACGTTTTGAGGGCTGTTTGATTGCAGCAGCACCACAGCAGCACCACAGCAGCAGCAGCAGCAGCAGCCAGCAGCAAGCAGCAGCACCAGCAGCAGGCAGCAGCAGGGAGCAGCAGGCAGGCAGCCGCAGGCAGCCGCAGGCAGCTGCAGGCAGCAGCAGGCAGCAGCAGGCAGCAGCAGACACCAGCAGAGGCAGCAGCAGGCAGCAGCAGACACCAGCAGACACCAGCACACACCAGCAGAGGCAGCAGCAGGCAGCAGCAAGCAGCAGCAGGCAGCGGCAGGCAGCGGCAAAGTTGCAATTTTATAGTTGGGTTTCAGAAGTGACGTTAGGCCCTTTTTTGGGGTTCCTTTGCTACGTTTTGGGCACGACATTAGGTGGTGTTTTGCTGTTTCGGATATGTTTCGAAAAGGGTGTCTGGCTGTTTGTTTCTTGCTTTGGAGGCTGTTTGATTGCAGCAGCACCACAGCAGCAGCAGCAGCCACCAGCAGCAGCACCAGCAGCGGGCAGCAGCAAGGAGCAGCAGGCAGGCAGCAGCAGGCAGCAGCAGGTAGCAGCAGGCAGCACCAGGCAGCAGCAGGCAGCAGCAGGCAGCAGCAGACACCAGCAGAGGCAGTAGCAGGCAGCGGCAGGCAGCGGCAGGCAGCGGCAAAGTTGCAATTTTAAGTAGGGTTTCAGAAGTGACGTTAGGCCCTTTTTTGGGGTTCCTTTGCTACGTTTTGGGTACGAAATTAGGTGGTGTTTTGCTGTTTCGGATGTGTTTCGAAAAGGGTGTCTGGCTGTTTGTTTCTTGCTTTGGAGGCTGTTTGATTGCAGCAGCACCACAGCAGCACCACAGCAGCAGCAGCAGCCACCAGCAGCAGCACCAGCAGCAGCACCAGCAGCAGGCAGCAGCAGGGAGCAGCAGGCAAGCAGCTGCAGGCAGCCGCAGGCAGCCGCAGGCAGCTGCAGGCAGCAGCAGGCAGCAGCAGGCAGCAGCAGACACCAGCAGAGGCAGCAGCAGGCAGCGGCACAGCAGACACCAGCAGAGGCAGCAGCAGGCAGCAGCAAGCAGCAGCAGGCAGCGGCAGGCAGCGGCAGGCAGCGGCAAAGTTGCAATTTTATAGTAGGGTTTCAGAAGTGACGTTAGGCCCTTTTTTGGGGTTCCTTTGCTACGTTTTGGGCACGAAATTAGGTGGTGTTTTGCTGTTTCGGATGTGTTTCGAAAAGGGTGTCTGGCTGTTTGTTTCTTGCTTTGGAGGCTGTTTGATTGCAGCAGCACCACAGCAGCAGCAGCAGCAGCCACCAGCAGCAGCACCAGCAGCAGGCAGCAGCAGGGAGCAGCAGGCAGGCAGCAGCAGGCAGCAGCAGACACCAGCAGAGGCAATAACGCGGCATACTGACCAGTTTGAAAACAGTAGAGTCGGAAAATTGGCACTAGCAAACTGTCGGGTGGACCAATCCTGTAACTGTCTCGTGGTACATTCAAGTCAGTTGTACTTGCATCATGAACATATACATCAGCATTCACACTCTCGTAGCTGGTGCCCAGAAGAAAAATATTGCGGCCGCAAGGTGGCTTTGCAAGTCGAAAGTCTGTGCTTCTGCCTCGTCCGGCTTTGGCTCCAATTTTAGATGTCTTTGGCATGATCTGCATAGTTGATGTCGTGCTTTCTGCGATGCCATCACAGAAGGTCCCATAGAAAGGTATCCATGAAAAAGCAAATTCAATAGCAATGCTTCAAGCCAGGGGATATCAAAACTAGAACCGCAAAGGCGCCATGCCAGCTTGGCAAATACTGCTTCTGCTCTTCGATCTACGTCTTTTTCTGTTCTGTCTATGTTGGCGCTTGTCCTCGTGCTGTCCGTCTCTACGGTTGGTTCAGTTTCACGCACAGTGGTTTGGCGCAACAGACTATCAAAATGATATCCCCTGCCTTGCACAGAGGTGTGATTGTATATATGCAGCTGTAAGGCATGATGCTCGGGGTGCTCGAACCCAAGATGGACAAGAATCTTGTTCCGATCTGGGTCTGCCGTGCACTCACCAAATCGGTCGTGCACACGAATTATCATGTTAGCGCGCGCAACAGCCCGAAATCGTTGCAACAGAAATGTCACAATGTGCGGGCCATCGCGGTGCGCATCTAAATATGGAAAGAATCCCTTCGCGCTTGGAAGTACTGCTTGCCCAACCGCTTGAACCAAATGCTTTCTGCATGCAACTGCACTGCGTCGTCTTGCTGCAACATCTGCGCCCAAGTTGCTTGGCAAAAGACCTTCATACGCTAAGCACAGCATCAAGGAATCGATTAGGCAATTGTTGACGCCGTGTGACAGCGCCTGCTGCCACCTGAACCCTTCAGCTGCCAAAGCCTTTAAAGCTTGGGTATCAGTCATGCTTCGGCCAGGAGCATTTACCTGCGCGATGTCACACAGACGGTCCGCAACTGCAACGCAGTGAGCCTCTGTCGTGCTTGTTTGCAATTCTTTCCAGCCATCCCAAGTGGGCACCCAACTCTGCCCAAGTACTTTTGCTGCGTCCTCTGCTGTTCCAAGTCTAGATAACAAGATTGCTGCGCTTCAAGGTGCGATACATTTCATTGCGTTACATTGCAATGCATTGCATTGCATTACATTGCATTGCATAACATTACATTGCCTTACATTGCGTTGCATTACACTTCATTGCATTGCTTTGCATTACCTTTCGTTGCTCTTCATTGCAATGCAGGGCATTGCATTGCATTACATTGCATGGCATTACATTGCATTACATGGCATTGCATTACATTTCACTGCATTGCATTGCATTGCATTACATTTCATTGCTTTTCATTGCAATGCATTGCATTGCATTACATTGCTTGGCATTACATTGCATTACATTGCATTCAATTGCATTACATTGCATTCCATTACATTGCATTGCAGTACATTGCATTGCATTACATTGCATTGCATTGCATTACATTGCCTTACATTGCATTGCATTGCAGTACATTGCATGGCATTACATTGCATTGCATTGCATTTCATTGCATTGCATTACATTGCATTGCAGTGCAGTACATTGCATTGCACTACATTACATTGCATTGCATTGCATTACATTGCATTCCATTACATTGCATTGCATTGCAGTACATTGCATTGCATTACCTTGCATTGCATTGCATTGCCTTGCATTGCATTGCAGTGCATTGCATTGCATTGAATTGCAGGCTTTCATTTATAGTTTCTTTAGGTCAATTTATGATTTCTTTAGGGTTCATTTTGTGTTTCATGTAGGGGTTTCTGGCAGCAATTCATTCGGGTTTCTTTCGGTTTCACAGTTTCACCTACGGTGTTTAAACTTTCATTTAAGATACAAACAGGAAAGAATAAAACAAAAAAAGTAGGATTTCAATTTCATGTAGGAATTCTCTTGATATTTACATCTCTTAAGGGTTTTATTTCGAGTTTCTTTTGCGTTTCTGTCGGGTTTCATGTAGGGTTTCATTTAGGGATTCTTTCCGATTTCCTTTCGCGTTTAATTTCGAGTGTTATGTGAATTTCTTATCAGAAAATCTTGTCAAGGTTTTCAAACATTCATGTGGGTTTCTTGAGAGTTTCTTTAGAGTTTCATTTCAGATTTCGTTCATGAGGGGTCAAAAAAACACGGGGGAAGTCAAACAAACAAGGTGGGGGATCAAAAAAAACAACGCCCTCGTATACTTTCATAAAATATCATGCACCTGTGCGGCGCAACCATGCACCTGTGCGGCGCAACATTAGCTGTATAATAATAGGGCCAAAAATATTGTGTATATATATATATATCTAACTATTATACTGTTACTTAGATCCATGAACCCATAAAACCATAAGATCAGAGTATTAACATGCACTCAAATGAAAAACCCATTTACACATGAAAATTCAAACCTATCAAATATATTTCACAAGGATGTACATAGCAAAAAGGTCGAGAACCTCAAGGTGCAACGCACCGAAGCGTTTTTCTGCCAGCTTTGCTTCCTTGCCACTTCTTCCGGGGTCGGCGGCAGGGGCGGCAGCCCTTAAATAATGTACTCAATGTATTGATTTAATGTAGGACCTATGTGTTTCTGTGTTTCAATGCTTTTTACCCGCCACATATAGGGGGGGTCCGGTTGTTTGCTATGAATGGTCCCTTCAGCCCATTTACCCATCCCATCCAAGACCCGTGACACCCAGCCGAAAGCCAAGTTTCATGACTTCTTTAGCTTTGCGCTTGGGCACACCCACTCGTCGCAGAACCCCTGCGGCGCGGCACTTCACAAACGTGACAAAGCCAAGGTCATCGTTTGCCGTAAAAAACCGCCCCAGTGACCCCGATGTAGAGCAATGTTTGTATGGGGTATTCAAAAACGATTCTCAGAAAAAAGGACGACTATTGGGTAAAACAACATGAATGGCATCAGTCAAATTATGTCAAGTTGGCAGAAACATGCAGCAACCGCGTTTCGAGATGTGCAAGCTCGACATGCTGAACATGCACTGGTCAACAAATAGAAGTTGGATCCAAAAATTGAGCACTCCCCAAACTACAAATTCTTCATCATAATATATATATATCATATTATATCATATTTCCTCATCTTTTGCCACTTTGTTGAAACTTACTGCCATCTCAGACTTGCCATCGTTGAATTCATTTTTTGTTTCCAGCAACCATCCGATGGATCCGATGGATCCACAGATCTCCACACCTTCGTTCAGAGTCGTGAGCAGTGCATGGCCATCACGCAGAACGGACAGCTGGCGCTTCCATCTTTCCAGGCCCTGGTCCAGTGGCGCAGCCCGAAGGCCCGAAGGCCCGAAGGCCCGAAGGCCCGAAGGTTCAGGCCACATCTATCATACATATTATGCTATACATGGATATACATGTATATATAATATTATATATATATATATAATTATATATATATATATGTACATTATGTATATTATTATTATAGATTGATTGATTGCATAGCTATATTTTTGTGTGTCATATAAAATGCCAATAGAATAAAACGGAATATACATGACATTTACATGACCATATGCAATACAAAATACTGTAGATGACATAGATATCATTGCATGCTGATGGATATTGACGTCGTGTGCTGCTGAATCTGCTGCATCATGCCTCCACGCGGAGCCAGGAAGCCGCTTCTGAGTTGTCCCATTCTAAAGCTTCCACGCCTTTGCCTGCCGAAAAATGTCTGAAAATTGGGGATGTCTCCAATTTAAGGCCATGTAAGAAAGAACAATGATGATATCAATGATAAACCAGATTAAACCAGCAGGGATTTTGCTGACCGTACTTTCAGCTCCAATCTTTGGTGACATGTTACCGCCTGATTTTGGTGGGTTAGGCGGCGTGATTTTCTGTATGCAAGCAAATGCCAGTCAAACATTCCCGAAATTCCTGCCACATCAATGAAGACTTTCACCAGAATGTACACATTGCACCAGAGTTAACCAAGCATCACTCAAAGAATAAATGGTTAGCCAGTGGGGGGACTGAGAGCTGAACTGGCATCAATGTAGCAGGAACTGCTGCAAAATTCTTCGTCACGCCCAAACTCGCAAACAGCGTAGGTGCCACAGAATCCTTAAACGTCACACAGCACACTCTCAACGTCTTGCTCTTCTTACAGTACAATATCTCCTCGCGTTTCTACATATTTGTTCGCAGAATGCAAGGCATCCAAACTGACCGCATGCGTTTGGTGTTTGATGGTGTTTGGCATGCCAGTAGCAATGTCTGCCATTTATAATAATTTATTGCCATTATATCATTATGGTCAAATATGTCAAATAAATTCGGTCAAGACATGTCAAGACTCTGCATTTGTTCTTCTCCTCAGAACTTCGGCCCTGGCGATGTGAATTGCTTGGCAGAATTGGTTCCGATCGATGATCCGAGAGGGTCCGAGCCTTTGGAGATCGAGAGCGGGAAGATTGCCTGAAGAAGGTGGTCTCACGAGGCTCCCAGCTGATCCCAGCTGGTTAGTGCTGGTTTTTCTTGCCCGCCTTGCCTCACTTGCCTCACTTGCCTCACTTGCCGGTAGTATGCATCAGCCATGCTGGAAACTTGCTGCACTTCTGTACTAATGCAGCCAGGAAGAAACTGCGGTCGGCGCACAATGTCCAACCATCATGAAGCAACCCCATTGTTGCCACTACAAAATCTTTCAATCCAAGATTGTTCGATTATATTTCATCTTATCTCATTATTATGTTGTGAAACACACACCTTTTTCCCTATTTTTTAATCACATCATATCACATCCAAACTTACTTTCCCCAGGGTTCCCCCAACTAGTAACTATGTTGTATTGCAGCCATTTCAGTGTAATACCATTTATCCCCAAATATCCCCAATTTCCCCAGAATCAAACCTGCTTCAAAACGAACATGTTTTCCATTTGAAGATATATGGTGGTTAAAATTCTCTGTTCCCAAGGATAAATATCCACAAAATGGTCAAATGAGTCAACTTCCCTTCACCCCATATCCGCCGCTGTTCCCATCGTCCTCCGCTTCCTCCAACTCAGAGGACTCGGTGCGCAGCCGCAGGTTCTCCGACACCAACTCGTCCCCGTGCGAGACGCAGAGCTGGAGCCTCAAAAACTGCAACGATGACACGTGGATGAAAAAATGGATGAACAAAAATGGATTAAACACGGATCAAATCCATTCAAATCCATTCAAATCCATTCAAATCCATGAAATCTCATGAAATTCCATTGGATCATCCCATCCATCCATCCATATCCATCCTATATTCCATCCCATCCATCCATCCTCCCATCCACTGATATGGCTATGGATCAATACCTATGAAAATACCATTTTTAGGGGGTTATTCACATCCATTTTAACCCAGCTATATACCAGCAATTTTGATGTTCACAAAAAAGGGGTACCCTCTGGTAATTTGTTACATAGCTATTGAAAATCACCATTTAATTATAGTTGATTTTCCCAGCTACAGTAGAAAATGGTGGATCTTTCCAGTTCGCTATGTTAGTTTACCAGGGGTACAAGGAAAATCACCATTTTTCATGGGAAAATCCACTATTTCTATGGCCATCCCATCCACTGATCTCCACTGGTTCTCCGCACGTCTTCCCCAGCTCCACCGCTTCGCTCCGCAGCGCCGCTCGCTGCGCGCGCAGCGCCTCGCTGGCGCCGCGGTGCGCGGCGGCCTCCTCGGTGAAGTCCCGGGCGCCTCGGAGCAGCGGTCAACGCCACCCGCTTTGGAGGGGAAAATGGGTGGAAAATGGTGAGAAAATGGTGATAAATGTGAGAAAATGAATGAAAATGATGGGTATCATATGGAAAACATGATTTGAAATTTAGTGTTGTGTAGATGATTGAGGAAAAGTGATTTAAAGTAGTGTAAATGATTGAGGAAACTCTATGGATAGCGGGAGATGGCCTGATAAAGTCATGGTAGATGGTAGATGGGCATAATTCGGGAGAAGAATCTAGGTGCGATTGAGTATTGAACTCGGAATAGTACTGGATACAAAAACTGGGATGGTTTGTAGATTTGATCCTGGGGATCATGGGGTATCATCGGTTATGCGGTATACTGGCATCGTTTTGTAAATTACGCTTACGATTGCTGAATCCCAATCAAATCCTGGTTACCCCACCAAGCGAAAACGTGCGAAAGCCTCAGTGGCTCGTGTCCCCCTTACTGAGCACATCAAACACAGGCCTTTCGATGTGTATGAAATCTATGTGTTTCTATGCGTTTTTAATATCTATAATGTGCATTTCATGTTGTTGATCGTATAACCCATTTAATTATATCCTAACAACAATTTTGATAGTTAGGTACACAAATATATATATATATATGTATTCTATATATTATAAAGCATATATATATGTGTATATACATGTAAACTTGTATATTGTGTGCATATGTATATACATATATAATCATATATATGTGTGTGTGCATGTGTCTATATGTATATATATATATGCACACACACAGAGAGAGATATATATATATATATACATATGATATACATATAAAACTTATATAGTACACACACACAAATATATTATACATATACATTAATGTCAACCCCGGATCAATAAACCATGGTTTATTAATCAGGGGGGTACTCACCAAATAGTCATAATCTGATACTCAAATGGTACCCTCCCAATTAAAAAGGCTAGGGGTTTAGTAGTCCAGGGTTGACATTATATATAATATACTATATCACATAACAATATATATATTATTATATATATATTATATATATATGTTATTATATATTACACATAGATGATCATAAATTATGAACTCTTAAAACTTTTTCTGGTGAAGTCATCAAACTCCTCTGGGCCGCCCCAACAGGCCGTCAGCTCTGCCTGAAGTCGTCGACGAGTCGCCAGGCGGGCGGAAGCCGAGGCCTGGGCCTGCGTTTCGTTCTCTTTATGGGGGTATGAATGGTGGGCTATGGCGTTTCATGGAGTTTAATAGGGATTAATATGGTTTAATGGGGTTTAATAGTGACTATCATGGATTTGAATGACTTTTTAAGTGCCTTTATATCACCGTTTTGGATGGGGTATTAAACTATTTATTAACATAGTACCCACCAAAGGTGCTAATCTATGGTGTGAAAATGGATGTTAATGATGGTCAATGATTGTTGTGGTAACCCCAAAATCATGTTTGTATTTGCCCAATTACCCACTACAGAAAAGTCCCCAGCCAATGGACTCCATGTGTTTTTTCCCATGGATCCAGGATCAGCCAGGTGCCACTCATGCACCCGCTCAGCCTCTTTGAGCTCAGCCGTGGTATCCAACACCTGCCATGGAAGCGGAGGTGATTGATGAGCTCAAATGTTGGGTGAGTTGAGGGACTATGGATTAAATGGATTATGATAATCCCGGCTATGTAATGGGGATTTAGCAGCTATATACATACTGCTCATGAGAGACCACTTCCTGCCTCTGCCTGCAACTCCTCGACGGTGGACAGAATTGAAAGACGTTCTGCACGCATTTCCGCCAGCACCTGTGGGACAGCATAGAACTTTCGGAGTATGGCATGGAATGATTGCCTGAAACTCGGGTTCCAGAAGCTTCACGTGACCATCAAATCATCAATCATGGCTGCCCAAACCAAAAACCAAAAACAGCATGGCGCGCATGGCCTCATGCTTCATGCTCTGATCCGCCTGCAAGGCAGTCCTTAACTTCTCATATCTTCTCATGAACGCCAGCCATCTCTTGGATTTTTCTGTCCTTTGGCAGTACATGGCAGTACATTTTGATATGTCAGAAATGGCAGCCTTGGCATTTTCGCCTTGAGCTTCCCACCAGTGAGTGTTCAGCTCTGTGCTTTCTCGCTCCAGGGCCTGACCAGGGGATATCAGGGGCCTAATGAACCACCCGCAAACATTTGGTCATGTTTAGCATCAAACTGACTAAATTTGACTAAATCGTATTAAATTCCATCTTTTGAAACTTGCCCATTTGGATCCATTTGGGTCATCAAAGATCATCAAAGTTCCTTTCAATTTCTATCCAACTGTTGGGGGGTGATAGCTTTTTGACGTCAAAATTGGGGGTGCCAAATAAGTGTAACCTGTGAAACAACCTGTACCTGAATCCTAAATGCGTCGGCCTCTTTTTGGGCCAGCAGCTGGGCTAAAGCTTCATCGTAAACATTCACAGCATCCTGGCTGCCAGGCTGGTTGTCCCACAGGAGAATCGCCAAAATGCAGGAAGCCATGCATTCTTTAGCCAAATCTGGGAGGTTCCCCATGTTGTTCAAAAAAAATCCCTTCCCCCTCATAGTCATATTCACCCCGAAAGAAACCATGGTTTAGTAGGGAATTTCCACATACTTGGGACCATTTATGCGGTGTTTAATATTAGGGTGATGGGATTAAATTGTCTGCAAGTAGCATCATCTCCACTCGGAGACGGGTCATCAGTTGGTCCTGGCGAGGCGTTGCGACAAGGCGCATCACTGCGGGGTGAACTCCAAACTGGCAAATGGATGTTCATCCCACCAAAACTATTTTTACTATATCGTAAATGTATAATAAGCATATGAATGTATATAATTATATAATATTATATATATATATATTTGTTATAGTTATATCATGTTATATCATATTATATTTAATTTAGGTCTCGATCCATTCCCAAATTAAATCGTTTTGATGATCCCACCAAAAGTTGCATAAAGGCCTAAAGTGTGGGAATATCTCATGCCACCTACGACCCTGGATGCTGGCCTCGTGGTGGTTGAGGAGTTTCCGGTCGCGCAGAGAGCATGGACTGACAGAGCCTCGACACTCGCAACGTCATCCCATGACATACTCGTTGGTTAAGAACGGGCTTCACATGGTCGATGATGATAATAATATCTAATGTATATATAGATTATATAGTTTGTCTGATAATAATCATGATAACCCCCAATATATAAAGGGTAGGCTTGTAAGCCCCTGTGCTAGTCAGAAAACTAGCCCAAGCATTTCAGGTTGTTCACCCATCAGGGCTTCGATGTGCTCTAACGCATGTCCACTTCAACACCATGTCTGAGCTTGACTTGCAACCATCCCCAACCTGTGAAGCTCTTGAAGATCTGAAGCAAAATCTGGCAAGATCAGTGATCAGGCAGAAAATCTGAGATGATCCAAGCCAAATCAAGCCAAGCCAATCCAACAGCAAAGTCATCCAATCATATCAAGCTACACGACTCTGGCATGGAATTCATCAGAATGGCCCTTTCCAATACGAATATCACTCTCTTTTGGCCAGCAACCAGCGGAAGTTCAAGACGACTCCCAAACAAAAGAAATTAGAAGGGGCAAAACTCGTCCCAGTGACCAGAAGCTCAGCTGTCTCTGGTCGGTCCTTCGTCAGTCTCCTCCTTGGCGGCCGCAGCGCCGCCGTTGGAGTTCCTCTCCTCCACTGCTTCCGCTTCCACGGGGCTTGGCTCAGGCGACTTCGGCGACTTCGACTCAGGCTGTGGCTGCGAGGGCTCCTGGCCGGCATTGAGGTTGATGTTTAGATTTAATAGCATTTTAATAGTATCTATATAGTGAATCTATAGTGAAATAAGATAGATCATGATAGATCAATAATTGGGAATCGACCCCATACATCCCCATACTGCCCATACTGCCTGCCAAAAATCATAGAAGTCCTGGGCAGGTAGAAGCTGATGACAAAGCTGCTCAAAGCTTTCGGGGACTCCTGAAGCCTCTCCTCGCATTGCGGAAACTCCACATCAGTAAACATCAATGGATTGGATTAAGGCTGAAGGAAATTGAAAGGAAACTGCGATTTTTGAACACCTACTACGTCTACGGGGTTCTTGGAAAACATGCATCGTCGCACCGTCGCACTTCGCTTCCCAAGCTGTCAGAATGTCGTGATGGAAACTCCCGATATCTCCCGATCCTGAAACAATAGAAGACCATGGCCCCCTGGGCGACCGTCCCACTGATCCATACTGATCCCACTCCATCTGCTTCCCTCACCTTCACCCTGCCGCAAATGTAGCAAGAGCCGCAGCCGCGCATGCGTGCCGAGATCGGTGGGATCAACTGTATACCACCTGTGCAACAAGAAGTGTGAGCAAAGAATCCATTTCTACCCCTTGCCATGACAATTGAGTTCATCATCCCCAGTGACCATCTTATGTGTAGTATCCAAATAGCAAGGTATTCATGGTATTTCATGGTAATGTGATATCATTGTGATACTAGATTATGTAGGCAAACCTCAGTAAATCAGCATCATCGCAGGCTTTTGGCTGCTCAACTAGCGATCAAGCTGGGAATCGCACTCATCGAGAGTGATGTTCTTCTGCTTTCCTGAGAGCAGGGGGTCAGCTATGGGTCGATCCAGTCGATCCACCTACCCCTCATTGGACTCATTGGACTCATTGGCATGTGATGTCAATGGTTCTGGTGGCACACAGCTTCAGTAGCTGCATGATTTGCATTCCCTAGAAGCCCTAGAAAGTTGACCAAACATACAGGTGCACCTGTTAGGATGGTCAAGCCCAGCATGGTCAACCTACAAATCAGAGAATTGCGTAACCAGGACCGTGCTTGGTGGATTTGTGGCCCTGGCCCTACTCATGGGCAACTGCCGCAGGGATAAAGGTGTCCACAGGGGCAAAGCTGTCCACATGCTCCAAGTGCCCTTTGGAACTACTACATAGGCCTGGCTGTTCCGATGAGGAAACGTCAAGCACGTTTTGGAGTTACTACAGAAGCATTATCTCAAGACTACCAGGTGGTGCCAGCTGCTTGCATCTTCCAGCTGTTCGCTCCAAGCGTCCCAAACTCATGATGGGCACTGATACCTTGCCCAGCCCTGTCTCACCAAGGATGGCGATAGTACACACCTCAGCTTTAAATCCGTGTGATGCCAAACACATCCAAACACCTTTCAGTATCAATTTGTTATAACCTTCGCTTCAGAATTTGAATGACTACATTTCAAATGCGTTCAGCATTAGGCTGGGTCATCTGAAAAGACTATAAGTACTACCAGTATCATGGTATGATTTTTTTGTATATATATCCAAATAGATGAATGAAGCGCCCTCGCCCAAACCTTCAGTCCTGGCAGACTGCAATGGACTGCAAAATTGAGTTCCCCGCGGAAAAGGCATTCGGAACCCGCCAAACCTGCAAGCAGTCCTGGGTAGACGCTTTGACAGATACTGCCGATTGCTGTAGATAGATGAGATAGCTATATAGCTAGATGGCTAGAGGTTGCCTGAGATTGCCTGATATTGCATCAAAACTTTGCAAGAAGGATGCAAGAAGGCTGAATGGTGAAACTGAATGATGAGGAAAACCTTTGTTAAACATATGGCAGCTAAACACGATAAATTACCCAAAGAGTGGGTGAGGATATGCCAGCCATGCTGTTTGCTTCTGAAGCACTGCTAATGGCATCGGCACGTGGCTGCGGCGGTTCTCACTACCCAGCGCTACCGCGCAGTCCAGCCTCGATGATGGCGATCGAAATAAATTGGAACATTCCAAATGAATAGAGACATTGTATCTTCGAAAAAACCTAATAAATGCTCAATTTGGGAGTTTTTTGAATTGTTTTTTCCACATGATTCCAAATGAGCGTAATTGCACCACTATTGGCAATTTTGCGCGTTTTGAAGCCAAAATCAAAAGCGCATTTTCCCGGGAAACAAGGTGGGCCAGAGAACCTAAAAGCAACATGGCGCACAGCACGCCTTTTTTAAAAATTTTGAGGTGTGGGCAGCTGTGCTCTGCACGAAATCGACGTAAGATCTTTAGTGAAACATCGTGCGCGCTGATGGTATCAGGGGCCACAATTCACCACAGCATGCTGTGCCAGCTACATCTACATCATTCTAGTCGCTATTTCTGCTAATTCAATTAACTCGATCGACTCTATCCCATCGTTCTCGTCGGTATTTATTCCTGGGTTCTCGTTTACTTTGCTTCGCCGCAGAGGGAGCCAGGACGAAACGTGGACGGACAGAACACCGTGCGACATGAAAACTAAACGACAGAGGGAGTGGACCAAAAGAGCATGAAAACGAAGATATAAAAACGACAGATGGTGAATGGTCGTGAAAAATGAGACATGGTGAAAAATGGGTAAAGACTCTCTGTGCAAAAGCTTCTTTGCGTAAAAGCTACTGGGTCTAAACGCGTCTGTGCGTACAAGTTTCTTTGTGTAAAAGTTCCTCTGTGTAAAGGTTCTTCTGTGAAAAAACTTTTGTGTGTAAAAACATCTGTGTGTAAAAGTTTCTGTGTGTAAAAGTTTCTTTGCGTAAAAGCTTCTGTATGTAAAAGCTTCTGTGGGTAAAAACTTCTGTGTAAAGGTTTTTTGCGTAAAAGTTTCTGTGTGTAAAAACTTCTGTGTAAAACGCCCTCTGTGTGTAAAAGTTTCTGTTTGCGAAAGTTTCTTTGCGTAACAGCTTCTGTGTGTAAAAGCTCCTCTGTGTTAAGGTTTTTGTTTGCGTAAAAGCTTCTCTGTGTAAAAGCTTCTTTGTGTAAAAGACTTCTCTGTGTCAAAGCCTCTGAGTGTACAAGCTTCTCTTTGTGAAAGTTCCTCTGTGTAAAAGCTCCTCTGTGAAAAAGCTGCTCTGTGTAAAAGGCTGCTCTGTGTAAAAGCCTCTGCGAGCCTCTGTGTGTGCAAGCTTCTCTGTCTCAAGACTTCTTTGTGTACAGATTTCTCTGTGTAAAAACTACTCTGTGTAAAAGCTTCCCTGTCTAAACGCCTCCGTGTGTAAAGACTCCTCCGTGTAAACCCGTCTGTGTGTAAAAGCTCCTTTGTGTAAAGGCTTTTTTGCGTAAAAGCTTCTGTGTGTAAAAGTTTATGCGTGTAAACGCTTCTGTGTATAAAAAAAATCTTTGTGTAAAACCTTCTGTGTGTAAAAGCTCCCCTGTGTGTATAAGCTTCGCTGCGTAAAAGCTGCTCTATGTAAAAGTTCTGTGCCCCATAAAGTTGTCTGTTTGTAAAACCTTCTGTGTGTGTGAACGCGTCTGTGTGTACAAGATTCTGCGTGCAAAAACTCCTCTGTGTAAAGCCTTCTCTGTGTAAACGCGATTAAACGCGTCTGTGCGTGAAGCTCCTCCGTGTAAAGATTTCTCTGTGTAAACGCATCTGTGCGTAAAAGGTTCTCTGTGTGAGACTTTTCCGTGGAAAAGCTACTGTGCAGAAGGTTCTGTGCGTAAAAGGCTTCTGTGTGCAAAAGCTCCTCTGTGTAAATTTGTCTGTGTGTAAAAGCTCATCTGTGTAAGACTAAGACTTCTCGGTGTAAAAAGCTTCTGTATGTGAGTGAAAGCTTCTGTGTGTAAAAGCTTTCCTGCGTAAAAGTTTCCTTGTGCAAAAGCTCCTGTGTGTAAAAACTTCTCTGTGTAAAGGCTTCTCTCTGTAAAAGCCTCTGTGTGTACAGGCTTCTCTGTGTCAAGACTTCTCTGTGTCAAGACTTCTCTGTGTAAAGACTTCTCTGTGTAAAAGCTACTCTGTGCAAAAAAAGCTTCTGTGCGTAAAGGCTTCTGTGTGTAAACGCTTCCTTGTGTCAAGACTCCTCTGTGTAAACTCGTCTGTGTGTCAAAGTTTCTGTGTAAAGGCTTTCCCGTGCAGAAGCTTCTGCGTGTAAGTTTCCTCTGTGCGTAAACGTTTTTTGTGTAAAAAACTTTGTGTGCAAAAACTCGTCTGTGTAAAGACTTATCTGTGCAAACCCGTCTGCGCGTAAAAGCTTCTCTATGTAAGACTTCTCGGTGAAAAAGTTTCTCTGTGTAAAAGCTTCTGTGTGTAAAAGCTTTCCTGGGTAAAAGCTTCCTTGTGCAATTTTTTTTTGTGTAAAAGCTTCTGATGTCTCAAAGCTGCCCTGTGTATAAGTTTCAGTGCGCCGTAAACGCTTCTGTGTGTAAAACCTCCTGTGTGTAAACGCGTCTGTGTGTAAATCTCCGTTGTGTAAGAAGGACCTCCTCTGTGTAAAGACTTCTCTGTGTAAAAGACTTCTCTCTGAAAGCCTCTGTGTGTACAAGCTTCTCAAGACTTCTCTGTGTAAAGACTTCTCTGTGTAAAGGCTACTCTGCGTAAGAGCTTCTGTGCGTGGAGGCTTCTGCCATGTGTGTAATTAAACGCATCCGTGTGTAAACACTCCTGTGTAAACGCGTCTGTGTGTCAAAGCTTCTGTGCGAAAAAGTTTCTGTGTAAACGCTTTTTTGTGTAAAAACTTCTGTGTGTAAGAGCTTCTCTGTGTAAAGATTTGTAAAGGCTTTCCCGTGTGAAATCTTCTGTGTTTAAAAGCTTCAAAGCTTCTGTGTGTAAAGCTCCTCTGTGTGTAAAGTGTAAACGTTTCTGTGTGTAAAAGCTGCTCTGTGTAAAAGTTTCTTTGTGTAAAAGCGTCTGTGTCTAAAAGCTCCTCTGTGTGTGCGAGCTTCGCTGTGTAAAAGCTCCTCTGTGTAAAGACTTCTCTGAGTCAAAGCCTCTGCGTGTACAAGCTTTTCCGTGCAAAAGCTCCTTTGTGTAAAAGCTGCTCTGTGTAAAAGGCTTCTCTGTGTAAAAGCCTCTGTTTGTGCAAGCTTCTCTGTGTCAAGACTACTCTGTATAAGGACTTCCCTGTGTAAAAGCTTCTGTGTGTAAAACCTTTCCTGTGTAATGCCAACATAGGATTAATAATCCCCGCGGTATTAATCAACCCCCTCTGCCCAATTTTTTTTTTGTAATTTAAAAAGAGGTGGTCCCCCAGGATTAATAAACCCGCGGTATTAATCAACCCCCTGTGCTGAAATCAATTTTTTATCCAACTATTTTTATTTCCAATTCTATTTATTTCCAATTTGTTTTTACCTTTTTGTTTAATCATCATTGTTATACTTAAGGTTTAAGTTGATCATTGAAAAATTCAAAAAATGACTATTCCCCAAATGATCGATTTCTAATTAAAATCTTTATAAAAATCATCAGTTTGGATAGCTCCCAAAGGGTACCCCCCATGAGCCCATGTCCCCCATTAATAATAACCATGGTTTGCCCCCGATTAATCAACCACCTTTCTGATCCATGAGATTTTAACAAATCCAATAGAATTCAATTAAGATCTAATTGACGTAAGCCATATCCAAATTTTTATGGTTCAGAGTTGCTTACTATTAAGGGGTGGTCAAGAAACTAGCCAGAAGGTATCCCCCTACCTACCAGGGGGGGGTTGATTAATCCGATGTTGGCATTAAAAGTTTCTCTGTGTAAAAGACTCTGTGTGTAAAGCCCTCCGTGTGTACAAGCTTCTCTGTGTAAAAGATCCTTCATGTAAAGCTCCTCTGTGTAAAGCTCCTCTGTAAAAACTGCTCTGTGTAAAACCCGTGCCAACAGCTCCGCTCCGCATTTTCAGCGCCACTCCTTCCCAGCAGAGCTCTTCCCAAGCTATTTCCCTACCTGTCCGTTCACGCTAATGCATAGTTTGCTTCGCTGCAAAAGGAGCGAAAACCAACCATCGGCGGACAGAACGCCGAGCAAAATGAAAACCCCTCCAGCAAAGAACTTTTTTCCATGCATGTCCGGCATGTCCCTTTGTCCAGCGTTTAGGCTAGACACCGTTTGAGAAGTCTTCGGCACCAGTTTTTCGGGACAATCGTGTTGATGGAATTTGTCCTGAAAAATCCCTGCCAACAGCTCTGCTCTTTTAGTCTCGCTCCCTGCCAACGAAGCTATACATCTCCCATGGCCAAGGTTTGGAAACTTTGGCAGGTCTTGGGCACGCAGTTTTTCGGAACAATCGTATTGATGTTTTTTTTCCTGAAAAAACCCGTGCCAACGGCTGTGCATTTTTAGTGCCGCTCCCTGCCAACGAAGCTGCGCATGCCCGACCGCCCAATGTTTTCAAACCACTTGAAAAGTCTTGGTCTTGGGCGCGCAGTTTCGCGGGACAATCGCATTGATGGAATTTGTCCTGAAACCCCATGCCAGCAGCTCTGCTTCTCAGTATGTCGCTTCCTCCCAACGGAGCTCTCCCAAGCTCTCCCCAAGCTATTTCCCACGGTTTCGCGTCCGTCCACCCTGTCGTCGCTTCCGTCTCGCTCCCTCCCAACGGAGCTCTCCCCAAGCTAATTCCCACGGTTCCATCTCGCTCCTTCCCAACGGAGCTCTCCCCACAGTATTTCCCATGGTTTCCCGTCCGTCCACCCTGTCGGTGCTTCCGTCTCGCTCACTCCCAATTGGGCTCTCCCCAAGCTATTTCCCACGGTTTCCCCTCCGTCCACCCTCTCGTGGCTTCCGTATCGCTCCCACTAAACGAGAACCCAAGCATCGGAGATGCTTTTGGGATAAATCAGAAAACATCGGTTTTCGATTGAAGACGTCGGGTATTGATATTCAAACTATGCTTAACCTGTACCCAACCCGTACCTAACCCGTACCTAACCCATACTTTAAGGTGTTATATATATATATAGAATGCTAGGTATACGGCATACGGCATACGGTGTACATAACGTGATAACATAGAGTTCCACACATTCTGATCTACAAATGTAATATACACAGTAAACATATCCCAGGCAGTATCACCCAACAACAATTTAAAAAGGAAACAAAACAACTCAGCTTCCGGCTTCGTCTCCTGGGCATCATAGGCCACAATGGCGAGGAACAGCTCAGCCATGTGGCATGTCTGGACGGACAGACCGGCATCAGCCCAGGGTCCCAGAGTTGCAAAGTCAGTCCGTTCGGACCTTTCGTTGATCCTCCTGCGAATTGTTGCGATATCTTCAATGGCGGTGAGTTACAACTACAAGGCGACTGCATGAAGGATTTTTGAGGTAAAGATAGGTGAAGGGTCTCATGTTGTCTTACATCTTACACCTGCCTTTGGTAATCTGAACTATATCTTTGTCTATTCTTCGGCCTTGCCATACGTCGACTTATCAGCTTAAGCGGTTGGTCATGTCGTGTCATGTGGTGTCCATTGTCTTTGAGCCTTTCAAACCACAAAATGATCAAATACAGCATGTGCTGCCTAATAGCATTGATTTGATTTTGAAGCTCATCAAAGCCCCAAACACGGAAACACTTGTAGATCAAGTCGCAAACGCTTCTGCTACAGCGGCACGCATCTTGTTCTGACAACTGCAGCAGTTGCCAGGCTTGCCAAGTGAGACTTGTTCATACTTGTTCTATTTTGTTCCCTTCAAGAGAACCATGTGTTGCCACTCCCAATCTGGTCGGGCAAAACTGATGACCTCCCTTGGACTCCCTCTAGTGGAAAGAAAGCACTAAATGTGTAAAAAGAATTTCAACATATTTCAACAACATATAACATAAGATGCTTGCAAACCCCAATCATGCGTAGAGACTCAGGCTCATCAAATCGGATCTTTCCGGTCTTACAGCAGCAAGACTGTTTCCTCCTCTGCCATGTTTTCTGGCACATGGTCTCGACAGGGCTTAACATGGCCCAACATGTCTCAACAAGGTCTTGCATCTTACACCTGCGATGAGCTATTGCGTCATACATAGAGCTCAACATCAGCTTTGCAAGCAGTGACCATATAAACATGTCCCCATCGACGACGGGGATAGTGAATGGAGTTAATAAAATAGAAAAACATGAAGTAACCAATGTCATGTAGATCACTTTGCAACATAATTCATGAAATTGCGTCAAGCCGCAGGTTCTAGGTGCAGCTGCGTGTCTTTCTTTGTTCTGACAACCGTGGTAGACCGGTGAGACTCAAGTCACTTCGCAGGACAGAAACTTCGACCAACTTCAAAACCACATCAGTTCCTCAAGCTTTCATACGAACCTGTTCATCTTGCAACAACATGTGATTGGGACAGCATCGTCGGCACAAAACTTTAAAAAACGGCGCCAACCTTGAGCGGCAATGGTTGAGCACCCGGAGATGCCGTCCTCAAAAGGTCAGCGTCGGCGCCTACACAAGTACGACCAAGGCACGGCAAAACCGGGCCTGAAACTTTCTGAAACATAGTATAATTCGCAAATGAATAGACCAGCAGCTTCAAAGCTGGCAGTTTGTTATTGTTTGTATAAAATAAAAATAAAATCTCACAAGATCCTTCAAGCACTTATGGAGACTGTGCAGTGAGCCACAGAAATCTTTTCTTGTCCCAGCAGCTCCGTCGTATCATACTTAGGCCAACATCTTACGCGAAATACACAATGAATTCTGGAAAGATCTGCTTGGAATCAAACACGACAAACTCATGGTGGTCTTGCCCTGGGACATTCTGAGGTAACACCACGACTGAGTTCTCATTGTCTGCCAAGATCCGGGGGCCTTTCAATGCGCTTTGAGCATATTTGGGATTGCCAAGGAGAACCCGTGCAACAATGATGCAGCGTTCAGATTGCGCAGTGTCGAGGGTGGTGTATTGGAACGACTTGCATGCCTCACATGAAAAGTAGAAACCGTTGCCATAGAGCCCCTGGCGGACACGGCTTAAATCGAAGCCATTAGTTGCAATCGATTCTGCATTTGTGGCAGAGGTTCCATGAAACAACAACATCTCATTTACACGCGTGTCAACGTAAATCCAGTAAGTTGCTCCAAGCGTCTTCTGGTCCGGGGCGACTTCAAACGCGATTGTTTCCAAGTGCTTCATTTCCTGTGTTTTCGGCAAGGGCTGGATTCTGCCACTGCGGCCCCCCCTTAATTTGGCCTTCCGCTCCCAGTAAGCCCGCCAAAGCGCGGGATTCACCACTCGCAGCACTCGATGCACTTGGACACCAGACATCTGTTGGCATATGCTGACTTTCCCGTTGAACGGCTTGTTGTGTGGTTCTGCTGTGCCCAGAAGCAGCTGCTGCATAGGCTCCACAAGTGTCCCATCTTGCAGGAACATCGCCTGACCGCAACCCAAGCGATACAAGAGCACCTTATCTTGGCATGGATTTCCTGAGCGCCAAAACTCGATCTCTTGCCTTTGCCCGAAAATGATGGCCGGCAAGCTTCCCTTAGGGTCATCCAAACCCAAGTTAGCAGCGGCTATCTTCAAAGTCCGGTTCCGAAGTTTTGCCTCGAGTTCAGCCATACGGGCCTCAATTTCTTCATTAATTCTCTGTTCCAATGATGTTTCCCGCAGTCGCAGAGCCTTTAGCTTCAATTTCAGGCGAGTCTCCTCCTCCTTTATTGCTGCTTCTTGCCCTTCAATGTTTTTCTGCAACTCTTTGACTGATGCCTCCTTGATCTGCAATTCTTTCTGCCACTGGTTCAAGGAAGCTTTGTGCACGTTCAGGTCACCACTCGTTTTCATCAAAGCGGGTTCCTGCCTTGCAAGCAGGTCTAGCTGACAGCCCAGCTTCTCGCGAACATCTTCCGCTGCTGCAATGGCTTGTCGTGATGCCACCGTCTGTGACAAGCAATGCTGAAGCATTTGTGCAGTGATGCTGCCAGCGTTCACCATGGCGGCCACACACTGCCTCCGCACACTTCTCCACCGTCCGCTGGCAACATTTCGCTGCCGCATGGTGCCAAAGTCGAACTCCCTCCCGTGCATTTTAAGCAATGCAGATTGCGGCGCCGCCTGATAGTTTGCAAATGCACTCTCTAGCTTCTCACAAAGTGCCAAAGGCATATCACTCCAACTGCCATCCTGCTCTTGATATTGCCACAAGTACGGCACAATCATTTCCTGACTCTGTGCTTGCATCTTCTCCGCTACATCTTTAAGTGCTCCATGTATCTTGGCACAAGTTGGCCGCAACTGCAAGGCGCGCCGCAGACTAAGATATGCCTCCTCACATCTGTCCATCTTCAAGAATGCCAATCCTGCCAAATGCAAGACATGCTCCTGCTCGGGCCCAAGATGAGCAATGCTTGAAGCCACCAAATCAGGCACCTCTTCATACCTGCCAAGTTCATATGCGCATTTTGCCAACAAAGAGAATCCCTTGGCCAATTCAAACACCTTGACATGTTCCATAACACTGCCGTATGCTTCATCATACCTTTGTTCGCCCACCATCCGTGCTGCAGATTCCAGACTGGGCGGAAAGCATTGTGTCCCCACTGTTCCGGTGGACTGTAAGCATTGTGTCCCGACATCTGTGGCCGCTGTGGCCGATCCCCAAAGCCAATCCATGGCACTGTCAGAGATACTGCCGAGCTGAGCGACCCACGAAAACCAACTCAAACCCTCTGGTCTGTTCATGGTTCAACCTACATTTCATGCAAAATGCCTTGTGAAATCTACCACTGTTCCCGCACAACCTTGTGTTTCGGATTCAAACTGCAATTTCTGCAAATTTCAAAGAACTTTGTCATAAATCGCAATTAGCCACGCAAACGTAGGAGCTTTGCAAAGACCTTGAGCCCGACGACTGCAGATCCGGACGATGGACCCAATTTCCACCTTAACTTCTCCATCTTCTCTGCTATTCTCTGCTTGGAGCTACACAATCTACACACCCACCAGTGCACAGTACAAGGTTGGAACACCGCCCTGGCCTTTGCTCCAGCTTTTGACCCATAGCACTGCACCTGGTGGAAATGAGGGCTTGAACATTTTGAATGTACAATGTACAAAACTGAAAGGATTCAACCTTGTTCCATCGCTGAATAGGGCAGAGCTCTTGTTTCTACATACTTAGTTGGATGAGCAGTCCAATGATCAATGATGTAAAATGGAACAATAAAAGGTCCAAACAGCTCACAGTGTTTTTTCTCAAATATGCCAAACTTCTCATGGCGAACGCCCCATACCCTTCAACGGACTGCAAGCAAGGCACCGAAATGATGCTCCATGGCTGCATGGTGCAGTTCCGACCCACAGCCCTACATGGTTCCTAAACGATTGGAAAAAGACTGGCATGTGTGCTCAAATGATATGCATGAAGGGTTTGGTTCACTCTGAAACGAGGTGGCTCAAAGACTCTCCAGAAACACAAGTGCGCCGAAGCAATCCAGATGGCCCAAGGGTTGCGGTGAAGCGGCTTCAAATCCTGTGAGCCACAGTCCATCTTCCGGAGAAACCATGAACGGTTTTCACAAGCGCAAAGGAGCTTGCGCTTGCAAACTATGGATATGATATTATATCACATATAAGTATATATATATATTGATATACCGTTAAAATGAAAGTTAGAATGCCTCCGAAAATTCCAAATATTCCTCCCCCTCAGTTAGAATGCGGCACGCGCACGGCAAAAAATCATTCAGTTAGAATGCCTCACCACCCGGGTTTTAAGTTTTATATATATATATTAATGTCAACCCCGGATTAATAAACCATGGTTTATTAATTAGGGGGGTACTCCTCCAATAGTCATAATCTAATACTTAAATGGTACCCTCCCAATTAAACAGCCTAGGGGTTTATTAATCCAGGGTTGACATTACATTATATTACAATTCGTGTGTCGATGGTGAAAGCGGTGGAAGCACAGCAAAACATCATCAACCACCAGGTGCACAAAGTGCAGTTGACATCACCAACTGTGCCCTGCGATTTTGTTCCAACAACTGCGGTGGTCCAGTGAAACGTAGCTCGTTTTTCAGGCCAGAAACCAACCTCAACCAACATCAAAATGCCTGAAGTCCCTGCTAGTCATGGTGCCCATATCACATCTGACCATTGCACGACACCATGTGAGACACTGTCGGCTTCGCTAAGCTGGTGGGCAGCAGCCTGCACAGGGAGGAAGCAAGAAACGCGGTCTTCTTCTTCTTCTTCTTCCTCTTCTTCTTCTTCGTCTTCTTCTTCTTCGTCTTCTTCTTCTTCTTCGTCTTCTTCTTCTTCGTCTTCTTCTTCTTCTTATTCTTCTTCTTCTTCTTCGTCTTCTTCGTCTTCTTCTTCTTCTTCTTCGTCTTCTTCCTCTTCGTCTTCTTCTTCGTCTTCTTCCTCTTCGTCTTCTTCTTCTTCTTCGTCTTCTTCGTCAATCTATTCCGACAACAAATGCACAGATCGAACATGTCAAACCACATAACATCACGTGTACACTTAAGTCATATATGATCACATATGATCACATAATTATCATAATTAACTATCACACATCATTCCGTAATCGGTTGATATCGGTTGCTTTGGTGCCCTTTGAACATCACGTGCCCGTCTTGGCAATGCACTGGTTTTTCCCCGCAACTGCGAAACCGCATCGATTGTTCCAGCTTTAGGCGTTGCTGCTTCGCAGCTACTAGGGCTCAAAGCAGCACCGATCTCACTAGAGAAAGATACTGGTACGACTTTGATAAAACTTAATAGACTTGTAAAGATTTGTAAAGGTTGATGAATCAGTCTGAGAGGCAAACATAAGGTGTGGGATGTCATGGCTTTACTCAATGGGGCAGTCATTGCTGGCCGGACTGTTGTTTCAACACACTCTGGTGGATGGTGTGGACTCATCAATTCTCACGCTCAGCGGCGCCAAATCAGGATGTTTCCATCAGCCTCCAGCTTCGTCATGCTCAAGTCGACCTTAGGGTTGGCCAACTCAAGTCAAACAGTTCAACATATGTTCAACATGATCCCCCCACTTAACAGGGACAACACGGGACAACTGTGCTCTGCCATTCCAATCAAATGAACTTTACTGCTGCGCTCCTGTGCTCCGCAAATTTAGATCACGAGCTCAGTGTCTGTGCCATCCATTCTGCACAAAGCCACATGAAATCACCAGAGCCGCTCATTCTGTCAGAGTCTTTATGCCCTGGCCGGGTGAAACTTGCGATATCCTGGCAGTCAGCGCCAACCTCCAAAGCATTGCATTGAAGGCAAGCAACCTACGAAATGACCAGGTTTTGAACACTTCATATAATCAAACACATTCCGCCAGAAGGGAGTCAATCATCTGCTGCCGCCGTACTGCTCTCATCTTCAAGTGATACAAGACGAAGACAACAGCCAAGGGAAAGAGGATCAAAATCATCGACACCAGTGGAAGATTCCAGTACCATCGTCCAGTTGGCATTTCCTTCGGGAATCGCTGAGGCCAGGGGCACGGAGACTATTCGTAACATGGCGTACCGTGTGCCAAAATCACAGCCTCCAAACCATTCGCCCTACATGTCCAACTTGCAATTGGTTGGGGGTAGGATGCCCAAAACTGGGATGGTTTCATCTTAAAACATCTTAAAACTATTACTATTACCCAAACATCTGTGCTTCCCAACATGTAAAAGTTTGGTTCATACCCGGGTACCCTGCGGTGTCCTTGGAAGGTACTGACGCAGTGGGTGCGTCATGATTATAGTCACCAGCCCAGGGGCTGGGCATATGGACCCCACCAAAGATGGCCAAAGGTATGAAGGACAGCATCGGTAGGAAGTAGCACACCAACACCAGGCATAGCAACCGGACACCACATCTTTGCCAGAATCCTAACCTGTGAAGGCTTTCGGACTCGGCTGGCAAGAGTTCAATCTCCCCTCTGTCCCCTTCTTCCAGCTGTTGAAAATTGTGCCGAGAAATGGGGAACACGTCGTCAGACTGCATTCTGCAGACTTTCAAGCGATACAGAAGCCCTGAGCCGGGCAAGGTTTTTTTTAAGCTTCACACTGCTTGAGCCAAAGGAACTGTGCTTTTGCCATGTGCAAGGTGAACTCCCGACTTTGGTTTGAATGCTCAAGTAGCCATCCACCGCTCTGATGCAGGGGTCGTTCAATCTCTTGATTGGTCTTAAGCGTGTATTTTGAACTGAGGTATGAGGTACCAGGAACCAATCGAGCAAGCTGAGGTTCCTGCAAAAGAGGTGTTGCTGCCTTTTTCACGCACCAATCCTGCAGTAGAAGGACATCAAAACTCAAATGTCGAAGTCTCGAGGTAGCTTGAAGATTGAAGAGCTACACTATTTGCCGCAAGTGCCACGGCAGTAAAAATCGTATTTCCAAATTGGCCTAGTCATTGGAGACAGCCATACAGGGCCATACATGCTGAATCAAAAGGTCTGAGGGCCTGCAGGGTGGGTGGTACCATCCCAAGGCAATGATCAGACCATCGTCCCAAGGGCCCCTTGATCTCCAAACAGCTGCGGCGGCAGCGTGCCACAAAACAGCGTGCCATCATGTGCCATCCAGTGCCATCCACATCATGTAAAAATGTAGGCATGGGTCAAAATTGATCAAAATTGTTGATTCTCCATAGGGATTAAATGGGATTGAGGATGGCTGAATGCTGATAATGCTGAAACTGATCGATGTTTTTTGGGTCGAGTGGTGTTTTATGGTACCACATCTTTGACCCATCCCTTCTGGAACCAGGCCTTATGCAGCGACGCTGACAGCTGAGACCTGCAGCAGAGATGGAGAGGTAGATTCGGTAGATGGGCTTGCTCAAAAATCTCAAAAAATTGGAGAAAGAAATGAAATCCCATGTGGGTCATTATTGTTGTTTATGCTCTTTCATCTATTCTTATCCAAATAATCCATAATGATCCCATGAATGATATGACAATCTTCCGAACTAAATGCCAATTTTGCAGGTTCCCCCCAGTTTGCGACAAACCTGCGGAGGCAGTCAATCAGACTAGATCTGGCACATATCATATCAATGAGATCAAACGATTTCATCAAATCAAATGAACTGAAGAAAAAAAACAAAAAATGGGTCATCGATTTGCTGACAAACTGTGCCATCAAATGGAACCACAATTTCACAGCACAACAATCAGCTGTCACGTCACCGGTCCGCCTTGTTGCCTTCAATACCCTCAGATGCCAAACGCTGATTCCGCTGGACCTGGTCCAAAACATGAAGAATGGTGAAGCTGATTTTTTTCCCCAGTTGGAGTGGAAAACATGAGAAAACACGTGTGGATGTGCTCTGAAACCTTCTGAAATCCTGGAAGCTTCTGAAGAATCTGATGACATCTGATGACCTATCAGCATTTCATCACTGTCCAGCATGATCCATTCGAAAGTCCAACAAGTTCCTGACCTGCCGCCGGTATTGCTGCAGCTCTTCCACCCTGTGCCCCAAACGTGAGACCAGAACTGAGTGAATCCGGGGCGTCAAAAAAGGGATCTTTTTGATTAATCAATGCATTTATAGTACTATAATTACTGTATCTGTAATTTATAGTCATTATATGTCTTTATAGTCCATACATTCATTAAATCATGAATTTGGAGGATTTTGGATCCTTTTTGATCTTTTTACTTTTCCTGGCGAGACGAAGAGCCAAGTCTGTGGGCATAATTTTCTGATCCACCCCATATTACCCCGATTCCATCCTATGGATGTTGTGACTTGTACTGCCCCCACCTCTGCTCCACCATGCCATCAATGCTGCTCTCTGGATACTTAAACAGCTCCTCCATCACCTTCACAAATCTTGGTCAATTTCAACAGCAGCTACTTTTGCTGGAATCTGCTGGAGTGGCTGGAGCACAACGGGGGACATTTGACATGTCTCCAAGCGGTATGGGTGTATCGTGGTGCATCTTTTCTCTCGACCGCGAACGCTCCACTTGGCCACATCGCCGGGCAAACTTGTGCAGCCGCCGGCTCAGCTGTAGCTCCTGAATGCTGCTTTTCTATCTTTTTTGGGGTTGCTATAATCGTGTTCATAATTGTTCATGGTATGATCCAATCATTCTGTCATAATCCAATGGTACGAGTATTTACCTCATTATGTTGCTATTGCATGCTATTACTATGAACCCATACGAACCAAGATCAAGGCATCGTTTCCACATCGACACTGCTCCTGTGATGCCCAGCACAGCGCCATGTCATCCGATCGCAGGGCCATGCGCACCACGTCCTCCTCTCCCCGCAGCCGCAGCGAGGCAAAGCGCAGCGCGGCGCCCTGCTGGGCCACGGCGGTCGTCACGAGGTTGCGATCATCGCCTCAGGGGCTGACTGTCCCATTTTGGGAGTCCGAAAACTGGAGAAAACATGAGAAAACTGGGATAATAAAATGAGATCAATATGAAGGGAACGGAGATGTACGGAGATATACACAAGAACCTGCAAAACCATCCTCTTTGATCCTCTTTGGGGATTGAATATTTTACATCGAGTGCCAGGCATGGTGGGGCTAACATCACTGACCACATCCAGCATTGGCAGGCTGCGTAGTTCGCAAGACGCATGCTCCAACGCCAGCCCAGACTCCGAAACAGCTGCCAGAACCACCTGAGAGATGGATAGAGATGGGTGATGTCTATAGTAACCCTCAATAGTGGGATTTTACTGTTCTATCTTATGTATGTTTGGTGATTTACTATGGTTTACTACATGCTGGGATTGTTCCTCAAGTTTCAAAGCGGCCAGCTTGGATGTGCTGCAATCAACCCCTTCTGGGTACATTGAAAACATGTTCCCACAACATGATACAATCATATACAACCACAAAACATAAATTAAATACTCTCATGCTATTTCCGAGCAGGAAATCCGTCAATTTCCAGAGCTTTGTTGGTATGGGGTCAAAACCCTGATACCCCTCGGCTCACCCCCAAATAGCTGCGACTTATGGATGTTCACACCCGAAAACATGGTGCTTCTCACCCTGTCAGTTTACTCTCCATAAACATCATGTTGGTGATATCCCCAGATTAGCTCCCTAATTTTCCACCAGTATTAATGTAGTGGTTGCTGGTGGCTCATAAGCTCTTTAAAAAAAAAAAAAGGAAATCCGGATGACAATCCAAATTCTTGATGGTTATAGTACCTCCAAAAAAAAATGTTCCTGCCTGCCAAATGTCCTCTACCAGTACCTTCTCATGGTGAAACTGCGAAATCCCGGCATACAGAAAAGGCAATTTACCGTTTTTTTTTGGTTGCGCCCTCCAGACAGACCTTCGGCGACGCCACCCCCCCAAACCCTTATTGGTCCCGGCTTTGCATGCACCCCAACCTCTCTCAGGAACAGGTGGCCAACCTACCCCTTCACTGAAGGCTGAGCACTCAGGTGAACACAACCAAGAACTAAGGCAAACTTCACACACAGCGTGTCGATCCCAAAGCTCTTTGCTGCTGACAAAAATAGAGAGAGAAGCCAAACGATCACCCGAATATACAAACGAACGTAGGTGAATGATAAACGGAGAAAGTTCTGGCAGCAAAAGTGCCACAATATCAGCAAATCGAAGATTTGGAGGCAAAGCAGAATGTAAACCGTGCCATCTCTCAGTTCTGTGCAAATGACACACTTGCAAAACCCTGCCCTTGCAAAAGTTGTCTGACTACTAGAACAAACGCCCGTCCAAGCCATATGTTCCTCACCCGTCTGATGAATGTTACACCCAACCGGCTGGTGTTTCACTGGGAAAGGATGCAACCCATGCTCTTTGCAAACGCTGCCACTCCAACCGGTTCATAGACACCAGCACGTCAATGGAATGACCAAGCTAATCTTGTGAATTTCCCCGCGCTGAGCAAAATAGTAACATATCGGGAACTAGACCGAAGCATATGATCCGCCAGATTCCAATGACATCGGAGGAGCAAAACATCCCAAAG
Source organism: Cladocopium goreaui (assembly GCA_947184155.2). NCBI lineage: Eukaryota > Dinophyceae > Suessiales > Symbiodiniaceae > Cladocopium > Cladocopium goreaui. The sequence goes on from CAMXCT020004446.1 coordinate 932,923, forward strand.
ACCTCCCCACCAGCATCGCCCCCACAGCTAAATTACCACTAATGTGAGTCGGATTTTACTTTTCAAAATCTTCTTGGGGCTTGCTATATGTATATATTTTCTCCTGCCCTGCACACTGTCGGCCTCTCGAGCACTCCAGCACGCTAAGAAGAGGAAATAAGCTGATGCAATTCAGTTTCCACGGGTGCCCCCTTCACCGTTTGCCCATGGAAAAGACTAATGCAAACTGTCAGGAAGCGTTTGCAGGACACTCAGATCGTCCTGAAAGCTGTAAGTCATCATCTTGGACCCACTATCAAGATTAAGATTTCTAATAGAAAGGGCAGCAAGAAGAAACCAAACCTTATGGGGATGATAAAAGCTTATGTGCCCAAAAAAACCCGAAAGGCGACCAAACCCGAAATCGCTACAAATTGTGCTTTGGCTGGCCACACATATTTGACACTCCTGGGCTTTCAAAAACAGGGTAGCGACAGCACGAAACTTCGAAACACTTTTACGGAGAGATTCTTGAACCAACCACGAAGTGTCACAAGGGCACATAGCACAGAAATCTAGAAGAACCAGAAGCCAAGGTACCTTTATACCAGTTCTGGTTGTTTCAAATGAAAGCGACGCAGATTGAAAGTATCGGACAAATGCACCTGCCTCTGCAGATGTGAGTTTTGACTGAACCCCGCTAGTTGCAACCCTTACTTGCGAGAAATTTGGAATGAATTGGATTCCACGCGTACGGAGATCGAATGTTGAATAATGAGATTTCAGTTCTTGCAACATATTTAAGGTTGCTACTCCATTGCCGCAAGCTTGAACATATCTCTCTTCTACTGGAGCTAACCGAAAAACAGGCATCTTCTGGAGACAGACACCCCTACAAAAACAGGCTATATGTATATATTTACAGTATATGTGATTATAATCCAAGTCAACCCCATTAAATCCTATGAAATCCCAATTAAAATAGACGATGTTCCCATATTTTCCCATTCAAACTGTCATTTTTCCGATGCCCCCGGGAAATCCGGGCACCTCAGGATCCTTTCGCAGCACCGTAGTGGCGAAGGCCAGCGCGGCACCGCACTGCCGAACGGCCAGGAGCACCACCTGGCGAGCGGACTGATATTATGTATAAAGCATGCTGTGTTTTATACGTGCGTAACATAGTTCCATACTTTATATAGATAGCTTATATTGTTATATTAACTTATATAGTTATAGAAAGTCTGTATACGTAGTCATATAGCTTATATAGTTATATAGTTAGCTAGTTATATGTATGTATATCTATATCATATATAATATATATATATATCCGTGTGTATGTGTTAATACGGATTACTAGTGGGTTGTTGACGGATTACTCATGGATTATAATGGATTACTAATTGATTTACTATTGATGGATTATAGTAATGATTATAGCAATGGATTCCATAGAATTGAAGAAGGGAATATCAACCACTTGGTGTCCAAAAGTTGTGATTTGAAGGGGACCGATATGGGATTCATATGGAATTATATGGTGGGAATTCAACATACATGGTTAGCACAAGCCATAAGCTGATTATCCCAACATTCTCCAACTGCTGGGAAAGCATCGAAAACAAAATCGACACACTTGATGCAAGATATTGCAAGATCCACCTCTCTGTCTTCACGCAATGCGGCAGAGGCAAATTCCAAAGCAGCACCATCCCGCCGCACTGCAGGAAGCACGACACTTCGGTCTGCCTGGTCTCCAGCTGGAAACAGCTAGAAACAGCTGGAACGGAATTCGAAGGTGGAACCCAAACTGCTTGCTTTCGAGTTTGCGCCTGCAAGTGCCTTGCAGCGGTTTGAAGTGCCCATCCACCAAACTGCGAAATTTGGAGTCCACACTCCCATATCCTGCACTCATCTTTGTTGGAAGCACAGCTGTTGAATGTTGGGCAGTGAATCGTGACAGATCAACTTGCAAGCGCCGCAGTCCAGCCAGTTCTCTCAATGGCGGCCAACACAATTTCGCGGTCTCCGCGCAACTCGGGCATGGCATAGGTCAGCGCATAGCCATTCTGCTTCACGGCGCGCCTTGGCTGAAGGTCTTGACCCTCATGTGCTTACTGTAAACCGCGAAGGCTTAAGATTGTATGGTTTCGATGCATGGGATCAGTTGAGAATGAACAGATGCTGGCTCATTCTAGTTCCAAGCATTCCAAACGACGTTTCACCTCAAGACAGCGCTTCAACTGATCAACGAAACCGATTTCGTCCTGGCCATTGCTGACGATCTGCAGCACAAACTTGCGGTCACCCCGCAGGTTCAGATCAGCAAATTGAAAGGCATTTCCATCTTGCGCCAACGCTGTCAGGACCACCTGACGGGAAGATATGACCCAAAGTCCCAAAAATCAAGACTCCAATTCAAGACATCTGAAGAGCACCAGTGATCACCAGTGGGACAGCCAAGATCAAGATCCAGCACCCGGAGTATTTCTCTGGAATTTCCATTCCAGATCCACGCAATCATCACGCATCCTTCAGGAAACGGATTGTGTTTTGGAGATACTGGAAAAAGTGCATACGGTAATTCTTGGTGGTGATTCCCCTTTCCAGCCGTGAGGTTGTTGTGAGACTTCCCCCTTCAAGGCGCAGCCTGACCTGATGGTCAGCCTGTAGCTCAGCATCTGCAAACTCCAGTGCCAGGCCATGCCGCCCCACAGCAGCAAGTACCACTTCGCGGTCTGCCTGACACAACCAAAGGTGTCAGGGAAAATCTGCAGGAACCCATAGGAACCCAATGGTTTTACATGTATTTCCCCCCAGATGTAAGGGGGTGTCCTGCCCATTTTCCCTGAAACCAATACTGGGAAACTATGACACCAAAAACTGGCTGAAACTATGGCGACCAGTTGGCAGGTAGAAAGATGGTAGAAGGGGAGGGTCTGTGAGACCGGTGGGGGACGTGTGTGGTAGTAAGATTTCCCAGCAACTAGTGAGTCCGCCGAGAATCAAAACAAAGCCTACGGCTTGCAGGGTCCGCTGAAAGAATCCAACAACTTTCAACTTGAAATGCGGTGCTCGCAAATTGGAAAGGCCGGGGAAGGGATTCCAGCAATTCATTTTCAGCAAGTGAGTCTCCATCATGCCTGGAGAGAGTTGCTGGCACAGGCAAGATTGAAACCACACCTGCACATCAATGGTGTCTTGCTGGACAGCACTGGTGGTACGGACCACCCAAAAGTCAAAAAACACAAAGTTTGGTTTATGCAAGCGCTCAAGGAATCACTCTCGTCATCACTCTCAACTTCGAGCAGTAGACCCAGCCACCTCCGGACAGCTTCGAGAACAACACCTCTGTCTGCCAGCAAATCTGTTGAGGCCCATTGCAGGGCATCATCATCTGCCCGCACTGCTGCCAGAAGAACTTCGCGGTCTTCCCTGTGGCAGCTGGAAACATTCCAACACAAGAAGTATCAAGGGGCCGGATTGATGATGGGAAGAGGCATCTTGTACAGGCTTCAATGCCACTGCAGTGCCAATCAATGCTCAGTTGCTTCTGCTATATGATGGCGCATACTCCATTATCACCGCGCCTGACTATGTCTGGAGCCGTGGAGAGGTCGGCTGCCTGCGGGGCCATCACGGACATCTCTGTCTAACTTGGCCGGTGGCTTTCAGGATATCGCAGCCACGAACCTGCGAGACGTTCTCCAGCCACTCCACTTGCTCCCTGGTGCGCCGGAGCAGTGTTAGCTCCAACACTCCCAAATGTAGGATCTTGTCCAACTCCAACTCCTGCCGTTCTGATTTACTGCACCATAACCATGTCTCTGGCATCACAACTAGTAGGATTAACTTTGGTACACCTTGGGCTGCCAAAAAGAAAAAGTTTAAGACTATCGGAATATTCTGCTCCTACATTCTCCTACAATGTGGCACCTTGCTTTTGCAAAATCATATCTCTCATTCCACACCCCATAGGAAGCTCCTCCAATGACACAAGGAGCTCATAGCCGCCCCACAGCAAACGCTGCTCAGCAACCCCAATGCCAGTGGCACTGGCCACTTTCGCTTTGATCGCCTGTCTCGGCGGCACATGTTGTGGATCCAGTTCTCAGGATTATGGCGACCAAAAATAGGTGAGAAAACATGAGAAATTCCACATTTCCTTTGAAATAGTTAAATAGTTTTGAATTACTGTTGTATGTTTGGAGAGGACTACTATAAATCTGGAAAATTACTTTCTTCGAGTGATCCCCACCAAGTGACATTCTATCTGGCAGCCTTTCTGGCATTCTATCTGACATTCTACAGTATCTGGCATTCTATCTGACATATATTCTGACATTCTATCTGGCTTTCTTTCTGGCATTCTATCTGACATTCTATCTGGCATTCTATCTGACATATATTCTGACATTCTATCTGGCTTTCTTTCTGACATTCTATTTTGGAATTCTGTATAGTTGAGGTCCGGCAGTGCCCACTGAGATCTGGAGCTCGCGGTTGAGATCCAGCAGTGCCCACTGCTGTCTGCAGCTCGCGGTTGAGGAGCTGGAGGACGAGGAGGAGGAGGAGGTAGAGCATTGTTTGGGGTGATTTAACTGCACAATTCTCAAAAAACATCAACAGACCATGGTTTTTGCATGTTTCTTTCGTTCAGACAAACTTTATATGCCAGATTTTAATAGATTTTATAGGTCGGTAAACCCACTGGTTTGCCCTATAAATCCCGACTTCTCCCTTCAGTAGCCGCGCCCCCGGCCCCATGGGCCCCATGGCACCTCCATGGGCTGCTGGCGGCTGGCCGAGATGCAGCACAACTCATCGCCACTGAGGTGACGAATCAACACCCGCAGCTCATCCATGGCGCGATGAATTGTGATTTGTGATCGATTCTGTGCTCAGTCATTATGTGTTATTATGTGATGAATATTATGTATTATAATTATTATGTGATGAATAATGTAATGAGTCATGCAATCAACTATCTCATTGATTATAACCTTTTTTTCCGCGCACCTTTTTAGCTGCAGAGTTATAACCTTCATTCTGTAATTGCAGAGGTAGTGTCATTATCCCAGGAAGCGCCAGGGTGGTAATCTTTTGGTAAACTTGCTAAATACATCTAAATACTGTCCAGTTTGTGTGGTCAAGTCTTTTCAAAGAGGTCATCGACCTCGCTAACACAAAAATATTGAAGGGAATTAAAGGGTAAAGCGCAGTATTTTTCAAAAAGAAAAGAAGGGGTCCACCCAAAATGCAGTTTGGGTTGTTCGTGATCTCATGTTGTCTCACTTATCACTGCAAGGTTTCCTTGCTGACGCATTCTTCTTGTCAAAGCCCAGCGGGCTCCAAGCAGTTGATGGGAAGCTGCGGAATGGTGGATGCGAATGATGGCCTTTTCTCTATAAAACTTGCAGCCTATGAATAGTCTAGACATCTCTTGTGGATGCTGTTCTTTTTTGATGATATTTTTCCCAGCCTGATCTGCCTCGCTCTTCTTGCCACCTTTGGACGAGGGCCTTAACACCAGCACAATAGGGAACATGGCAGCGGCGCATGTCCGGGTCACATTGAAGGTGGCTACAGGTATGCTTTCCTTCCTGCAAAATAAGGCATGAACGAGGGATCGGGGAAGAGATGCTGCACATACTCCTTCCAAGCCCTCTCGTTGGCCTTGCAAGCTCAGATAGTCTGAACACTTCAAGGTCATAGACAAATATGGAAAACTCTGGAAAATACACGTGACAATAAGGACAAGCACTCCGCCTGACCGCTGGCTGGCAAACCGATTGCACTCACAGAGTCCTGCGGAAATGAAGTTTTGGAAAAAGGAGAAGAATTGAAGCCATGGACATCCCATCTTTTTCCTTGCCAGCTGGCACGCAAATCGGCTTGGAGTGGTCGAGCTGCTCGAGACTGCCTTGCCAAACGGATCCAAGTAGCCAGAAAATAATTATCAAGCACACATGGAAAAATCCACTGGCAAATGGTAAATCATCATTTTCCCTAATAAATTGCTATTTTGAGGCCGACCCATATGGGAACGCTTCAGACTTGGACCAAACCACTATGGTTGATCATAATTTGGCCGGACTAAAATTACCATCAGTTGGGGGCAAATCCCATTATAATATATCACATACACATGTATACATCAATGGCGTATATCATGCCCCATGATATGAGTATAATATGTAGTAATTATGTATAATGCTTATACATGTAACTATATGTTATATGATGTTATATGATGTTTTACTGTACGTATTTATGTGTTATGTATACATAATCCATTAATGAAATCCATTATCTCCATGGCTTTACCTATCAGAAAATCTCCGAAGATGACGTGGAACACGTCGCTGATGCCGACCTTTGGGCGGCACCGCGAAGAGCAATTGACGCAGGATGCTGCGCATCGCGTTCATCGAGGTCTTGTCCTTGCGAAGGACGAATTTGGGTGTGACAAATTAGAAGACACCATGAAATGGCTATTGAATCATTGAATATTGAATGGGAAAAATGATGGTAAATGATTTGAACATTATAGTATATATTTATTTGTTTATTCATTTACTTATGTATTCAATCAATCTGATTTTGGGGCACGCCATTTTCAGACAAATCCATTTGCCATTGTCTGAAGCAAGTTTTGGCTGTGTTGAGATGGTTTGAGCTATTCTATATCTATCAAATTTTGTATGCATATATATATACATATAATTATATATATATACGTATATAATTATGTATATATATAGTCCAGCAGAGAATGGCTAGAAGAAGCCACTTCTGGCCTTCAAAGAAGTCAGCACCAAATGTGCGCCATTCGCGAGCGCAAAGTGCCGAAGCCTCAGCTCCCAAGGCTTCTGGGATCATCTGTGCCATGGCCATCCATGGCCGTCTAAGCAACCAACGCGCGGCACAAAGTTTTGCGCTTCTCTGGGTCAGCGTCTGTTGCTAGGACATCCCACTTCGCACCTGGGAATGCCCACGTCAGTCCACTTTAGTGAGTTGTCTGAATGCTTGCATAGACGGTCCAGTGAACTACTACATGCTTTGCCTGGAACAATCCTCTTACAATAAGCACTGCCACAACTAGGATGTCTAGGGTATTCTATAGGGTTGTTGTTACCTCAGCATCTCAGGCCGGCCGTTTTTTTCTGCAACGTTGGCGAAAAGCGATCTCTCCGGTCACTGCTGGTAGTTGCGGATAGCATCGCTCCTGAGCAATTGAGAACGCTCCATGACTTATGATCGCTTCCTGATGATGGTCCACCAAAATGTTTACCCGTGTTGACCTGTGGAGAGTTCTTAGCATGAAAAATCATGATTTCACCATTCAATAGTGAATATAGACGATAGATGAATATATAGTGTCAATTTCACGTGATACATGATATAAATGATGTGTCCATTGCCAAAAATGGCTGGCAGCTGGTTCTCCATGGTGCTCCAAGGTTCAAGTCTTCCGTGTGCCCATCCATGCCTTTCTGCTGCAGATAGGATGGCCGGTGGAGCTCCACCCGCTCTTTGCAGAAGTCGCCGGCCACAATGGGCGAGAATCTGAGGCTCTGAGGCTCTGAGGATCCAGGGATTGATTTCATTGATGTTAAGGAAGCTTTTGGAGGAAACCATGCTTTGTCTTGGCTGGTTTTTCACGGGTTTTTGCCCGCAAATCTCCGGGCGTCCTGCAAATTGTATCAAATTGTCCCTTCAACGAACTCTGGGAGAGGAGCTTTCAGGGTTACTGTTCCTGATCAGTTGTTCACACCATTTCACACCCCTTGGAAGCCAAGACCTGCCATGGATTCCGTGGATATCCACGGGCAAGACGGGTTGTGGCAGCTTCCGGCCTCTTATCGTCCGCAGCCGGGCCACAAGCTTCTATCAGCACATCCTGAGCTAAAACCACATCCGCTTGTGTTAGAATGTTCACCTACTCATAGCTAGCATTAGCTAGCCATGTTCTCCCACTGTCAGAGGATTCAAATGTTATTGACAAATCTCCATGTGGTAAGGATCCAAGATCAACCCCATGGCGCCACCAAATACTTATGGAATCCGGGCACAATCCGCACGGATTTCTGCGCGTTGCATAGAAAAGTTAAAAGGAAACGCAACGAAACGGAAGACGATATAACATTGAATTTCTAGATTCCATAAACGGTCACGGGTGCGATTCCATTTCAAAAGTGAACTCTCCCGCCCGAGCCTATCATGTTGCCAAGCACCAAGGGTATCCAAATCATGCTGCACAACTCTTAAGGTCCAAACCCCAGAGTTCAGACACAAAGTACCCACAACTGGCGTATATAAATTGTCTATATCATTCTATATCATTCTATATCTATGGGAAATACATGGAAATACTGCATATATCGTTTGTCATAATCTTTGGCAAAGGATGATGCCAAAAACATCGGTCGTCCAAGTAGCATCCCGCGGTCGCAAGGCCCCTGCAACAATTGACAGGCGCTGACCAGGCATGAACCTGAGCTTTCCACCACGATTCAATGGATGGTTTTAATGAGAAATCTGTCAGAAACCATGAGTTTGACTAGTTGTTGCATGATGTTGCATGTGTCTACCACGCTTTTAATTTTCCACCTGGACTTCCAAAGTACAGAAAATTCTGTACGATTGGGATTTCTGCACTTTTGGGCCGATTGAAACGTTCAATCAAATGTATATAAACGGTTTCAATTTCAACAAAAGTGAACTCTTTACAGCAGTTCTGACTGCCACCTTAGATATGGCACGGGTGGTTAAAATATCTTGCCGCAATGGGTCCCTCACAATTCAGCCATTGGAATTGCTGGTGACAATGTCAATGCTTTCCTAAATGTGCAGAGTTTGTGTTGGTGATGGGAGCCCCAAAGATTCAAAGCCTCAAACATGCAGGAATACTAAGCTATATATATTTGAAAATAGTTTGTTTGAAGCATGCATAGTTTGCAGAAATAACAGTTTTCATTCCAACAAGCTGCGATTTGATGCGATTTGTCACATGCATGAACCGCAGCAGTTAAGAAATCCCGATTTGCGTACTTTTGCGGAGATTTGCGTATTTGTGCGGGAAATGTGCGCACTTTTTGCGGGAAAACTGTCGACATTTTTCTTGAATTCAGAGCATTTTTGGAATTTCCTGCGGACATTTCTTGCAAAAAAACATGGGCCTTCTGATTTTTTTAACACATTCAGAAAAATCCAGTCTGTTTCAACGTCTATAGCGGTCTGGTGTCTCCCATCCAGCAAAGCTTGCTTTTAGCGTGGCACCAAAGCCTTCTTTGAGCGCCTGAGTTGTTTTGTCATATTCTTCAACAATCTCCACCAACCGGTAGATTTGTTTTTCTTGCCGTCTGTTAAGCAGGTCCACTTTGTTTGTCAACATGCAGAAACTCCCATCTAGCATGCCAAGATACATCAAGTCAGCTTCATTCTTGCAATTTCATGTTGTTCTAGTGTGTTTCAGAACGATTGGTCCAATTTGAACTATTTGCGGCATTTGCGGTTTTTTGCGGTCATTTGCGGCCAAAAGCCCAAAAGTACAGAAATTATTGAACGTTGGAAGGTCTAGGCAGGTTCCTGTAATTGTATGTAATTGTGGGCATCATCCAATTCCAGGAATGACCGACCCATTCAATCAGGGGTGGAATTTTGGTATCCGATTCATCACGTGGCCATATAACCACCCAAATAAGTTAGCGGATCCCAACAACTAGCAGAACGTATCTTTTTTTGAGGTTTCGTCGTCCCCGAGAAGGGATACCTTGGCGGCCAACCCCTGAGTCAATTGAGATCGCCAATCAAAACTGGAAATATCTGGAAGAATATCTGGAAGATACTCGGATATTTCATGATTCATGATATTTCATGAAAACTTTCATGATATTTCTCACATTTTCTCGCACTGGACCCCAAAAAATCTAACCGGGTTCCGTACTATAAATGGCCAAGTCTGGTGGCTTTGGAGCTCTGCAATTTTGAGGAACCCCATTTGCAGCGCTGGAATTTCATGTCCGGTGCTACATCCGCCCACTGAGGCATTGGCAGGACCCGATGTACCGAAGCCTTCCAGAAGCCATTGGTCCAACGGGACAGCAAAGCACCAACATTCAAAACAAAGGAACCTGAGCGGAAATTCGATCCAAAAAAGATCGGACATGTTTACCATAAACTGACTTGAGCTCACTTGGAGATTGCTCACACATCCAGCAGTTCAGCTTCAAGTTTGCCAGGTGCCGGCATTTCTAAATTGCAGACTGAGAAGCCTTCCACGTAGGGGACCTCATTTGTTCCCCTGTCACATCCCCCAGCCCTACAGATCCCATCAGTTCCCTACAGTACGTGTTCACAGTTTCGATTGGGCAAGGCCCTGAGACTAGAAGCATCTGCCCATTCACTGTCGTCGCCAAGGCGAACCTGGAGTCCTGACAGCGTGCGATATGACTCGATATGTTTTTGTCGAAATTGATTGCAACAAACATGGCTTGGTGGTCCATACATCATACATCTAGGATCATCTAGGCATCTCTCTGTGTATAGGGACATCCTATTCCAAAATGTCCATGAGTCATGTTCCGCTTCCATTGCCGTTTCAGATAAACCAAGTTTTAGGACCATGGTGGCACTTGGTCCTTCAGGACGCTGGGGGTCAAGATTGAGGATGGTTATTCCGAAGCTGTCCACGTGAGCGCCATACCTCGCCAGGTGTTTCCAGCAACCAAATCGAACTTCAAAAACATCCATTTTCATCGGTGTCTAAGAAGAATATCTGGGAATATCTAAAATATCTAGGAATATATCTAAGAAATTCTAAGAATATCATCATCTCATCCCATGTTTTGAGTTTTTCATCCGTGAGTTTTCTGGGCAGGCGGCACCTCATTTGGCCCTCCAAAGGCGAAGTTGAGTCCCCAAGGTCTGGATAGAAGGCTATCCGCAAACTCTCGTTGTTCGTCTGGCGTGCTGCGAAGAATCCTGCCTCCAAACCTGGGAGAGGCCGTGATTTTTCAGTTCCTCACCCCAACTGCACTAGTGTTTTGATTTATTTTGAAGCCGGCGTTTTGCAGCCAAGCTCCTAATGCCAGCTCGCAAGTACTGCAGAGCACCTGCGTAATGGGTTGTATGCAAGTTGTATGTAAGTTGTATGTCTGACTGTGTGTGATTGTGTATGGGCATTCAGGCTTCGAGAACCGCGAGCAGCGCAGCCTTCTGCACTCGCGCTTTTCAACATGTGAAATTCCAGTCCAGTCGTCCACAGACCAGGCTGCCAAAAGCTCGAGCCACTGGGCAGCCTGGTTCTACGCACAGCTTGCACATGATTTTCATCCGTTACGCCTTACGCTTGGTCTCAGGAAATGAACCTGGGCTGTGGTCGAATCATGTGCCAACCAAAGTGCGCTACAATCGGCAAAGTGAGCGTTTTGCTACTACATGCTACTACAGTCCGGCTTTGCATTTGTGGCAGCTGGATCGCTGCCAAAGCTAAAGACGCGCACGGCCCTTGCAGCAACCAAGAAGGTTGAACGAAAGTCTGGACTTTTTGGACCCGCTATTGGCCTGAACACTCCAGCTTTGGTAATTCTTTGAAACCGCCTGTGCATTTTTGAAGCACTAGGATCATGACGACGAAGTTTACAGTGCCCGTTCAATTATATAAGTTGTATCATGTTGTATCTATATATATATATGCTGTGATAGCGGTGTCGAAATTTCAATTGTGCGCCCGGTGTTTGTCAGACTCGCGATCGCTGCATGGATATTTCCACCAGCTCTTTGGTGGTGGTCTGCTGCGATTGGCCTACTTCATGGTCCAGAAAGGCTCTGATCCTTTCGGCACCTCATCAAAAAGCAATGATATGATGCGATGTGATGCGATATGCACATGCGCACTTAAACACAGTCAAACAATGTCAAACAGTGATTGGGTATTTATATCACGGAAGCACAGAATTGCAACCAGCCTGATCTATCTGTCCCTTCCGGTGGCAGCCAAACGGCATTGCATTTATGACACATCACAAGTGGGCTGGTAGCATTGAATCGCTTCTCATATTGAGGATATGTCTGGTGTGTCACCGTACAATTTGGATCATGGTTTTCCCAAAGTCCCGCCATCTCCAAATTTGCCACGCGGCCGTCTGGAAGAAGCCATTGAGGAGGAAGTCTGTCAACGTGTAAGAGGCCGTGGACGGCGCATACATGTCCTTCGAAACCCACATCTTCCAGTGCTCCTGCACGGGGCTATGTCAGCAAAGGTTGACCATTTTGTCATAGCTGAAAACATCAAAACCATCTCGTTGCATCAGCAGGCTCTCATCAATGCACATGGCGCTGTTCCATACAGTTTTCCAAAACGCTTGCATTTCAAAAAGCAACCCGTCCGAGTACTTGCATTTGAACCTCGCATCACGCAAAGGCTCTGATCAACAGAACTGCATCAAAGATCAAAGATTCTAGCCGAGCAGTTCCAACATGGTACAGCAGTACAAATACCAAGCGGGTGAGCCAATCTTGAGCCCCACCCCAGTGAAACCGGCATATTTGGAGATGCATCTTTGACGCCCAAGGGGCTCATAGTACCTTCCGACGTAGAGCCCCATGACGACCTTTGCAGTTTTCACGCTTTGAAGTTTGAAGGCCACATCGTTTAAGCCCCAGCCCCCTCTCAACCATGCTCGACCAAGAGGCACATGCAGACACAACACGTAGAGGAATAATCTGCCTGCAGCGCGATACAGCTGGGATACCATAACATACCTCCAGAAAATGAACAAAGAAGGGGGAAAACGAATGAAAACACAATCTTCTGCGACCTTCCCCAGGAAAACCATGCAGGAAGGGTGCGCTTTCCCCTTCCAGGTTAGGTTTTTTCCCTACTTCACCTTGCGGTGCAAGTTGAGAGTCCTAAATGACCTCTCCGCGCTTACTGCATCTTACTGTACCAGTTCCATTCCCAGCCATGAGCTTCAACAAACGCCTGAAGACAGCAATGCTGCAGAATGGCGTCGACTTTGGGTGTCCCTTTCCTGCCTCCTGATGGCTGCCAACATGATGATCAACGTGGAACCATGTGGAACCATACATTTGCGAATCCTCCCCATGCTTCAACTTTGAAAAGAAAATCATATAAATCATCTTCCAGAACTACACCACAAAATATCCATACTGTATGTATGTATGTATGTATGTATGTATGTATGTATGCATGCATGGATGGATGGATGTATGTATGTATGCATGCATGCATGCATGCATGCATGCATGCATGCATGTATGTATGTATGTATGTGTATATATATGTATGTATGTATGTATGTATGTATGTAATGTAATGTAATGTAATGTAATGTAATGTAATGTAATGTAATGTAATGTAATGTAATGTAATGTAATGTAATGTATGTATGTATGTATACCATTATATAACATATCTTGGGGGACCGCATGTCATGTTTTCCATGGTTTTGTCCAATTGCAGGCGCCTCTGCCTTTTCCTGGGCCAGCTCCTCCTCTTCCAAAGACTGCTCCAACTTCTTCATGATGGATGCAGCAGCTCCAGAGGTCATTGCATCGTTCCTTAGGCCATCAACCTGGTGACCCAAAACTTGAAAATAATGAGTTTTGAGCTGCCAGATTTGGGACTAGTTTAAGATCATGTCTAGTTCTCACCCAACTTTGGGACCATCTCCCTACTTTGCATGAAGCGCCATCACATCATCCAAATTGTGCAGGGCATCTCCCATATCTATCCATATCTTACATTTTCTTTGGAAATTGAATCACCCATTTTTCCTATATGTCTCCTATATGTTCCTCCGTTTTCATGATGAAGTCCCCATGGAAAATCCACGAAAATCCCACGCCTTGGCCCCCTTGGCCCCGCCGGCCCAAGGCACAGCATCTCATCGATGCTCAGCACGAAGCCCATGGACAACGCCCCCAGGACACCGTCCAAGATGCCGGAGGTGTCCATCAACAGCAGAGTGCCTTCCAACAGGACCTGGTGGCCGGATGTCGGAGGTAAAACAGTGGATTTCATGGGGATTGAAACCGTCAAAATGGTGGTTTTTAATGGGTTTAATAAGGTTTTAATAGTGATTTGATGGGATTTCATGGGGATTTGATGGTGGTTGAATGGTACCTGATAGATGATCAATGGGATTTAAGATAACATTATTTAACTAACAAAATGATGACCTACTAGGGATTTAATGGTGATTTAATGGTTTCTTTGATGTTCCCAATGATAGATGGTGAACAATGTCCAATAACACCTTCCCCTAAGATGAAACACCTCCCAGAGACCATAGAATGGGGGTGGTTCGAAGGGGGATGGGATTAATAAACTTCCATTCTTGGTTTATACAAAGTTTATACTACCCATTTCTGATAAAATTCTAATGGGTGGAATATTTTTCCCGTGCTTTCACCAGCAACATTTGTGGTTTGTTTGTCAAGAATGGTGGTGATTTTTTTTAGTCGGAATGGGGGTTAAGATTCACCCGGGATTCACCCGTGAAAATGGGAAGTCATGGCATGTCATGGCTGATAAAGCCGATCCCTTGATAAAGCCTCATTACGCTATGGATTCCATGATATTCCATGGATATGATGGGCAAAAATCATCATGGTATTCTTGGAAAGGCCATCCCAATCATCCCATGATCCACCCGCCAGGTATGGCATTCTGGGATCCCATGAAATATCCCATGATCCCCATGAGCCCCACTGTGGGGATATGACTTATGACTTATGACCAACAACCATGACAGTTTTTGACATGGGATCTGGATGTGGGGTACTATTTATTGCCAATTCTTATCCAATGAAACTACATGGAATGTGGACACAATGTGGGCTGCGGATTATTCTGCGGAATTCTTATGAGATCCAATTTAAAATTCTGGAGGTATGTGGGGATACATCTGATTTAGAACCACCAACCGTGACAGAGTTTGGATCATTGTGATTATAGAAACGACTAATAATTAATGATCAAATTATGATCAATGGATTGCATTTACTGGATATATTTATTTCTTTGTGGGATGATAACTCCCCTTATTAGCCATCTTCTCGACGTTGGCGAGCTCACATGACACAACTAACTTAACTTGACGTTTCTACATGAGGGCATCATCAGAAACGACAAGAAACGTAGTGGCAAAGTGCCAGCTTGGGCAGGAAGACCACCAGAAATACAATGGTTTTCCAGTATAGAGGCATGCCACCAACACCTCGTACCCCAGCTGCAAGCTCCCAACACAGCTAACACAGGGCGACAAGTCACACTCCAAGGCAGATTCCAAATGACTCCAACTGAGCCCAACATGCCCAGCCAAGGGTCGATATTTTGCAACCACTTTGCCGAACATCCTGTCCTGCTTGTGAGTGATCCACGACATCTGACTTTCTCCACTACTAGGCCTCGGGCCACAGTGACCAGGAGTCTTGGCATGGCACGGCAATCGCATGATCTTTTTGGAGCCCAAGGTACACAGACCATAGAAGCAAACCCATTCTCAAGCAGGTCACAATCCTTGGCACAGACCAGCCTCCACAAGTCGCTTCTGCAAGTGACCTCAATATATACAATCTATGCATAATGCATACACACGACACACGCATATATGCCAACCCCCCTAAAACCTACCGATTTTGATTTTGAACTTTTTAGTTTGTTTTACAATGCTGTTTGTTTATTTTTGCCTTCCAAGACGACATTCTACTTTTCAGTAATTTGAAGACTTTGGATGGTTGAGTTTGATGAGTTGTGATGCTTCATGTGCAGATACAATGACATGTTTGATGGTATTTGCAGCGTTTTGGACTACCATATTTTGATCGCAACGACGAGTTCCAATTCAAACATTAACAGAATGCGCACGAATCTGAGGCCAAATGTCAACTTCAAGCTTTACGGTGGTTTTTGCAATACGGTTGCTGCTGCTGGTTACACATGTTAGGGTTTTGTATGTTTTCAAATGTTGTAGGCATTTTTTGTACATTTTCTGATGCTGACTTTTATTTTCTTAGATGATGGTTGCATGCATGCATGTACGTACGTTACACATGTAGGCGTATGTGTAATATATATATATATATTATTGTAATTTATTATATATTATGTGTGTGTGTGTATGTATGTATGTATGTATCTCCGTGCATGTGCGTGAATGATCGCTTAGCTTGGCAGTCTTTTTGCCGGCCAAGCCTCTCATGCATCACGGACAGGGTAAAGAGGAAAAGGCACACCAAGCGGCATCGGAAGTTTTCGATTCCATACTCGCCTGGATCCACCATCGCATTGATGGTGTCTTCCTGCGGCCAGATTCATGGCATCTGTTACAGTATGGTGTATGGTATCTATTGATGGTATCATATGGTATCTATTGATGGTATCAATTGAATGGACATGTGTATATAAATAAATAAATATAAATAAATAAAATAAATAAAATATATATATATATATTATCATGGATCTTGATGGTATCTATTACGGCGAGGGGCTCACTTTGCTATTGCTTACAGGCGTAGCATGGTCCGAGATGCTGGAGGATGTTCACCTATCCAGAAAACACCCAGGACGGTGCTCCCACCACAACTCCCGGCTCCTTGTCGGGCAGGACATCCAAAAGGGCCTAGCCAATGCAGGCTGCATTGACCGTAACAGGTGACCCTCATAAACCATCCCCAGTTTGTAGTTATATGATATGATATATTATGATATATTAAATATGACATGATATTATGTGGAAATATTGAGAATATCGCATACCTCTGCTGGAGGTGATTTACAATGATTTATAGTGACCCCAAAGTGGCTGATGAATGGCTGATGATTAGGCAAGGTTCCGCACTGCGGATCCCACGCTGCTGAAGTGATTCCTTCTCAAAGTCTGACCTGCGGCCGCGCCTGTTTTGTAAACTTCTGGACGGCCCACTGGGTGTAGCCGTACAAACGCGGAGGTGCGAACTGGGTGCCTGTCAAGGACAGGATCAGGACGGGACAGGATCCTCAAGTTCATTTCATCTCTTGAGATACAGCAAGAGAACGACAACGACAAACTAAAAGAATCAGACACAACACGAACAAAGACCGTCAAAGACCCATGCCTCCTGGTCCCACACAACCATCCACCACTTCATCAGGCCCTTTGCAAGTGTCCAGATTCGCTCCGAAATCACAAAGGTGCATCCTCATCTCAACTGGAAGCATCAAGTCTCTCACTCAGCCGTTTCACATGTGGCCCCGATGGGATACAAATCTTTCAACATCACAAGGGGCGTATAAACATACTGGTGATTGGTGATGCTCAAATCTGCCCGAATCATCCGAAAACAAAAAACAAAACATCAACTCTTCCAAGGTTGCAGTTACCATAGTTACCGGCCATCCCAAATCATTCCGGCAAGGATCATTCCACCCAGTGGGTTCATGATCTGAGTGGCTTCACCTGCTTCAGTAGGACAGGAATACCCCGATACCGTGCCATGGTGGATGGTCCAGGGCTTCTAGTGAGGAGGGGGAATGCCAAGCCATGCAAATCTCAAATAAAGGTGCCCAAACCCAAACCAAAACCAGAAGAATTGGCCCGCCGTTTTCCTATGAGATCTTGGGGTCCAGGGCCAGAACCTTTGCGTGTAAGAAACTGCATGCGATTTCTGCGGTCCAAGTCTCCAACGAAGACCCTCAGTTGCAGCTTGGTGAAAGCACTATGCTGCTGTGAATTCTATCAACTGCTGTCGGATGCTGCGCCCTAGCCAGTTCCATCGACCGCCCTCTCGAGGTCTGAGGCATGGGCACAAGAGATAGCTGTAAGAAGAGGTTCAGGGCCAAAGCCAGCCAAGATCGTATCCACAATGCCACATACCTCATCCCAGGCAAACTTGCAGAGATCAAATACCAGTTGATAGCAACTAATAGCAAGCACGAGAACAGGAGCATTCATTAGCTTCACTGACACAACTGGAAGCTAGGATGTGGGGCATGGGGTCAAATCGTCAAACCTATCCAATTTTCAAAATTACGGTTCGAGAACTTTGAGATCTCAAAAAATTATGGGTCCCAAGATGGTACAGTGCCTATTGAACCATATTGAACCTATTGGCTTGGCCCATATCCATCGGGCATTGGGCAATTTTCACATTTCCCGAAACCTTGAGATTGCCACTTTTCTGGGTTGGTGGGCCCACCAACCCACCATCTTCGGTGGGCTTGTTGTGAGGTCGTTGTTTTTAGCCGTGGCATTGGTCGTTTCGCCATCTTCAACTGCGGCCGGGCTGCACTTTGTTGTAGTTGCTGCAGCGGGCGAGTTGTGGAAAGGCAATGGCGGTCCCTTAGCCCGCAATCTGCCAAGGTACAAATTGGCCACATAGTGCTGTTACCGTACATGTGTGTGTGTATACACATATATATATATATATATATATGTATATGTATATTATATAATGTATATATAAGGAGTCATAAAGAAAGAAAGAAATACAACAAGGAAGCTTCACTTTGCAATCAGCTACCAGGATGATCTTCCCAAATAGGAATGGAGACTTCAAGAAATGCGACCACATCAAACATCCCAACCAAAGCTAAAGCATTGACATGTTGATCAGATTGCAGCTGCATAGCTCCCAGAGCCAAGGTCTGCAAAGAACGTCTGATGCCAAAGGAATCATTGTCAGTCGATCAACTTTCAAGCTTTCATCAACAGCCAAGCCACCATACACAGAGCCAGTTTCAAGGTGAAATACCTGGGAAAAGCCATGAGATGGAGGACTTTACTGTGACTTCACATCAACCTGACCATAACATGAATGTGCTCATTAGGGGCCCAAGCAAAAGCCTCTAGGATACTGCAGGGATCTGCAGGGGGCCAGTTACCAGTTTTGAGATGTTTTCATGACACCTTCTTGCACTGGGCAGTGTGTGAGCGGATTTTACCACGTGTTCATAGCTCGTGGGGCACCGAGGGTCCCTCAACCCTGGGGCACATCGAGCCGCTGTCTTCAAAAACCCTCAACTATATATATATATATAATGGTGCCAAGACACGACTTTTCGCACATCCAAGGCCAACAATTTCTCGGCCTCGGCGGCTACATCCTGGAGGGCACAACAGCGATGAAGTATGAAGTGCACCTGGCACCTGGATCCGTCGTTCTGTGTTTGTTGCCTGATGCCAGCAGATGGAAGTAGGACAGCCAGTGTATAGGGGAAAGAAGTGGGAAGAACCTAAAAGGCAATTCTGAAAAGTGATGGAAACACTCAGTCTGACAATCCTCCATCTCACCGCCAGAGAGCAGGCCCCGCGTTTCACCCTCCGCCAATGCCATTTCGATTTTGGTCATCCCAGGACTCTTTGGCCAACGTCTTGAGCTGGTAAAAAGGGGCGGTTCCGACTCCATTGTTGGGACATGTCAGGAATACAGAAACGGAATAAAATGGATAGAAATGAACATGAAATGGATGTTCTCTGATCCTCATCCCTTCGTTGCGAAGGCTCTTTCTCAAGTTTCTTGTTGCAAAAGAATGCGTTTCTTGTGTCTTATTCCAAAATATTCCAAAAGGCTCTATTCAATGCAGCCACTTCAATCAAAGACCTGCCCCACGGGCCTTCTGGAATTCTGGCAGGTATGTCATGAAGTCCTTCCACCACGATGGGTGGATTCAGGATGCATAAATGACATCAGCCACCTGCCCCTTGGCATCCCTTGGCCCAACTCGAGCTTTTCAAAGATGTACAATTTTTCCAGGATCTTCTGAGGACCGATTGGTCAATCATTGGCAGTGTTTGACCCAATACCATTGGGCTGTAGCATGTTGTACCCTCAATCTTCATCCTGAACAGCAGCTTGCAGCCGCGGATTCTGGGCCAGCTTGAGCCCCTCCTGGTGCGATCGGGGAGGTGATATTTGACCGCGATATCAGATGGGTCCAACTAATGACCAACTCACCTTTCAAAATGCAGATATCAACGGCATTAAACAGAAAATGTTGAATATTAACTGGTTGTACCCTCTGGCAAACAAACTTGGCAACGGAAAAACGCAGAGTGCAACAGAGACATCAGCTTCCTTTTCCGGGAATGTCCCGTAGGACGATAGGATTGCAAATATTGCAGTGCAAAGGTTTTGTCTTCAAGATGCCACGGTGTGGCCCATCTCACCCCAAATCAGATTTGCAATGCCCACTATAGATTGAGGCAAGCTTCTTGCGGTCGATACCTGAAAATGCATGGTCAAAGGCTTGTTGCAAGGCCACAGAGGTCTAAAGTGCCATGGCATCGGAAACCCTACACCAAATTTTGGTCACAACACCAAATCTCATCATTCTCATCCCTACAGCACCTTTACCTTCAAGAAACCTCAACTTAATCAAACTTAATCAAACTTAATCAAACTTGATCAAACTTAAGCACCAAGTTATACCAAGTTATACCAAGTTGCGTCAGGGACTCCACTAAATCATTGGGCTTCGTAAAGTCTCCCAGGAGTTGTGCTCCATTTTCTTCCATCCGACAGTAGGGGCTGTGCCCATAGCCAAGGGACACACCTCCAGGATCCCAGAAACGCCGGATGTCACTTTGGAGTTTGGAGATGTTGGGATCCCATTACTAGGGGATACTTGATATAATTCGGATACTGGGGGTATACATGGCATTACATAGCTAATTACATAGCTATGTCCAATGACAAGTCTGCTCATTGCATGGCACATGCAAAATGGATCAATCCATGGCATAGCAAAGCCATGTATATGCAGTTCCATCATGTTCCATCCCCCAGCATCCCTTAAATATATTTAAATATCCTTTTCTATTGAACATCATTCAATATATTTTAATATCCAGTAGGAAAATTCTGGTGCCTCGATGCGAATCCATATGCACCCCAGTGATCCCCAGTGCCCAGTGCCTTCGTTTGCCAGCTGCTTCTCCTCCACAGATAGGTGAAAAAACTCAACAGAAGCGCTTCGGAGCTCGGTGATCACTTTCCTTGGTCACCCAGAGGTCACCCGGAGGATTTCAGTTGATAACAGCTACCTGGCCACCTGTCACAGTTCTATCACTAGAATGGATGCGATCTGCATCTGCCAAATACAATTCTGAAATATTCTGAAACTGGATGCAATGAACTCAACTCTTGCATTTACATGTTCCCTGAATGCTTGTTTCATCATCTTGATGGTGATAAATCCCCTTTAGATCCGCGTTCTATGAACCACGAGAATACACCAGCATCACCCACAGCATTCTGGCCACAGCTAGCAGCAGCTAGGATGAACCAGCCCACTTTGGTCCAGTTTCGTAGGCACCCCAGTAGATGTGACGATAGCAAACCTGACAAATGGAGAAACGGGATACAGTGTACCCGCGACTCCGACGCGACCAAAAGGGCTTCTCAAAGTGAGAGACACCCCCAAGATGAAGATGATGATAGTCAACGAGTTCAAGTGAAATTTTATGGGATTTTGGGGGTCCAAATTTTGAGACAACCCCAACAACACTAAGCAACTCATGCCCCACCCTGTCCCCACCCTGTGTCCGCGAAGGCATCAGACAAAGCTTTTGCAACTTTCATGTTGCCTGGACACGGGTCCCATCGGCAGGTGAACTGAACTCCCCATCCAGTGTGGCGGGAATCCCCATGTCTTGTATTGTCGTGTGTGGCATTTGCAAGGTCAGATTATGTCAGCTTCCTATGTGAAGGCTCTTCAAAAAAATACACACACACCCGCCTTCTGCAGACCCATCTGCTGGAGCCAGATCTACCACAGAAATCCTCCCAAAGCAAACAGATTCAGCTTTCAGAGTCGATCTTTGACGCTTCGAAACATAATGAGTACTGGGATGTACTGGGTGGTTTGTCCTACTCAGAAGGTCATTGACCCGGGTATGGTTAGCAGCCCTGCAATCAAGGCTATATCCGGTACTGTATCATCTATAATCATCTATAATCATCTATAATCATCTATAATCATCTATAATCATCTATAATCATCTATAATCATCTATAATCATCTATAATCATCTATAACCATCTATAAACATCTATAACCATCTATAACCATCTATTATCGTCTCTCCTCTCCATCGGCCTCCTTGAATATATCACCTAAATTATGATATCTGGCCTTTTATGTGAGATGAACCAACAGTTGCACCCATCAAAGCCCGGATTCGGCAGGGTCCTGCTGCTGACACCTCTGGGGTGCATCCATGCCCATCCATTTGGCGCCATATGCCTGGCGCCCCAATGGCAATCTGGTGGCCATTGACCCTCTCCATCGCCCAAGATTCTTGCCAGAATTACTGATTACCCTCCAGTCACCCACTATTTCTGTGGAAGTCTTTGCTTGAGACTGTCCAATCTGGATAGATTTCCGCCCTTTCTTCCACCTGCATATGAACCCTCTTGGTTGGAAACCCCCCTTACGGCTTGCAACTGGCGCACCTCAAAGCAGTTCGCCTAAAGACCTGTGAAAGCAACACGCGCATCTACCAGGTGGCAATGGCGCTTTCGATAAATGCCGTGGTGCGGTGTATCTGAGCCTGACTCTGTTTGGCCAATCAGCAACGTTGGTTCATGCCAAGCGGTTGCTGTAATGGAATGCAATGGGAGTCCTTTGGTGCCCTTTCAGAATTGCGTGACACGTGCGGTCAAGCCGGCCAAGCCCAATCGGCTGCAAAGTAGTTTTTGCATCAAACAGAAATTGAAAAATACAAAACCAGATATCAACAAGACAAAGATCTGCATGTCGCAGGTTTATGTTGCCTGATAGTCTACAAAACTGTGGTAAGACTTGGCAACGAACCAAAGATGACCAGGGGCACCTCAAGCTGTCACAACCATCCATCGAAAGGGAAACAAAATGAATTTCAGCAAAAGATCCGCAACTGAGAGCACCACGGGGAACAAGTTGATTATTCCCCGATCTGCATGCTCTGCATATGAATTCGCTCGCAGCCTGGCAGTTCCCAGATTCCTCCACTTCCAGTCGTCAAAATGCTGATGACGTGCCCGTTTCGACGTCTCCGCGTTTTGTTGATCCATGTCTTGTGGGCAAATAGCCATATTGTGCTGTCTGCATCCCATCCTTTTATGGTCATATCCCAATACATATCTCAGAGATCTGAGGAGCATACGCCCGTTGAGCTTCCAGCTGAAGGATACCTTTGGGATTTTCCTGCCACCAGTGCCAAGACAATCATGGGAATTTTTGCCCCAATAAAAAGGAGATGCCTACGAGCTTTGCATATATGGTTCAGTGTCGGCCAGCCCCCCCCTCCCCCCCAACGGGATGGGTGTTCAGTCTTGCTTCTTATGGTTCCCCGCCCTGTGGTGGTGGGGCGTTTGGGGTGTTAGTGATGGGTGGCCAGTCTTGCTTCTTATGGTTCCCCCCCTCCCCCTGTGGCCTGTGGTGGTGGGGTGTTTGGGATGTTGGTCATGGGTGGTATGTATGTATGTCTGTCTGTCTGCCTGTCTGTCTGTATGTATGTATGTATGTGTGTGTGTATGTATGTGTGTATCTATGTATGTATGTATGTATGTATGCATGTATGTATGCATGCATGCATGCATGTATGTGTGTATGTATGTATGTATGTCTGTCTGTCTGTCTGTATGTCTGTATGTCTGTATGTCTGTATGTATGCATGCATGCATGTATGCATGTATGCATGTATGCATGTATGCATGTATGTATGATTGTATGTATGTATGTATGTATGCATGCATGCATGCATGTATGCATGCATGCATGCATGCATGTATGCATGTATGCATGTATGCATGTATGCATGTATGCATGTATGCATGTATGTATGTATGTATGTATGTATGTATCTATGCATTTATGCATGTATGCATGTATGTGTGTATGTGTGTGTGTGTATGTATGTATGTATGTATGCATGCATGCATGCATGTATGTATGTATGTAGGTGGGTGGGTGGGTGGGTGGGTGGGTAGGTAGGTAGGTAGGTAGGTGTGTGTGGAAAGCCCTGAATCAAAGGGTATCAGCAGGGGGCCATCCCTCTCATCATTGGTGGATGGCCAACGAAGAGGCCAATGATGAGAGCTGCAAACGTACCTGCGACCTTCCACCTTCGGACATGGCCAGGTGGCTAAGCCATAGGCCACCCATGCAGACATGACATGCTAACATGATAACATGACATTACATGATTTCATCTCATCTCATTTCACCCTCTCCCTTCGGGGTGTATCCAAGTGTGTCTTCTCATGCACCCGGTTCTCTGATAAAGTGCGGGGAAGCTTGGTGGTGCGTCCACCGGGGATACCAGATTACTTCAGAATTTACCAGACATGATGCTGCCAGAAGCAAAATTCGCACAAGCATCCAGATTTCACACAAGCATCCACAATTCTCCATCAGAAGCAGAATTGCTCAGAATTCGCCAGATTACATGTTCAGAATTCGCCACAATTACAGATTTTTCATCCCTCAGAATTCCCCGTGTCATCCACGATTCATGTTCACCTAGCAATCATGTCAAAAACAAGCACTGAGAGAAACAGCACCATGCCATTACCAGCCTTTTTTGTCGGTCGTTGGTTGCTTGCTGAACATTCTGATGCAATGGTTTGCTTTTGTCAGCCGTCTTCAGTGGAAATTGAACTGAACGCCGTGAAACTTCCTTGGGTTTTTGTTGGAGCAAGCAAAACACCAGACCTCATTGGTGACATCCACGACCCATGTACACAGAGATTTGGGCACCACGTTCCATGTCACAACCCAGCACTGAGGGAAACAGCACCATGCCGTTACCAGCCTTTTTTGTCGGTCGTTGGTTGCTTGCTGAACAGCCGGAAATTCTGATGCAATGGTTTGCTTTTCTCAACCTTCTTCAGTGGAACTCGCGCTGAACGCCGTAAAACTCCCTTGGTTTTATGTTGGAGCAAGCAAAACACCACACCTCATTGGTGACACCCACGACCCATGTACACAGCGATTTGAGCGCCATGTTCATGTTACAACCCAGCAACGAGGGAAACAGCACCATGCCGTTACCAGCCTTCTCTGTCGGTCGTTGGTTGCTTGCTGAACAGCCGGAAATTGTGATGCAGTGGTTTGCTGTTATCGGCCTTTTCCGTGGAACTCGCGCTGAACGCCGTGAAACTTCCCTTGGTTTTATGTTGGGGCAAGCAGCACAATGTCACAGACATTTGAGCACCATGTTCCATGTCACAACACAACACTGTGGAAAACAGCACACTAGATTAAGGACCATTTTCTGGTTCGAAAAATGGTGCCCCAGCGGCTTGCTGTGTGTGGAAAGCCCTGAATCAAAGGGTATCAGCAGGGGGCCATCCCTCTCATCATTGGTGGATGGCCAACGAAGAGGCCAATGATGAGAGCTGCAAACGTACCTGCGACCTTCCACCTTCGGACATGGCCAGGTGGCTAAGCCATAAACCACCCATGCAAACATGACATGCTAACATGATAACATGACATTAGATGACTTCATCTCATCTCATTTCATCCTCTCCCTTGTGTATCCAAGTGTGTGCCTCTGTGTGTGTATGAAATGTTTGTATGTCTGCCTGTGTATGTATGTATGCCTGTATGTATATAACAGTCCCCCTCCCCCCTTTGGTGTGATGGGGGTGTGGTACTGTCCCCCTCCCCCCTTGTGGTGTGGTGGGGGTGTGGTACTCTCGGGGGGGTTGGAACGTGGACCATATATATATATATATTTAAATATATATATATATATAAGTACATGTATGTATATATATATATGTAAGTTGTTAAATGTATATGTATAATTCAATATGTATTTTTTAATTTGTACATATGTACATGTGTATATATATATATGCATATGTAGATGTATATATATATATACATATGTGTATATATATATTTATATATACACATATGTGTGTGTGAATATGTAAATATATATATATATGTGTGTGTGTGTTTATTTATATATAGATATATATGTGCGCGCTTATATTTTTATATGTATATATCTATATGTATATTCATATGTACATA
The DNA here is from genome assembly GCA_947184155.2 of Cladocopium goreaui. Taxonomy (NCBI): domain Eukaryota; class Dinophyceae; order Suessiales; family Symbiodiniaceae; genus Cladocopium; species Cladocopium goreaui. Next base: position 958,949 of record CAMXCT020004446.1, read on the forward strand.
TATATATATATGTGTAGAGAAAAGGAAATAGACACATAGCACATGTATATATGACACTATAGGTAGCACGTAGGTACTTTGAGGGAGTATGTGTGCTACGTAGGTTGTCTAAAAGGTAGCATGTACCTAGTGACCTCAGAAATGCTGCCAATAGCTTGCAAATACAAGGGAAGGGGGTGCTACCTGGGGACCCGTCCCATGGGGGGGTGGGAACGCGGGACCATATATGTCTATACAAATGTGCGCGTCTGTGATTATGCATCTATGCATGACATGCAAAATGGATCAAAAAGGGTTGCACCAACTTATACCATGTACCCCCCGTGCTAACCATGAATCATCCCGCCATTTCGTCCTGAGCCAGAGCTTGTAAGCTCTTGTCAACTTGGAAGCGGAGCAATTGCAGCCTGGCTCCGCTGCAGGTGTTCAGGTTGCGCATGGACATCTCTCAGAGCCCCTAAGTGCCCCAAGCTCTTTACACACCCCTAGTTCTGAAAACACATGTCTCTGGGCGCAACAATAAAAAAGTGTTCAACATGTTGGAGTCTGCATGTGCCCATGTAGGTGTATGATGTGTGTGTGTGTATGTGCGAATCGGTGATTGCCTGTCCGATTATGTTCTGGTAGTTGGATTTGAAGTAAATGCTTTGATGATGACGTTACACGGGCAACAGCTTCCGCATGGCAGTTCTTTGTTCTGGTGCTGCAGTGGGTCTTGAGCCAAAAGGGCGATTGTCAAACCCTTTGGCTGTGGATGTCAGAGTGTTGAATGATGTGATATTATACAGTGGTCCGTAGCCTACACTCTATTCGCACCCCCCACGCATAACCAACTTCGTTGGTTACGCGCAAAGGAGTGTCCATTAAATTGATCCACTACACTCGCAGCTGTTCATTTATTGAATTATGGAGAGCTAAAGTCCGTTCAGAACTTCAAGTCTACATGGCGGCTTGCTACGATCTCTACCAAAAGATAAAAGGTTCTGTTCACGTGCATGTAGACACGACGTAGTCGGTGTCTAGCATTGAGGTTCATCCAGTGTGGCGTAGCCAGCATGGAATCCCACTCAAGCATGTGAATTAAAATCGAAACACAAAGTTGACTATGGAACTAGAAGTTTACCTTCCCGTTCCTTCGTCGGTTGAGATGTAGACCGCTGTAGAAACTCAGCGTCTCATGCAATGATGTTCAAACAAAAATGTGTGGTTCTAGATTAGCCGGCTCAGAGTCCTCTCAGAAATCATTTGAAATGAAGTTGAGGTAAGTCTCGAGCAATGATTGCATCCTCGCATCGCCAGGTTCAATCAGGACCTATGCAGAGGTCATATCGATTTATCATCTATATCCCCATCCATAGTATCCCTGTTGGTTCCAGTCTCCACCACGGTGTGAATAAGATTTTCCACCTTTTCCTTGGTCTTTTCCACCCTTCTTTGGCGGGGTCACTGGAGCTTGTTTTGGCGGAGGAGCGGTTTCAACTGTTCTCCATGTTGCTGATGATGACGCTTTCGCTTTTGACACTCTGCCCAGTGCTGGTGCTGCTTTCGGAGCTGCTTTCGACTTGCCAGCGGCCGGGTTAGCGCGTTCGCGATCGGCAGGAGTCGGGGTATCAGCAATCGCAAGTATGTGAGCTTCAGATAAGTGGATGCCCCATCTTGGTCGTTGATCGTCCCGCTGCTTGATGTGGTTGTAGTCATCGATCGCATCATACAGTTTCTGGAGTAGAGGTCGCGGCAATTGTCGGCCATTCTGAAGGATAAGGTGTAAAAGTGATATTCTTCGAAGTGCGGGACGAAGAGCACACACAATGTCAACTGGGTTCAGTGTGATTGTGTCTTGAAAGTCGACGTTCCTGAAGAAATAAACAGCATTCACCCTGTATGCACCTGCAATGATTCTTCTGACCATGACGTCTTGTCGGTCAAGGGCGTCGCGGGCCGCTGTGGTCTTTCTCATCTCATCCATCGTTGTGTCACGTTTCGACAGCTTCTCCATCTCCTCTTCAAAGAAGATATTTTGCAAGTCATCATACGTGTAGCCACATTCAAGGGTATATATGAGAAGTCGCTTGAGTACCACTGCCCCATAATATGCATTGACGAATCCCTCTTCTCCGATGTCGTCTTTTTGATTTGGTCGGCCGATCTCTTTGTAGAGCTCTTTCATCTGTTGTGCAGTTGGTTCAATGAGTTCACCATTCTCATCCTCGCCTAGGTAAGGCACTCTTGAGTCCAGGTCCATCCTGAATTTCTGGTTCTGTTGAAATTGTTTCCATGCCGTCTCGATGTCACCACAGAAGTTCCGTTGGAATAGTCTGTAGATCCTGACGATATGTAATCCAATCTGCAACAGGAGGATCTTGATGAGCTCCGGCTGAGCATCTCCAATTGTGCAAGGCTCGATTGGTAGGACCTTTGATCCAAACTCAACCCGCTTCATCCACTTGGGGTACTCAATCACTGCATCACGAGCTTCTCCAGCCTCATACTCTTCAATGTTGATTTCATCGACCGCTATCTCTTCATCGTCATTCTCGTCGGTCGGTTTTCCTTCCTGATTGAGAAATTTGTCGACCTCATCTTGTTCTCTGAAGTCTCTTTTCTCATCATTGATGTCGCCCTTCTTCGAGGCTTGGTCATCATCTCCCTCTTCTGGTTGAGGTTCTTGTTCTGGACTCTTCATGGTGATGTCATCATCATCTGGCATCATCTCGTCGTCATCACCATCACCTGTCAAATCGATCTTCACCTCCTCCCACGCTTTCTTGACATGGTCTTTGAGATCTTCTTCTCGATGATGTGATTCGGCACTTGGTACTGTAGCCACGGTGATCTTGATTCGTTTCCTCCATCCATGACTCACCAAAAATCCTTTGCACATCACACAAATCGATAATGGTGCAGGGGTCTCCATCAGACATGCGGGGCATAGTCGATGGTCCTCCTTGCTGGGATGATGAGTGACTGCTAACAATGATATTGCATCATTCCAATCCGGATGTCCAGGGAACAATCTGTGAGTATGACTGAAGTGACCGGTCCTGATATCGACAAGCTTCCGAAGTTCGTCCAGATCGGGTGATGATTCTTCAGGCACAATGTTCCCAATGAGCTTGTCAAATCGTTCGATGGTGGCCACCCTCTTTGCTCCTTGCACAGAAAGTACAAGTTGATCTCTTCCCTTTGTGATCATGAGACGGTAGTAGTCCTTTTCCCTCCAGTCGTAATACCAAACTGCATCGAATGATTCGAATGGAATTGTTTCTTGGACCAAAATGTGTCCGTCTGCTGACAATCGAGGGGAGAACTTGGCGATGGAATCGTATGTGATGTAGATGTAGACAAGATCGGTTTGTTCAATCTTCCTGAATCTCAGCACCGTCTGACTTCGCGCGTCCCACGGTGCGAATGGCACGAAGAACGTATTGATGCGGTCGCCTCCTCCTCCGGGACGTAGTCCTTCTCTGAAGATTTGAGCGATGTTGTCAAATGTGGTGCAATGAAATCCTCCTCCAAGAGTGTATCCTACTCCAGGGTTCATCTGATAGGAAGTCTTCTTGTCTTCGATGTGCACACCGCCTTGAACTCTTGAATGTGCCATAGGGGCACGGATTGCCACCGGCCAAAGCCAAATCTCTCGATCTGCTGTGCCGATCTCCAACCTCAGTGTTTGTCGATCAAGTCTCGAGGTCAATCCATCATTGAAGTTGTTCATGATGTGTTCCAACTCACCTTTTGTGACCTTGAGTCCTAGCACTTGAGCTCGGATTCTTTTCGTTTGCTTGTACTCAGTGAAGATCACTCTCTGGAAATTGTTCCACCTCTCAACAAGTATCGGATAATTGACGTAGGTCGTTCCAGCCAATGTATGTTGGTCTCTCCAAATGTTGTCGTACTTCAAGATCGACTCGACATTGACCCAACCTGCTTCATCGCATGGTAGTCCACGGTGATTTCGATTGTCTTTGACGCAACCCACGGAGTGGCGTAGCGCTGCATTGAATCTTTTCGACAATTCGACTATCCATTGCGGGTTTTCCCACTTGTTGCCCATCCACTCATTCTCGCCATATCGATGTACCTTACACCAGCCCATTCCAAGATATTCTTCTCCATTGATGCGAGCAAGTTGAAGTGTACCAATGTTGTGGCCATGTGTGAATGGTTGGATGTACTTGAAATTCCAGTTGTCTCCACGTTGTTTCCTTTCTTCAATAAGCCATTTCACATATGCATCGTGGCCAAGTGGGTTCCAAGCATTCAGCTCTTCAATGGTCGGCAAAACAGGCGGGGATTCCTCAGCCGCACGCTCAATCAGCAAATCAAGCTCATGACGATTCTGCACACCTCGGCTAATTGGGTTGACTTCGACACCATTCACTAAGTATTGTCCTCCTTCTTCACGATCACCAATGTCGTACATAAAGGCTGACTGACTGTAGAAGCACTTGGTCACTTCTTCTTTCTCAGTGAATCTGGTTCTTCCCCACCGCTTTCCTCGTGGCATGACGTTCTTTGGGAGCTTGTCTTTTCTGCCTCTGGTCGCAGCTTTGGATCTTTCGGATGATGATGGGGATTTGGACTTCTGATCCATGATCAATCTCATGCGCCATAGGGTGTCCTTCATGTTCTCGTCATCTGGTGTGGTACATTCATCAATGTCATGCATTCCACCACAAATGAAACAATATTGAACAATCGACGCGTCTGCAATCAGCTTCTCAAATCGATCACGGATGTCCCGCACCTCAGTTCGGCGCTTCTTCGCTTCCGAAGGTTGGCCCCCCACGTCATCTTCCTCCTCCTCAATCTCGATGTCACCAGCTCCGGCATCGGTTTCTCCCGAAGTTTGTTCTGCTCGAGGGCCCCGCGCCGTAGGCGTCGTGGTCTCCTCATCAGGTTCATCAACTTCATCCACCTCTTCATCGCTTGATGAGACCTCAATCATTTCAGGGTGGTCATCGTAGTTGGCTTCTGGGAGCACCGGCATTCTGGTGATCTTCTTCTGCATGAGTAGGTCAAAGATTCCCGCTTCTTTCAAGATTGTAATAACCATGTTGTTCTCGACCGGCGGGATGTATGCTTTCCTGGATCTGTTTCGCTTTGTGTTGATGGTGTCGGTAGGTCGACATGAACTGCTGAATAGCCAAAACGACTCTTCCAGTCCTGCGAGGCAACTGTCAAGGTTTGCCCCCCATCCAGCGAACATAGTAGGAAATTGAATACCCAGGTCAAGCATTCCAAGCCAGAATTCGAAAATGTCGCCGACATACTCAGCTGTTGCGGTTGGATTGAGCATTGATGCGATCTCCTCCTTGGTCAGCACGGTCTTCATGTAGTCATGATAAGCGACGTTTCCACCATCCCAAAGCAGTCTGTAAAACCATCGCATTCGGTGCATTCCGCCTCCGCAATCCTCTGTTCGAGTTTCACGTTGCACAGTAAATTGGGGTAACAGGTCTCGTCTGCATTTCCCTTTCACCATGTATGCAGGCATTCGGATAGCACCTCGATGTGATACCTGTTTGAGCACATCGCTTGTAGTCCTGTATCCTGAAAGCATTGCAAGTGTCGCAGTGACTAGGAATCCACGGAGGTCCTTTTCGGCTTCCATTTCTCTCCAGTCAACGCACTCATTGTAGATGTTGAGCAATCTTGCAGCTACTCTTGCATCCTGTGAAAATTCATCCATCCCAATGTCATCAGTACCGTAGATTGCCGCTCTTGTCCAGTTGCTTGCGCAATTCAGGCATCTTGTGCGGTTCTCAGTGCAGGTATTCAATCTCGAATCATTCTTATGAAATCCTTTGCACACATCGCACATCAATTCCGAATCTTCGGTTACCTCGACCCAATGCTCATCCACATCTGTCAGGGGCTCCGGGGTGAATACTCCTCGTCGGATGTCTGACCATGCTCTTCTCTGGACTGCATCCTTCATGTGCTTCATTCCTCCAATGATGTTTGCTGATCCAGCTTGAGCATCTGTGACCTCTCCAGCGCGAATGCTGGGAATAATTCGTGGATGTTCTGTGCATCGTTTGATGGTTTCAATGTCAAATCCGGTGTTCTTCACATGGACACATTCTTCATTCAGGTCATGGACTGTATCATGATCCATTGCACAATGTAAGAAGACTTTCTGTCGCATCAGTGACTTTTCAAGCATAGCCCAAATGACTTCCTTGCCTTCACCTTCTTTCCAATAAAAAGGCTCACGTCCACAAGCATATATCTGTTTCCAGAATCTTTCATTGGTGGAGTGAATAATGCCCTTTTCCTTCAAGATTCTTGCAAGCTCCTCGGCCATGGATACAATCGAAGATTGGGACCCAAGAAACCGGGCATCTCTCAGAATGTTGACGAAAATTGGAAGATGTGCTGCTTGGCTGATCTCAGTGATGATCTCCGCCAATTTGGTGATGAAGTCTGCATTTGGCATCAGTATGCGAGTTTGTCCTCTGAAAAGTGCTGCGAAAGAGATCCAAATATGAACAGTGGCACTTGAGAACGCGTTGGCGTTGGATCGCAGAAAAGTCAATGCATTCGTTGCCAGTTTCAAGAAATCCTGGGGTTTCTCCAGAGATTCATAGGGAAGTTGGTACACCTTGATGGATGAAAGACCCATGTTGTCAAGCCCAGCCTCGATGTCATTGACGACTCTTGCGCTAGATCTCGTTTGGTAAGTCAAATCCGTCAAGATGAGAGCTTTGTTGTTTCTCACTTGTCCTCCCAATTCATCCCATTTGTCTAACCAAGGTTCCCCGATGATGAACTGTCCAATCTTGTTTCCCAACTTCTTGAGCTTGGCTCGAATCTCGCCCTCCACCGTATCTTCAATGCCCAGTGTCAACATAGCTAGGACTTCCGTCACAGGATATCCTTTGCATCTGACAAACTCTGTGGTCGTGATGATGTAGTGATAGAGCTTCAGCCATTCGTAGTCATTCTCATTGATCATGTGGGAATCAAGTTGACCTTCTGTCAGCATGTTGAAAGACAGGGCAGCATGAAATGTCAATCTTCTCAAATACTGCTTCCAGATCAAATTGGATCCATACTTATGAGTGGTATGAGGACCCTCTACGATGGAAAGCACAAAATCCTTGCCGGATCGCAGGAATGCAATTCGCTGTTCCTCACGAGCATAGTCCTCGGCAGCATGGAGACGCACTTCCACGGTTGAAGGTTTCTTCCTCTTCATCCAGTCTTCAGTTGGAATCCAATTCTCATCTCTTTCTGGTTCAGTACGACCTTGAGATGTTGCTCCAGGTCCAGATCGGAAAGCTGCATGGGTCGACGAAGATGAGGCTCCGCCAGTTGATGATCTTGGCATCTTCTTCGGTTGAATGTTCGAACTTTGTGATTGTTGCGATGCCTTTGGTTGTGATCCCTCCGTAGGAGCGGATGTACTCTGGGCGCTGGGTCCAGTTGATGTGTCATCATTCACCCATGAAGGTTCCTCATTGTTCCATAGGTCAACTTCGTATGGTCGTCGTCCGTCATTGAAGGTCAGGGGAACATCCCAGTTGTCGAAATTGTGCATGCCTCCGGCGGTACCAGCTTGAGTCTCGGTCATCACGGTGGTGAAATCTTTGAGAGAGCTGTGGCAGGCGTGACGTCTTTCCTTCTCAGTATATCTGGCTCCTTCATCGGCAATTGAGACATTGTATCCATGCCCAATCAGGATCCCCTGAGGAATGTCAAAGACTTTGAGAATCGAAAATTGAATCTCGGATAGCTCTGCTACTCTCGGCAAGTTTCCATCTCCTCGAGCGCTGGTCTTGTGTCTTTCAAGGGTCGTGCCGAGGGCTAACAAACACAAGAAATGGTTCTGGGCTGCACTCCTTCCTTTTGGTTGGTTGGTTTCGAAAGCAACCACATCCTTCATCACATCCTGCAAGATGATCTTTTCTGATGGGTTCTGCTCGTTGTGATACCTCAATGCATGTCCTAGGTGCCTCATCTGGATTTCAATCATGTTCTTCATTGCCGTCAAATAGCTATCATTGTCAGATGGAGACTTCGGATTCACCTTGGTCAACTCGTCCATGACTTTGAAGTACTCGGCGGTCCTTGTCACAGCTAACCATGATGTGGCACTCGGATCTGTGTTGAATGATGGTGTTCCTCGATAAATTTGTTTCATGCTTCGGATCTTCGCCTCAGTTTCTGCTGCAGTGGCTTGATCATCAAAAGGTTCGGGAAAATGTCCTTTGGACAATACGATCCAGAGCTCATCAAGTCTGTCATAGATCTCTTTGTCCATGAAGCGTCCCACAGTTGCATCATCATATGGGCATCTGCTAGCAAAGACCTTCACGAATCTCGACCCTTTTGACAAAAACTCCCATCCTGAACACCCCTTCTCGATGTCCTGCGCTCTCTGCAACAACTTGTATGCTACCTCCAGAGCTTGTGCAGTGGCTTCACTGGTGTGTCTGGAGTTCGCGAAGTATGCTGAGTAGACAACTGCAGGCGGCATACCAAACCTAATCCATTGGTTGGCTGTGTCCTCATCTGAGATCAGTCGAAAATTCGAACCTCGGGTGTCTCGGAATGGTGATGGAGTCTTGGCTGCAATGGTTCCTTCGGACAATCCCTTCAGCACTCGTAATGCAACGTTGATTCGGCTTCCAGCGAATTGCCCTACTGAGTTCAGATCATGGGTTTCGGCCATCACGCTTTGTACAGAATAAAGTCGCACGGACCGTAGGTCTCGTGACAACTGTTCGAGCAGCGAAAATAGTTGTACGAACCGTAGGTCTCGTAACAACCAGTCGGAGTCGAATTCAGAAAGCGGTTGACACGAAAATGAAAGATACCACGAAGAACGAACCGAAGTTGATGTCAATCTCGAAAAGCACCAGTGCAGTAGCGATCGCTCGAACGAAAGGTCAATGGCGTCGAGCTCTCGAGTAGCACAAACGGATGTTGCCACCGACTTGATTGGGTGACTGCGGACATTCTCGGAATCACGAGACATTTCAGCTTTCAATTTGTCATCACATGCAAACGGCTTCCAACGTTTCATCACTCTGACGTTCACAAATGGACTATTCCTGATTACATGATCATTAATTCCATTCATGATTATCTTGGCTATCCACTTTGTGTAAACTTGAGTAATGCGAGTTTCCCTACCGGCGCACTCTGCATGGTCATGGCGGCGATCACATCTTCTATGAAGCTTTGGAAAAGACACCCCCCACGTAACAATCTTCCATGGTTTCTTGATTGGTTTGGGAGTTTCTTGGAACTGTGATTTCAAGCCATACATGCATCCATCAAATTTGTGCTCATGAGATACGGTTCCTTCCACAAGATCAGTCATTCTACGGTCCTTCCAGTAGTCACAACCTCTAGGCAATTCAAGCAAGGCTGGTGATCCCATATTGATAAGCTCACTTAGCACTGATGCAAACACTTCCCACATCGCCCAGAAGATCTGCTTCTTTGCTTCGATGAGTTGTGTTGTTGCTTCGCTCACCCATCGGTTGATTCGGTTCCATGGTGAACCTCCTGTACATGGACCTGCAAAGAACATTGAATCAAGTTTGGTCCGAAGGCATCGCCTTGCTTTACTGATTCCGTACGGAGAGAGCATGTCGTCGTCTTCAGTGATTGGCACGACATGAAACTTCATTTCGTCCTTCATTTTATTCTGCAAGAACGTAAACCAGTTTCTCTCTTCCGAACATAACAAGACGAAGCATGGGACTGCTTGAGGAACTTCGATCAAATTGATTGCAAGGGAAAACTTCGCATACTTTGATGTCATCAAGTCACAAGGTGATTTGGAAAATTGAAATTCCAACGTTCTGTTTTTCTTTTCTCTCCAAAGGATTACCGACACTTTGGGATGGTCAACCTCATGTTTGCCTACTTCAATGTGATATTGATAGGGGACAAAAACATCAGTGATGGGAATAGTTTTCACGTCATTGCAATTGGTACATAGCGTGATTACTCCCTGACTCACTTTACAGTTCTTACCTCCATCGATCACTTCAGCATTGGCGAGCACCTTGAATGTCGATTTTCCAGTCCAAAATTCATTCAACTTGTTTGTTGATTCATGATTGTCGCCCTTGAATCTCTCTGATCACTCGAGTATTAGTTTTGAACTTTTGTTCAGTTTCCCTCTCATCACATATGATCCTAGGGTCACAAGGACAGTCTTCGCAATCCTGTGGTACAAAGTTTTGCCTTCTTGGCGTTTTGTGAATTCGGATCAATGTCTCTTTCCCATCCCACTGCCAATGATCTTCATTTTTCTTACCTAACACTTGGGATTTTCGGGTGGATTTTACAAACGGAATGTTATCATTGATGTCCAATTCCGGATGCATATGACATAGGCCAGGTGTTGAAGTGGACTGTGGGTGCCCCTTTTCACTGTGCGAATGCCATCCTTCACCCTCACTCCCCCCATGAACAAGGCGCATAAGCGTATTGATCACACGTGTGGCTGGCTGAAGGCACTGGTGAATGGATTTCGGGTGTTGAGACGGTGATGTCTGTGCATCTAAAAACAAGGCATCAACCGAGAACATCAGCGTTGGTGAATCGGTCAGATGCTGTACACGGTCATGTGGTTTGACGCACACGAGTCACGTAGTGAGCTCGAGTGGGCAGGCGGGGCATGCACGTGCTTTGACGACATCACCCGGTGGGTTGAGGTCGTTGAAACGGATTGTGAAACAGTGTCCGGGATCAACGGCTGCTTGTTAGGCGAATGGTACTGAAAACACGCTCGTTCAACCCACTTATCAAATCTGATAGCCTGCTCTGGTGGAGATGCACGGTGTTCGACCTTTGTCCAGGTACCATTGAGAAGAACCCATGTGGATCTCAATACATCTGGCGGCACAATCAAGCCGGGTGGCTTAGGACGATAAAACACCGGTTGCTTGACGACAAAAATGGGATCCATACCTGGGAAGTATTGTAGCTTCTCTTTACTAGTCAATCCCTTCCTATACACTTCTTTTGGCAAAATAGGGGTTTCCGTGTATGGGAAGTTTGGGATGTCCTCAGTTTTGGATTGGAAAACTTGGCGAGTAGTCATATCGACATCGGTGCTTGGCTGCAACATGTCTAATACTTCTTTGCTCTGCAAGTCCTGAGGCTCCAACAAATTGATTAGCATACAAGCTTTCTTCCATGCCATGGGATTCTTGAATCCTTTAGTATGGATATCGGCTGCCATTTTGGCTGTAATTTCATAGATCAATACAAAATGATCCTTTTGGAAATGTTCATGCATGGAGGCAATGGAAATACCATGTGTGCGCTCCAAATGACGCATGGTTGGATTCCGTCCTGATCTGACAACACCAATCATCCCTTGATTATCGTCATGAAACAGGAGTTGAGGAAAAACTTTGGCTAAGACTTTCCACAGACTTAATGCGGGGATTCCTAGAGTCCTAAGTGCAGTATCTGCAGCCACAATTTCAGCTTCGGGGGTAGAATGACTAACACACCCTTGTCGCTTACTTCCACCAGCAAGTGGGAATCTTGTGAACTTACCTTGGACTTGTAAGTGCGATCCTGAAGTTGATCTCAAGGATTGGGCACATCCAGCGAAATCCGCATCTGCAAATAGTCCTAATGATAAATCTTCAATTTTGTCTCCGACCCATCCTATCATTTTGAGGGACAATGTGGAATTAACATAACACATTAGGTGATGAAGACGGGCGTCATCATCCTTTGTCCATTTAGTCACATTACGTGCTAATGCATTGATGGATCTCAACAGGTCAAACCGCGCAATGCGGGCTGCATACAGCAGCTTCATAAGCACACTAGCTGCATGCGGAGCTAGATTCCCACGGCTCAGCGTCTCACTGTCTTGGCCAGGACGTGAGTTGCCAGTCTCGGAGAGAGCAGGCATATCTGGATCGAAGGAATGTGCACACCAAGGACACTCAACTTTGCGTTTTCCATCGGAAGGAGCTCGATACGGGCTGCTTTTCGTTTCCTCTGGAAGGCTTGGAGTTGATACCTTTTTCAATTTTGTGTCCTTACCAATGATGTCAAGATACTTTTCCACCGATAACTTTAACAATCCTTCCATGTTATAAGTTATGGTCTTGACTTTCTTACCATTATGCAATTGGGTTTCACCTTGGGATAAAACACATCCTAAGTAAAGTCCCAAGTCGGTTTCGGGTTCAATGCGCAGAACAGTGCGCAGCATTTCCCAACCTTTGGCCAGATTTTCGGAGGGCCCAGCAAGCTTAAGGTCATCTACATAGATTACCAACAGCAATTTGAGCTCATCATGAAAATACATAGAAGGCCATTCCTCTCCAATGGGCTTAAAACCAATTTCTTGAACTTTCTTGTCACAATGTTGTTCCCACATCGTGCCTGAATCAGGGTGTCCATACAGGGCTTTGTCGAGTCTTACGACAGGGCGACGGAACTTCCAATACTGTATCTCCGGAGGCCATGCATCAGTGGGTAACTCCACCCAACACAAAGGTCCCTTCAACTTAGCCTGGATGTAAGCCTGAATCGCATCTGCCAACTTGACGGAGTGCCCAGGAAGACATCCGTAAAAATCTGCCCATCGTGAGGCTTCGAAGGAAGCAGGGGAATTTCCCAAGTCTTGGAAGAATGCTGCCTCCCAATGCTGATTCTTCACCTGATTTCCTAGCAGAACGCCTCTTCCCTTGAATTTTCGTCCAGGATTGTCTTCTGACAGCTGGTAATTCTTTTCCACGCATATGCCATGGACCCTGGCCATATGTACTTCCTTTTTGTCCTTCTTGGCCTCTGCAACAACATCGTCGTATTCACGAATCATTGTAAAGTCGAATACCTCTTGATCACGAAGGCCTTTCCACTCCTTGAGCATTGCCTCTTTGGCCTTTGGGTTAGACTCAATCTCAGCTCTGCCCACAGGTCGTGAAACCATTGCGTTGACAAGTTTGCTTCCAAGGCCTTCTGATGATATCTTGGTTCGGTGACTTTGATTTGATGCAGAAGTACACGGCATAGTTGGGAATGGAATGTATTCATCATCATCAGTGGCTATGTTCTTCACGTTCTTGACGTTAACACATTTGCCATTTTTGATCATTGTCGACTCTCCTGGCGTAGCCATGGAAAACCTCGAAATCTCACCTGACAATGTGCTCCAAACTTCACCACTCCACGATGCTTTTGGGCCACGTCCTTTCTCGACCTCCGACCATTCATCCCATTCAGTGAGATATTCCTCGTCGTCCGGGACGTCAGTAGAAGCATCGGAACATGGACTAGCATCAGCATTCCTCTTCACTTTTCGACAATCAATGTATCGTCTTCCATGTACATCGTCATCATCGACTATGTCGTACAAATCAAGATACGTACTTGTACATGTGATAGGTAAGGTAACTTTGTTCTTCACAACTTCACCAACACCTGCATCGGATTTCTTTGACTTTGAATGAGAGTCATCCTTCTTACTTTCATCACCACCTTCATCGTCCTTGGACTTTGGCTCGTCCTTGTCTTTCTTTGAATCTTTCTTCTCCTTCTTCGTTGCCTTCTTCTTCTTTTCTTCGACCAATCTTTTGGCTTTGTCATCGGCCTCTTTCTTCTCCAACTTCTTCTTCTTCTCAGCTTTGAGGATGGTGTTCCGGTCAGACTGAGAGAGTTTGCGCCATTCTTCAGGAGAATAGGTCCCTTTGGGACGCAATGACGTTCTGAACATTCGTCTACCGTCATCTCCAATCTTGTATGGGTAACCCTTGACGTTCAACTTGACCTTCTCACCATCGTCATTGAGGTATATCTTCCCATCTCCGGCTTTGCCCTTCTTCCAATGGTCTGGTTGGGCGTCGATCAATTCCTGGAGAGTCATCTCTTCTGGATCTTTGTCTTTGTCGAAGATATCCTCGGAGTCGTCAAGAGGCTTCTTTGAAACTTTTCCACCACTTGGTCCAGGTCCACCGTCGTCTCCGTCATCAAGCTCATCATCATCCTCATCTTGGTCGTGTTCTTCGTCATCTCCATGAGGCACTTTGGAGGGATCGCCATCGAGGATTTCTCTTTCTTTCATCCCTTCCAATGTGGTGTTCACCCTCTCATATTCTTGCTTGCATGGAAATGTCAATGGAGTGACCATCTCGACCTTTTCAGTCAAATGAGGTTTGAGAAGACGGTGTTCAGGTTTGCTAGCATCGTCACCAAGATTCTGATGTACGAATTCACTCAGAGGCCATACTTTGTATTGTCTTGACCAATGCATCCCTGGACCAATGTGATACCCTGCAAACACTCCTGGAATAGAATCAGGCCCAAACTTGTGAAGTTGTCCTGCTTCTCTGGTCTTCGGAGGCTTGTAGTTCACACGAGCACCATAGGGAATGAGTTTGCCAGCAAATTCAGATCCATGGAGTTTGCACCAAGCGCTCAATTCATCATCGTTGGGTTCTACGTTGAGTAGATGACATACACAAAGGATTGCTGTTCTCCAGAAACAAGGTGGTAATCCAGCTTCCAAAAGACATGTAGAAGTAGCTGTGAGAATAAATTGGTTCGTCCTTTCGGCAATTGAGTTGGTTTGAGGTCTTCCAGGCAATGAATGATCAATTGGTATCTTCATCTCATTCATGGCTTCAATGAATTGAGGAGCATGATCAGGTAAGCCTGTCTGACCTTCTTGGCACCGATGAACTGTTTCACTGCTCTAACTACATCATCTTTGGTCATTCGATCAGATGGATAAGCACCAATGATCCCTGTAAAACAGTCTCTGACAACCAACACTTCCTTCTCGAGGACCAACACGTCATCATGGACTTTGGATGTGTCCACCGCATCAAAGGTAATGAGGTCGCCAAACTTCTTGAGTTCCCTCTTGTATGCACCACGACGAGTCTTGAAGTGCTTCATCTTTGCTCGAATGCATGAGTCGCAATATGGATTCTTGTATCTGTGGGTCAACTTGTGATTCAGGCTATTAGCTTCTCTCTTGAGTGTTCCTCTTTTGGCTACCCTGGATTCACCTTCGACAACATCGATCTCGATGTCATCTTCATCACCTTCAGCGGCGTCTTCAGGAGCACCATGACCATCATCTTCGAAGTCAGTCTCGTCCCCAGGAGGATCGCCAAGCGGGGTTCCTGGTTCGTACTCGCCGCCCTCAGGTGGTTCCTCTTCTTCTTCTCCAGGAGTTGCCGAATGCTTCTGCCGGTTCATCGCTCTTCTTTTCTTCTTCACCTTGAGCTTCTTGACGTATCGGGAACAGTTGTGGTCCTCAGTCGATGTCTCAAGACCACTTTCTCCATCGAGATGTACTCTTCGTGAGGGTTGACCAACATCATCAATGTCGTTGAAGTCGTTGAATCCGACTTGAGAATGTATCAGTAGGTCATGGATCTTTGATGCATGATGACATTCATGAGGAGTGCATTCGTATGTTCCAAGATCAACGTAGGGGATGTTGTCATGGATTGTCAAATCGATGCGTTCTCCATTCTTCGTAATCATGAAAGGCATTTGACCAGAGGGCCATACAAAGGAGTATCCTTCTTCCATGCATCGTTTCCCAAGAGACATCACGGACGGAGTGTCGTCCAGTACATAGGCATGAGAGGTCACATCAAAGGTTCCCAGGTCAATCTCTGCTTCCGTCTGAGTAGCAGTTGAACCGTTGGCTGTGTGGAACATGATAGGATCACAAGTTCGTTGCTTCAAGTTCATCCTCTCGGCTTTCCTTGCAGAAATCAGATCGTGTCCGCTGCCAGAATCCAGGATGAATCTACGATCTTTGGCTTGCACTGGTAGTGAAATGCACATTATGTTCTTGGACTTCATGAGGGAGTTTCCAACTTCGTGTTCAACAAGCTCTTCAATAAAAGTCAAGTCATCACGATCATTGTCCAGCTTGATCAACATGTCGAACTTGGGGCCAATAATGATTCTAACTTCATCAACAAAACGATGGAGTCCACATCTGTCCATGATGATAGCTTTGGCCCTTGCTCGGACTGAACCGAGGGTGTTGTCGGACTTGGACTGATCGTCGGTCAAATCATCGACTTTCCAGAAGACATATTGCTTGTTGGGGTCACGATACATACGTTTGGGTAGTCCCTCCTGGTAGTCCTCAATGGCGATCTCGTGCACTTCAGGTTCCAGATCAAAAGAGATCCTGCGATCATCAGAAGACTTCTTTGCGCTGGCTATCCTCGGTGAGGTATAATCCATAGAATCTTCATTGTCGCTATCAAAGAAGGAATCAATGGTAATGGGAGTCGCTTTCTTCTTTGGTGTTTTCTTGCTGGTTCTTTCTGAAGATGCTGAAGGCGATTGATCTGCATGCAGGAATTTACATTTGCTTCCGAACGTGCAGGTACCCTTTTGCCAATTCCAACATATCTTCTTCTTGGGTCCAGCTGAAGATGAACTTCCTCTACCTTTCCCTCTTGATGAATCTCGACTTCCGCTTCTGCCTTTCTTACCTTTCATCTTGGCATCATAGACCTTTCTGAGAATGACTGTAAAGACATTTGTCACCTTTGTTGCATCCTCCTTTATTGAAGAAGTAGTTACAGAAAATCTTCTTCTTGTCAACGGGTGAAGATGATCTTCCCTTCCCACCTTTGCCTTTCTTGTTGTTCTTGTCGGCATGAGATTTCGGAGAAGGTGTAGGAAGTACTGATGCAGCTTCACTCTTCGCTTTCGCCTTAGGCCGTTTGGGAGGATCACCTGTAGACGATGCAGCTGCTTCATTCTCCTTCTTGGTCTTGACGGGAGCAGCAGGCTTGTCTGCATCTTCTAAGGCAGGTGTCGTCTTGTTAGAGGACAATGACAGTTTCACTGCACGTTCTCTATCCTTCAACAGTCGTTCTTGCTTTCCTCTTGCTATGTATCCTTTGATCATACCAGTTAGGTAAACATAGGTCTTTTCCGGATGCCCTTCATCAAAGGTTTTGTATCGGTTGATATCAAAAGCCATAAGCTTTGAATGTTCAATCTTCCGGAACAATGTGTCACGCAGGGAATTGTTGGAAGGCAGATCATCATGTTTCATATTGTATACGATGTCAAGCCACTTGTTGTAGAAGGCCTCAAGTTGGTCATCTCCATAGTAGTTGAACATATACAAATGATGGGCATTGTAGAGAACTTCAGTGTGGTCAGGTGACTTGAAGCTAATCAGTATCATTGCAAATAGTTCTCGTCCCTTGATGAAGTCCCCACTTCTCCCATACAATTGGTTCTTCATGGACATGTCATACTTCACTTGCATGGACTTGTCCCCAGCATTGTCAATGACTTTCCTCAAGGCATTGGAGAGCTTGGCATCAATGGATTGGAATCTTACATCGGGTGCTTTGGCCAGAGTTTCCAAGTCAGGTTGATCTGCAAGACACGGAGCTAGCCATGCTTTCCAATCTTCATAGTTTCGATCTCCACTTGCAACACAAACTTCATGAACGACACTTCCCTTCCAGGATGAAAGTTCAGTGGTCTTAGGCCAGGGCTGGAGGCTGATCTTTTCGGCTTCTCTTAGAGATACGGATGACTTGGATCTATCCCTTTCAAGGTTCTCCAACTCCTTGACATTGGTGTTGTACTCGTTCCTGAGCTTTTCGAAGGCTTCAGCTTCTGCTCGGTATTCCTGCTCTTCATCATTGGCACGATCTTCAGCTTGAGAGAAATTGTTCTTGTAATAATCTTTCCGATCTTCCATCTTCTTCAACTCATCTTGAAGATTTCGAACTTCATTGTTCTTCTCTTGCTTCATCTCGTCCAACTCTGCTTTCAGTTTGGCACACTTCTCTTCACATTCATTCCGAGGCATAGCATTACTGGGGTACCCATGTAATGTAGTCGGTCTATTCATTGATGAAGAAGAATGAGCTTGGTTTTCCAACTTCAGGGCAGCAATGGTGCTCGACATCTCTTCTACCTCAGCGAAACGCTCATTGGCCAATTGATGCATCTCGGTCAAGTGGCTTTCAGGAATGGAATAGTCAGTCGCACCTTTGATCACGAGTCTTCTGTCGTTCAACATCTTGATGGACTTACCTGCATCCCTGTGAGCACGCTCAAGAGAATCCTTTTGGGCTTCAAGTTCAGTATGAAGGCGAGCAATAGCTGTGTCCCTGTCATTGATTTCATTGTGCAAACTGTCGAACAAGTTACTCGTCACATTCGGATTGTTGCTCATGTGATCGATCTTGTTCAGAGCATCTTGATATTTCTTACCAGTTTCATCGAAGTTTCGCTGGAAGACTTTGAGCAGGTCCTCAGTGTCAATGAGTTCAGTTCTGTTTTGCAAGTACAACTTGTCAACTTCAGCCTTGGATTCCTTCAAACTGTCACGCTCCGCACGGCTTGCATATACATCTCGTATAGAGGTCCTCCATGCGGTGATCTGCTTGGTGAAGATCTTCTGGCTTGTTGACAGGAAAGTTCATGATACTGATTCTTCGATTCAGTCAGTTGTTGTTGCATTCGATCTAAAAGACTTTGTTTCATGTGTAGTTCAGAACGTAGTCCCATTATCCTCATGTCCCGCATGCCGCCTGATTCAGCTAGAGATTCTTCAGAAACCCTGTTCTCAGAAATCGCTAGTCGAGATTGTAGGTTCTCATTTTGAATCATCTGCAATCGAAGTTGTGACTCTTCCAAAGCTAAATGATGTTCACATTCTGCATAACGGTCATGTTCAGATCTTATGTTACTACGGAACTCCTTCATGATCTCGTCCCTCTTCATGTCAGCAGCATCGAGCTCAGTTTCCAGTCGTCTAACGTTCATGGCCATGGTGTGCTTCATTGTCTGGTTTTGATTGGCAACCTCGAGCATCTCGATCTGTAAAGCACATGTCTGGTCATTAGCGTAGCCGACCGCTAGAGCTTCTTGCTTGGCATTCATCTCTGCGCTTTCCAGTTCCAGTCTGAATTGATTGATGTGAGCATTCGCATCGGCGCCCACATGTACCATGATTGCGCTCGCTTGTCCCATTTGTTCATCGAATTCCGAACGTAGTCGTGAATATTTGAATTCCAAATGAGATGCAGCTTCATTCGACATAGTCTGATACCTTTCCAACTCTTCGATCCTGTAGGTCGCACCTTCATCTTCCTGTTGTGCAGCCTGTAACTCGAAGTTCAGCATCTGGAGTTGTTCGGTCATCGACATCATCTCTTGATGAGTGGTGCTTTCCAGGAAATTAAATTGTTGATAGGCATATGCTGTCGTCTCACTCAATCTTGCCTGAAGTACGGATTCTTCTTCAGTGGCCCTTTCCAGTGATGTTTTGTACTCAGCTAATTCACTCTGATAGGCAGTGAAGATGTCGCTACCACTTGACGGGGCGTTCACTTGCTGATAAGATCCTGTCCCTGATGGTGTAGCGTCCTGAATCGGTGAAGGCGGATTCGACGACGTAGTCTTTGCCTTAGTCCTTGGAGTCATCGGAGGCGACAATTGTCGTGCAGATGATCTTCTCTTTCCAGGTGTGCTGTCCCTATCTTCAATTGCTTGCATTGTCGAAATTTGTCTCCCTCTAGGAGCAACCAGAGATCGTCTGGGTTGGCTCGTTCTCAGTTCTGAGGCATCACTTCCACCAGTGTCGATACTCTGTGAAGAATTTGACTGCGTGCCGGCAGCTGGTGCAACGGCATGTCCAGAGAAAGAAAATGCATTATCGCTGCTATCCTGTTCAGTCATCTGTAAGGCCCGCGGCTACCCGCTCGTAGGCTCCGTAGGAGTCCTACGGCTGATAACCTGCGAATCGGGGATTGCCTACCCGATTATGTTCCAGTAGATGATGTTGAGGGTAAATGTTCCAGTGACGACTTCACTCGGGCGACAGCTTCCGCATAGCGCTTCTTTACTCTGTTGCTGCAGTGGGTCTTGAGCCAAAGAGGCCAGTTTCATGTACCCCTTCGGCGTTGGATCTTAGAGTGCCTAATTGCGATAATATACACTGATCCGTAGCCTACACTCTATTCGCATAGATAGATAGATAGATAGATAGATAGATAGATAGATAGATAGATAGATAGATAGATAGATAGATAGATAGATAAGTAAGATAGATAGATAGATAGATAGATAGATAAATAGATAGATAGATAGATAGATAGTTAGATAGATAGATAGATAGATAGATAGATAGAATTATAATCAAACACAAGATCTACGGAAAATGGTTTCGGCGAAAACCAAAAGGATGCTACCTTCGCCAAGAGCGGTATGTAGTTTGTTTGATTTCCCCAGCATGCTTTCACTGCTAGCCACCAGGGATGATCCAATTGACGACATGTTCGCGGAAACCAGAACCACCTGCCAATGAAATCTCTGCAATCGGTTCCCTAGATCTGCACTGTAAAGCGTGTCGTTGCAACTCAAGTTTCACTCTTGAACAAGCATTGACACATGTGATGAAAAAGGACCAAAAAGATGAACATCAAATCAATCAAGCATGTGCATTGTTGAGGAGGTGGTGAACCTGTCCAAGTTGATGATCTTAGCAACCACGACAGCTCGAAGAGGGGTATTTATGGCTGAATACTAGGAGGACAAGGGGAAAGAGAGGAACGGAGGTAGGAAGGATGGAAGGTGGGTTCGTGTCTAGGTGATATATATATATATATATATACTTAATATAAACATATGTATGTATGTATGTAGGTAGGTAGGTAGGTAGGTATGTATGCATGTATGTATGTATGTATAATTTAATATACGAAATTATACGAGTTCAGCTGCTCGCCTCCAAAACACCAAAGCACCATGCCACGGAAGGACGAAACGACCTCCAAAAACACGGTGCCTTCATCTTCGGGGTCGGCAGCAGGGGCGGCAGCCCTTAAATCCGGCCAGGGGCCCCCTGGCCGTGGCATAGCCGAAGGCGGTTCTCTCCTCTCCGTAGGAGAGAGGGGCCGCGCCCCCTGCCGCAGGAGAGTCGGTAGGGCCAAAATATCCTGCGTTTTACAGTGTTTTGTGCTCTTCCCATTTTTTCCCATTTTTCGGCTCTTGTGGTTTAAGATGGGTCAACATGGGCCAACATAGGCCTCAAGATGGGCCAACATAGCCCCAACATGGGCCAACATAGCCCCCAAGATGGGCCAACATAGCCCCAAGATGGGCCAACATAGCCCCAAGATGGGCCAACATAGCCCCAAGCTGGGCCCACATTGCCCTCAAGATAGGCCAACATAGCCCCAAGATGGGCCAACATAGCCCCAAGATAGGCCGCCGACCATCAAAATATCCTGCGTTTTACAGCGTTTTTTTGCTGTTCCCATTTTTCGGATCTTTTGGCTCAACATGGGCCAACATGAGGCAAACATAGGCCAACATAGCCACAAGATGGGCCCACGTTGCCCGCAAGATAGGCCAACATACGCCAACATAGGCCAACATATAGCCACACGATGGGCCAACATAGTTGGGCCCCTGGCCGGCAGTCGCGCGTAAGCGCTTAAATTAATTATGCAACCTTTTTTGGGGTTCGGAAAGCTGTGCAAAACACGCAAAACACCCATCGCCCACGGTCGACCAAGCTGCAGCCACCGACTCGATGATGCAGGTCATACGAGAGGCCTTCCGAGCAGTTCATCTTTGGGACTGGAGCTGTGGGGATGTCATGCGGGAAGAATGGACATATCTTGGGGATAGAATGGGGTGAATAATATATATATATATAATTATAGTAGAGAGAGAGAGATTTATAGAATGAATAATGAATGAATTATTTTTAACTCATGTGAATTCACTAATCCATAATCTGAAATTTATAAGGCTATTTTGGGATGGTTACCGCATCACCATCACCATCATTCCGGTGAGGTCGTGACAAACTCGTTTGGTTGTTATATGATTGCTATCGAGATGCGACGGGTAGAGGACTTACCTATGAGTCGCATGCGAAAACATGGGAATTCCGCAAGAATGAGAATTGGCTGTCAAAAATTGATGGCACGAACCATCAAAGACCCGAATTCACCAACAAACATTGTGTTCATATGGTTGAACGGGATGGGTTTCCAGAATATCACAGGACCATCGGGCCCCAAACCCAGCGAACCAATGGTTGAATCTTGTTGGATTTGTCTGACAGTCAGTGGGGATCATTCTGCCATTCTCATGCGAACTTAAATGAAAAATAATGAAATATTATTGAAAAATACATTAAACTCATTAATGAAACATGTTCAAAACCACGCGCAATGAACAACTATGTTTCATGTATTTCATTCACATAGAAAGCATGTGAGTGGGGATCATTGCTGAAAATCCAGGATCAAATTTCCAGATCTCACAATGTTTCCTCGCCTGCGTTTCTTTGAGAGCTGCCAATTTGGACTCCACTTTCCTTGGCACCGGACAGGAGTCGTTGGTGGCACGGCACTCCATGTGACACAGCCAAGCCGCTTAGCTTCATAAAAGATGTCCTTGTCGATTTTACTTTCCTCCACCTGGCCGCAGGGGTGGCCAAAATGTCTGAAAACAACGAGTTTCAGATACTGGTTACACAAAAATCCATCCAATTGTCCCTCAGTTCATGTCCTGGACATTGAATTTCTCAACTGGGCCTGTCTCATGAAACTGCCCACTTTTGAATGCTTGGGCCACTTGGGTACCCAAGTAACCACCCCTCCCGGCCCAGTGCACCTCTTCTCGCCAGAGGTCGAAAAGCTCGCGCTTCATTCGGAACAGTCCGTCGGCGCATTTCCGCCTCCAGGAGGCACTGCTGCGGGGTGTTGGATGGCAGTCCTTGAAGATTCATTTGGATGTATGTACTTCCAAAAGTGGACCGTTCATACTAAAATGACAAATTTCATAGACCCATTGGCACCCCAAGTATCATAGATTTATCACGGTCCTTATCACATCTTTTGACGAGGATATATGAAGATAAATCGGTCGCCCAGCTCAATGATGTCTCTCAATACCAACCAATGATTGCTAAAATCCGAACAATTTCGGGGGGCACCCGCAAAAAGATGACAATTTGTTTGTTGTATTTATATGATGCCAATTAATTAGGCCAACCGGCAGGTCATTAGGTCAACACTGCCTCTATTTTTTCAATCGTAGAACTGATATGAAGTCACCCGACGTTTTTAAGGTGGGTCGCCGATTTGTCGTGTTTGACCCCGTCCAAAACCAGTATGTAACCATATAACCCCGTGTGCAACGATACATGGCCATAAATAACCACATAAATGCAACTACAACTGCACAGGAACCCATACAACCCGTAATGGTGCGCAACCATAGCTGCTTCGTGGTCCGAGATTCCCAACCCTCAGATGGTTTGCCCCAAAAAAGGAATGAACTTGAAGTAATTAATCAATTGGTGCTAAGGAAAGTCTCAAGGAAACCATGGATTTTACGTGTTTGACCACCAAATATCGAGAGAGAGAGAGAGAGCTTTCCAGTTTGTCCGGCTTCAATTTTCCAGACTCATCCAATTGATGCTTTTTTTGTGCGAGCAAGCGGCATAAACAAGTTACGCACTTGAGTCAGCTGGTCCTGTCGACATCGCGCCAAGTGTTTCTGCATCCTGCCGAAGGCTGCGAGGAGAACCAGGGTGGCAATAGTGTAGAGTCTGAACTGTTTTTGGATCCATAAAACAGTTCAGGTGTTTTGCTGGATCTTCCCCGAAATCTTAAGCGGCGAGAATTGACTAAAAAAATTACTGGTTGGTGGTTTCAATCCCTCTGAAAAATATTAATATTAGTCAATGGGAAGGATTATCCCATATATTATTGGAAAAATAAAAAATGTTCCAACCCACCAACCAGTAATATGTGGTAAGCCATCCCCACATGCAAAACAATCTGGCAGCCATCGCTGGTTGATGCTGATGGGTTCAACTCAGAGAACCACCGAAAATGAAAGGCCGAACAAAGGGGATCCGAAAATGGTGAATTTATCCCTCAAATATGGCAATCCTTAACGGGGAGACCAATGCTAAACCATGCTAAACCAGTATCTACGGACTTGGGTCCCCTTTTTCAAAGAAAACGACATGAATTGCATACAACATCTTTCCGTCAGCAAATCAATCAGGTCTATGCAAGGAGCTCTCAACATGACATCCAATTGAATAAACAACACCGTTCAACTTCAGCTAAGCAATAGAAATTTCGCACACCCAATGCTCATGACACTTTGTTTAGGTCCGTCAATCACTGGGGTGTAATTCGACCGGTTTGATCATCACCCAAGATTTTCAGGGGGCATCACCAGCTATGCTCAACATCACCTGGAACATTTCCATACATCATCACCTATGATACCTATGTGGCACATGTCCCAGGTCGATCATGACACCAGAACTTCTTGGCATCGGCACCGCTGGCACCGCCGTCACTGTCCTCTCCAACTTGTCTTGGTATTCTTGATGCCTCGCCAGGCTCCCAAGGTTCCCAAGGTTCAGACATGGGGGGTATCCCAATGGGTAGATGGTTTAGTTCATGGAAAATCCTATGAAAGTGGATGATAACTGGGGGTATTCCTATTTCAGGAACCCCCATCCGGTGGTTTCCTTGATTTGAAGCCGAAACTCCATCACTGATTCGAACACGCCACAGGTGAATGGGGCGTGCTAACCTGCTGATGCACACAAAGTATACACGCTGGTGACACAACGCATTTATATTGTACATGCCCCCGCATATGTCATGAACAAAGCAATTCCAAAGAAGGGACACGTACAGCCTTTGGACCCACTTAATTGACTTTCCCTTCTTCAAATCAGCAGCTCTCTCCACGAATCTACAGACATCTACCCAAAAAGCTCGAGACTTCCAACAGTTTTTGGATGTTTTTGGGGTGGCTCCGGCCCCCAATGGCCGAAGAAAACATCAACATCCACATGGCTCCATTGATCTCCATTGTGTTGAGTGGGATGTCTCTGCGCTGATTGCGCTGTTGGTTTCCTCAGCCGACGAGTGACACTGCTTTTTCCATCTTTTCACCTTGGCAGATGCGATTTCCCCTGGTCCAAATATATACATGGGGCATCCCACACCCGCGGAGCACTGGAGGAAGGGAACCATACGGAAACCTCAAAAAACACATCAGTGAAATAGATGTGAGGTTTCATTTGATGCCATGTCAATGTCAATGACATGACTTTGATGATATTTTCAGGCCAATGTTGATTAATTAACCTGCTGGGAGAAGTCCTGTTGAAAGCGCACTTATTGAACACCTGGTACCCAAAAGCTCTGGTTAGGCTAATTCCTGCCTATTAGGTTATTTTAGTTTTTAAGGTTAAATTCTATTTTTTAGGTTATTTCATGTTCTGTCTTTTAGGTTGTTTGCCTGTTTGCCTAAATAGTTTATTTAGCCGAATAACCTAAAAACTGTCTTGTTTGAGACTTTGTTTTCTTTCACCAAACTATATTTTCAACAGTTTAAACTAAAGACACAGTCTTTTTCCATATTTGTTTCCTTTGGATTTTTTGAATTACATGTCTTTTTGGCAAATAGTTTTTCAAATGTTTCTTCATTGTTTTGTGAGTGATGTATGTCGCTTTCTTTTGATATATGCGGGTCTGAAGTGATTTTTTGTTCTAAAGTGAAGCCTTTTGTGCTAAAGTGAATCTGTAAATTTCAGCCGGATATGTTTTTGATGGGGCAAGCCAACACAGCATGGAAGCAACAAAACCACATGTCCAAAACAATATCTGAGCAAATGGGTGTGTTTCAACATGAAGTGTCCTTTTTTGACCCCAAAATGGTTACGTTGAAGGGAAAAAAGGTCACCTCATTTTCAGACATACCGAAACAAGAAAAAAAAACATGTTTTGCAACAATGGCAATGGATAGTTTTTGGGAGCGCCAAGCCAGCACAGGATGAAAAAAACACGAAGAAAAATGAAACCAACAAATGTAAAAACAACAACACAAAGTAATAAATCAAAACATGTGAAAACAATTGTCCAAAACCTAATTTGTCAGCTGCATCGTTTATGAAACTCAGAGGAGTTCATGTGAATTCGCGGGTGCTCATTGCTCATGGGTGTTCATGTGTGTTTTTCTTTTTTTTTGGCTGCCACCCATTTAGCTTACTCAGTGGGTTTCCATGCCCAAAAAGAAAAATCAAAGTAATTTTTAGTGAGGTTCGCGCGCGCTTTTTGGGTATAAAATGGCTGCCCCCCGGCGCGCGAACCCAACCAAAAAAACAAGTTTAGACACTTGCTGATTTGGTTGGTGGTTTCGTCTCCTGCGCTGCCATTTGGCTGCAAAACCTGTACCTTGGTGAACAGATGGAAATCCCCGAGTTCTTGGTCAGCTTGGACTCGACGGTTATTTGTTTGTTTTCAACATAAATTTGGGGCTAGAGAACCCCAAATCATTGGCACATCCTGGTTTTGAAGGTTTTTTTTTGAAATCAACTTGAACGTTGGCCAGTAACAGATTCATAAACAAAAGCTGTCAAGACTGGAAGGTTTTTCACTTGTAAGAAAGTAGTGGCAAACACAAAATGTTTGAAGAAATGCTTGGTGAGGACTGGTTGAGTTGTATTCAAGTTGTTTTTGCAAAAACTAAACGGAGCAATCCAGCCAAGACTTGATCAATCACTAAGGGGGCCTCCATCCCTCAAACCTTTTTACATCAAACACCTGCCCAGAGATTTGCAATCACCTGGGGCTCTCCATTCTTGGCCTTTCTCCCAATTGAAAAAACGCAACGAAACCACCAAACAATACAAGTGACTTGAGGTGATCAGCATTCATGTCTTTGAGGCAAGTAAACCCAGAATTTACCCAAAATAAAGAGAAGGGTTGTCAATCCCAGAGCCCACCCATTACTACGTTTTTTTCCTCAAACCTATTTGCAAGAAAATGCAACCCAACCCAGAGTTAATCAACCACTTGGGCCTTCCCATGCAAACCCATTTCCTGAAAATTAATCCAATTGTTTTTCCAAATACAATGCAGCTGGCAAATTGCTTGTTGAATCGTATGTCTCACAGTTTTTGAGCTTCTTATTTTGGGTTGTTGGCTATGTGAGTTTTTGATTTAATTGTTCTTTTCTTGAACTGAACATTAATTCTATTTTTATGTTTTAGATTTTTTTTGGTTCTGTCCTGCGGTGGCCTCGCGTTCCGAAAAAATATTTGCTGATTTTTGCAAAACATGACTTTTTATTTATATAAATATAGTCTATAGTTATTTATTTATTTATCTATTTATTCATTCAGTTTATATATATATATGTAGTATATGTATATATGATTATATGTGTATATATATATATATGTATGTGTATATATGTATATATATATATATATGTGTGTGTGTAAATTTATGTTTATTGTATTTTTTAAATACATACATATATATATATATAAGTGTGTGTGTGGGGGGGGTTGTCTCAAAATGAGGTGTCCCTTTGTCCTCTCAAAGAACCCTTTTTGGAACCAAAAAAAGACACCTCGTTTTGAGACATATCCATGTATATACAATATATTTATTTGTTGACATGTGTTTTTTGTTTCTATCCTGTGTTGGTTTGTCCCATCCAAAAAATATGTTTTCTGGTTTTCTTTTGTATGTAGTTTTTTCAGCATCATTTTATCGGAAAAATGTATCAAATCAAACAATGTTTCATTGGAGATTGCAATATAGATAGATTTTATATATATATATAAAGAAAACAAAGTGTCCCCAAAAAAGAGTACCAAAACAGGTTATTCATATAAATAACTTAAAACACTTTCAGCCTCTATGTCTGTTGCATATCCACCACAGGGCCGTATACACAGGAACTATGGCAAGAACTATGGAAAGAACTATGGAGAAATCCACGTAAAAAGTGGAGAAAACCACATAGATTTGATATGAAACAAAACATGTAACAATAGCCACAGCTAATACATGATACATCATGGCCCCATGGCCCATAATATCATCATACTATCCCTGTGGACTTGCCGTCAGGTGCTGCACAACCTAAAAGTATTAAAAACATACTAAAACGAATTGCTTTCACCAGAATGGCAACTATGAGCTGACTGATCTATGATTTTAGGACTGACTGTTTGTTTGAGTTCCTAAAATTGGCTTTTATGCTTGCCACCTGTTCAAGAGAAAACCTAAAGACAACGATTCCATAGAGTTTACATATATCTATACATGTGACGAGACTATTCCCTGAAATATTGCACATGGAAATGGAAGCAAGTCATTGGATGGAAAACATTGGTTCCAAGACATCTGAATAAGTGCACCATGCAAAAAGTCTGCGGTTCAAGTGCAGCAAGTCCCGGCCGCTTTATTTTTCCCCTTCTGCCAATGTCAAAATCCATCAAAATCAAAATGGGATGGGCCACACCCAAAGGATCCTTTCAGATCGGACTTAAAATCAGCGTCATGAATCATCATCCGCTACTTCTCCTTTTTCTTGTCCTTCTTCTTGTCGCTCTTGTCACTGCCCTTCTCCTTTTTCTCTGTTCCTTTCTCCTTTTTCTCTGTTCCTTTCTCCTTCTTGTCTTTGAGCTTGTCCTTCTTTACTGGCTTCTTGGCATCACTTTTCTCCTTCTCCTTTGCATCTTGCACCATCTTCGCGAGCTTGGCCGGCAAGTGGTCCTCCTTGAGCTGGTAAGTCTTCTGGGCAAAGGTCAACACGGTAGAAAGCTCCATCCCATCAGGATCAATGAAAAAGCCGCTCAGCATCACCATCCCCGCGATTTCCTGAGCCTGGGTGCGGGTTGACTGGACCAGCTGAGACAAATTCGTGGCCTTATTGATCAACTTCACCATGTTCTGGTCACTTGACCGGTGGTTCGCAAAGCCATCCAACACAGGCAAAACTGCCTCCAGCTCCTTCAGCTGTTCATGGAAAGCGTTGAAGTCAGTCTTGATGCCTTCGCCTTTGAATCGGGCCTTCACCGGGTCCATCTGCCAGCTTTTGGCCGCATCAGCCAGCGGTCCATACTTTTTGATGAAGCCCTGCAAGATGTGAACAGTTTCATCGAATCCGGAAAGCTCCTTCAGCATCCCATCATCAAAAGATTTCAGCAGGGACTGCGTCACCGTCTTGAGGCTGTTCAGGGAGTCTTCATTCATCCTGGTGGAAGACAGAAGTGATGCCGCTTCTTCACAGGAGCTCACATACGAAAGCAACTCCTTGAGGGAAGGTGGGCTCAAAGCCTTCATTTTCTCGATCTGTTCCTTGGTTTTGTCCAAACCTTGCAGAGCAGTGGCAAAGGGCTGAAACTCCTTCATCACCATGCTCTCAAGGCACACCTCTGCCTTGGGATCGCCGGCAAGAAGGATCACACTCTTGGCACTTGCAACTGTGCAAATGCCCAAAGCGTAGTCATTGATCAACCCCACTGCCTCTGCAGCCGCCTTCTTCTTCTCCTCCTCGACATGCTGAAGCTCCTGTGTCTTGAAAGCTTCCAATGCATCTTTGCACGCACAGTGCAAATTGCCGGCAGCCTTCATGTACGCTTTAATGTAAAGCGTCTCACTGTCACCCTCAGGCTCCTCAAAGGTTGAGACGAGTTCTCTCCACTCCAGCATCATGTCGGTGAGAGGATCTGGCTTCTGATTGGGGAGGTTGATGGCTTTCAAGATGTTGCCTTGGATTGGATGTTTAGTGATGACAGGTTTGGAGTCTGGAAATTTTCAATAATCCAAAACTATGTGGCAATGCCAGTTGGCAACATCGAAACCAACCAACCACACGACCACACATACTTGCCAGCTCATTCCACACTTGTTTTATTTGCCACTCATGTTGTCACTGTCACTCACATAAACATTTATGCTTATAGACTGATTTATGTACGTCTCTTATCTGCTCTTATTTTCCTTGTCGTTCGCGTGATTCGATCTATGATCTATCATGAACTGGAATCATGTGCTTGCAAGAGACATCGGATAAAAAAGAACGGGTCCACTTCTGGAAGCTCCAGGTCTTCGAAATTCCTCAGTCGGCACGTTTTTCATATTTAAATATATATAATTATATATATGATATGTATAATCTAGTTTATAGTGTTTTAATGTGTATCTGTGTATGTATGTGTCATACGGAATAGGCTGTTGCAACAAAGACACTTATAGAGACAGGCATGAAACAAAAAATACTGACTTCATCACTTTCTTCATCAATTCATCGGCGATGGTCCGATGGTGCCTTGCTTGGGATCCACTGATAAAAATGTACATGTAAGTATTTGCAAGTAAATGAAAATTATACGGGTACGTTTCATACCACACCGTGGAAAAATTATATGTATATCATCTTCATCTGGATTCAAAACAAAATCAGTCGGATGACACACCTTTCATGACTCATCTGAAACTAACACTCCGTCATATAGCCGAGCCATATATAAAAGACCTAGTTGAAAAACCAAATCAAATAATTCAACATGTTTTACCAGTAGTACCGCACAAGGCGGTGGCGGAAGTTTCAAAAATAAGACGCCTATAGGAGAGCTTGGTTGTTGTGAAGCAGGGATGCCAGAGCGAAGCCACTGATGGATCGAAAGATGATTCATCTCTCTCACTCTTTCTCTGACTATCTACCTACCTACCTATCTATCTATCTATCTATCTATGTATCTATCCATCGATCTATCTATTTGTTTATCTCTCTACCTGTCTATCTGTGGTGCAGTGTCATTCCGTGTAATGTAGTGTAGTGTAATGCAGTGTAATGTAGTGGAGCGTAGTGGAATGTAGTGTAGTGTAGTGGAGTGTAGTGTAGTGTAGTCTAGTCTAGTCTAGTGTAGTGTAGTGTGATGTAGTGTAGTGTAGTGTAGTGTAGTGTAGTGTAATTTAGTGTAGCGGAGTGTAATGTAGTGTAGTTAGTGAAATTTAGTGTAGTGGAGTGTAGTGGAGTGTAGTTGTGTAGTTGTGTAGTTGTAGATGTAGTGTAGTGGAGCGTAGTGTAGTGTAATGTAGTGAAGTGTAGTGGAAGGTAGTGTAGTGTAGTGTAATGTAGTGGAGTGTAGTGGAATGTAGTGTAGTGTAGTGTGATGTAGTATAATGTAGTGTAATTTAGTGTAGTGGAGTGTAGTGGAGTGTAGTGGAGTGTAGTTGTGTAGTTGTAGTTGTAGTTGTAGTGGAGTGTAGTGTAATGTAGTGAAGTGTAGTGGAAAGTAGTGTAGTGAAGTGCAATGTAGTGTAGTGGAGTGTAGTGTAGTGTAATGTGGTGTAGTGTAGTGTAATTTAGTGTAGTGGGGTGTAGTGGAGTGTAGTGTAGTGTAATGTAGTGTAGTGTAATTTAGTGTAGTGGAGTGTAGTGGAGTGTAGTTGTGTAGTTGTAGGTGTAGTGGAGTGTAGTGGAGTGTAGTGGAGTGTAGTGGAATGTAGTGGATTGTAGTGGAGTGTAGTGGAGTGTAGTTGTAGTTCTAGTGTTGCGGAGCGTAGTGTAATGTAATGTAGTGTAGTGAAGTGTAGTGTAGTGTATTGTAGTGCAGTTGTGTACTTTTAGTTGTAGTTGTAGTTGAAGCGAAGCAACATCTGAACTGCCAAAAGTGGTCCGAACCCCTGCTGTTTTGTACATTTTGACTTCGAAATGTTCTTCGCGCCACAACGACGTGCACTTTTTCGAAACTCGACATCCGAAGTTCAAAAAGTGGTCCGAAGCCCTAGTGTTTTTAAGATTTTGACTTCGAAATGTGCTTCGCGCCACAACGGCGTGCACTTTTTCGAAACTCGACATCTGAGCCTCCAAAAGTGGTCCGAACATGGTGTGTTTTGTACATTTTGACTTGGAAATGTGCTTCGCGCCACAACGGCGTACACTTTTTCGACATCTCAACTTCCAAAAGTGGTCCGAACCTGGTGTGTTTTGTACATTTTCACTTGGAAATGTGCTTCGCGCCACAACGGCGTGCACTTTTTCGACATCTGAACTTCCAAAAGTGGTCCGACATTGGTGTGTTTTGTACATTTTCACTTGGAAATGTGCTTCGCGCCACAACGGCGTGCACTTTTTCATCTCTCATCTGGCCAGCTGGCTCCGCACCCGCCGCTTTAGCGAGCCTACTTTTCCACCCTCCGGAGCCACAAATCATTGGAAAAACACAGTGAATCGCGACTTTCCTACCTTTTCGCACATCTGCATCTTCTTTCTTCTGATCTTTTCTCTTCTGACTCTTCTCACCTCTGCTTTTCAACTGTCCATATTGTCGGAAGTTTCACTTCTAAACTTCCTTCGATGAGTATGTTTTCGCAAATGCAGATCAGGAAATAGTCACACGTGATCTTGGCTCTGAAGCCATCAGCGCTGTGTACAAATGGGAGGCAACAACAAAATTGCAAATCCAAACACCCCATTTCAACTCCCTTGGTCCCTTGCTGTTGTTTGAATAAAGTCTGGGACGGGGTTGCTGGACCAAATTCTGGTCTTATTTTGTCTGGGACTAGTTAACTATAGTCTAGTTAACTATTGTTAGGCGGGGTAAGCCAGAGATGTACAACTGTCAAAACCAGGCATGCCGCATGGGTGAATCTTCTAGAGTTTCGTGACCAGACCCACAAGCGAAACCAAAGACCGGGATGGGCCAGGTTAAGCCCCCAAGATTAGCCCCAAGATTCTTCCGTCCTAGCCAAGTATCAGCTCAGCAAGGTCTTTGATCTGGGTCTTGCTGATGTCCTGCACAATCTTCGCATTGCCAAACGTCAAGATGGCCTTGATGTGCCTCTCAAAGTTCGGGTCCAAAGTCTGATCGATCCACGCTTCGAAGTCTGCAATCGCCTTCTCCAACTTCTGCCCCACCTCCGGTGCCCCTTCCAGCAAAGCATGTTGAAGTTTGGGGACCATAGATGCTGGATCTCGCCGCTTTGGGAAACCGAAATCAAACTGCTGTGCCTCTGGCTGTGACAACCTTGCTGCTTCCTCCAACCAGCTCACCATCTCCTCAGCTTCTTGCAGCGCTTCCGGCGACAATGAAGAATCCAAGCGGAGCTTCAAAGCCTTTTGCCACAGGCACCTGCGACAGGCTCAGCAACAAAGGATTGCCTCTGATGATTCATGGGTTTAGCCTGTATCAAACCGATGAGTCTTATCCTGGGCTGCAGATTTAGCACTGACTTGTGAATAGGTGAACCTATTAGTTTGCACTGACATGGTGCACATGCATCCCTTTCTTACCTGATAATAACAACACCTGGCATCAGCACTCACGCTAAATCTGAGACAGCTGTCTAACTTGAGTAGTTGGTTATCCTGATGTTTTTCTTATTTTCAACATGGCTCCCAGGAAGCTGTCTTTGGATTGGAGTTCTTGCCTCACCCAACTCTGACAATGAAATTAAAGGGGATAGCAGGCACCACGGGAACCCCTCCACAATCATGAAAATCGGTAGGGCAGGATTGGAGGTTCAAAAGGCGGTCTTCACGGTGGAACCTTCCGAGCCAGGTTTCTGAACTGTAGGACTTTTTGCTCTGGGTGACAAACGATATGTTATCCATGTCATTATGTGCTACTGTATTTCCACACGCTGCGAATACATAGTTGCATTGCATTCATAAAACATTTTTCCCCACCTGCCAGGTGAGGGTTGTTAGATTTTATGTCAGTTGCCTCGTCCTCCTCCTCCTCCTCCTCGTCTCCTCTCCTCCTCGTCTCCTCCTGCCGGACCTCAACCACGATCATCCACGCCCATCTCCTGCCGGACCTCAACCACGATCATCCACGCCCAGTGTTCGCTGCCGGACCTCAACCACGATCATCCACGCCCAGTGTTCCCTGCCGGACCTCAACCACGATCATCCACACCCAGTGTTCCCTGCCGGACCTCAACCACGATCATCCACGCCCAGTGTTCCCTGCCGGACCTCAACCACGATCATCCACGCCCAGTGTTCCCTGCCGGACTTCAACCACGACCATCCAACCTCAGTGTTCCCTGCCGGACCTCAACCACAGATAGAATACCAGAAGATATGCCAGAAGATATGCCAGATAAAGTGCCAGGATGTTTGCCAGAAGATTTGCCAGATAATATGCCAGATAGAATGCCAGAAGATATGCCAGAACATATGCCAGAAGATATGCCAGGTAGAATGCCAGAAGGTATGCCAGATAGAATGCCAGAAGATATGTCAGATAGAATGTCAGAAGATTTGCCAGAACATATGCCAGAAGATATGCCAGGTAGAATGCCAGATAGAATGCCAGAAGATATGCCAGATAGAACGCCAGATAGCATGTCAGATAGAATGCCAGAAGATATGCCAGATAAAGTGCCAGAATGTTTGCCAGGAGATTTGCCAGATAATATGCCAGATAGAATGCCAGAAGATATGCCAGAACATATGCCAGAAGATATGCCAGGTAGAATGCCAGATAGAATGCCAGAAGATATGTCAGATAGAATGTCAGAAGATTTGCCAGAACATATGCCAGGTAGAATGCCAGAAAATATGCCAGATTGAATGCCAGAAGATATGCCAGATAGAATGCCAGATAGAATGCCAGAAGATTTGCCAGTAACAAAACGTATAAATGTCATGGTGGGGATCACTCGAAGTAAAGTAATTTGAAGTACGTGAGTATGAATAAGTAATGTATCACGGTATCATCACATCAATTAAATTGCATGTAACAAACTGTGCACATCATCATCACCAATCATATCATGCATGTGGCCGAGAAACTGGTATACAGATATGACACCCGACTGATATGATATCGATATCAAAAAAAAACATCCTGATTATTTGATCTTATCTAGCATTTCTACTTGCCCCAACTTAATCACCTGCCGCGTCCCAATCCAAGTTGTTTTGCGACTGGCCCACCAGTCACTTCCTGACTTTGGACAAGGCATGTTTTACGGTCGACCTGGACCTCGGATTTGGATGCGTCACAAGGTCTACTGCCCGTCTGATGCCTGGATGTAAACCCTCAAAAAACTGCCTGAGCCTTTTCATCTGATATCCGCCTATCTCACTAGCCTTTTCGGCAGCCAGTGCTTGGATCTGACTTGCAATACTCACATCACTTTCTCCAGTGAAGAATCTGCCAAACCCTGCTGTCTCAATGACTGTGAAGCCAGCTGCCCACGCATCACAAAGCTCATCAAGCACTTCTCTCAAGTCAGTGAATGGCATACAAAGCTCGGGGGGGCGGTATGACAAAGTGAAGGCCTGCTCCTTAGATACAAAACCCACCAACACATGCAGTTGCTGCACCCTTCCAGGCAATTCAGAACTCACTGGGTTGATACATGGTGTTATGAGCTTGTGAGGGGTATGACGCTTCTGCGTAAGAAATAATAATGATCATGGTTCGTGGGCCCAACAAAGGCACAAGGTGCCACATTTACATAAATGCATCAAAATGGCAAGTCGCCCATCTAAAGTCATGGGATTCAATGATTTGCTGTAACTTTCGTTTCAGTCACGGAGTGCGCGCTTACTTAGTCACACGCAACAGGGGAACAAAAACGGAAGAAAGTCTTCACATGACCCTTGGACTACATCTTAAATCACACATAAAACCTTCTGCGCACAGTCAACAATACACAAACATGTACTGCATGTCTGCATTGCACATCAGTTTTGCTGTACTAGCTTACATTCTTTTCTGCTATCAAAGTATGTTTTTGAATTGAAGAATTTGTCATTCTGTTGCTACTGTAACCTGTGCTTTTTGATTGCATCTGTAATCTGTGATTCAGTGATTTTTTATTGCATAATTGCATAATAAATAAATTCAAGAACCCTTTGAGAACCATGGAAACATGTGCAGATCTTCCCTTCGTATGCGACCTGAACCTCCCAAAATCTGGAACCCGCACCAGCCAACTATTCACTCAAAGTGGACCTGTAGCTATTTGCTGCCATGAAAGGCTGGTTTCTCATTTTACTGTGTGCAAAGATTAGAAAGAGGTGCTGCAAACCATCTTATCAAAAAATATCCAAAAATAAAGGGAACACTGAAGCCTTGCCAGCCTGTTTGCTACATCATTAGCTTTGCGACTTTGAGCAACACAGTTGGGTAAAATAGCTGCTTCGTGCACTAGTATGCCATGAATCCATGGGCACACTGAAATACTCTTAGATACACTGAGCATATCATACACCACCTTCGTTTCTCCATGTAGGTAGGGTGATCAGGATTGACAAGGCCCCTTTGGTTTGCTACAAGTAGTGTTCTTCTTGGAAACCGAAAGTAAAACCACAATACACATACATCACATACCACATACATCATGAGATGCATATAACATGAGATGGCTTGAAAATATATCATTACGATTTGTTTTGCATATATATATATATGATATATATATATATATATATATATTAAATATATATATAATATATAATTCTGTAAAAATATTTATTCGAAGGAAGTTTAGAAGTGAAACTTCCGACAATATGGACAGTTGAAAAGCAGAGGTCAGAAGAGTCAGAAGAGAAAAGATCAGAAGAAACAAGATGCAGATGCGCGAAAAGGTAGGAAAGTCGCGATTCACTGTGTTTTTCCAATGATTTGTGGCTCCGGAGGGTCGAAAAGTAGGCTCGCTAAAGCGGCGGGTGCGGAGGCATCTGGGGAGATGAGAGATGAAAAATTGCACGCCGTTGTGGCGCGAAGCACATTTCCAAGTCAAAATGTACAAAACACACCATGTTCGGACCACTTTTTGAAGTTGCGATGTCGAAAAAGTGCACGCCGTTGTGGCGCGAAGCACATTTCCAAGTCAAAATGTACAAAACACACCATGCTCGGACCACTTTTGGAAGTTTCAAAGTCGAGTTTCGGAAAAGTGCACGCCGTTGTGGCGCGAAGCACATTTCCAAGTGAAAATGTACAAAACACACCATGTTCGGACCACTTTTGGAGGCTGAGATGTCGAGTTTCGAAAAAGTGCACGCCGTTGTGGCGCGAAGCATATTTGGAAGTTAAAATGTTAAAAACACTAAGATTTCGGACCACTTTTGGCGGCTCAGATGTTGCTTCGCTTAACTCGACTACACCACATTACACTACACTTTGCTGCACTACACTACATTACACTACATTACATTACACTACACTTCACAACACTACAGGTTACAACTACAACTACACAACTACAGTCCACTACACTCCACTACACTAAATTACACTGCACTACACTCTCTACACTACACTGCACTTCACAACATTACACTACACTACACTCCACTACACTACAAATACAACTACACCTACACAACTACACTCCACTACACTACATTACACTACACTACACTACCTTACACTACACTACACTCCACAACACTACAACTAAAACTACACAACTACACTCCACTACACTCCACTACACTACACTACCTTACACTACACTACATTACACTAGACTAGACTCCACTACACTACACTACTTTACACTACACTACACTACTCTACACTACACTCCACTACACTACACCTACAACTACACT
Organism: Cladocopium goreaui; assembly: GCA_947184155.2. Lineage (NCBI taxonomy): Eukaryota > Dinophyceae > Suessiales > Symbiodiniaceae > Cladocopium > Cladocopium goreaui. The sequence goes on from CAMXCT020004446.1 coordinate 996,344, forward strand.
CCACTACACTCCACTACATTACACTACATTACACTACACTACATTACACTGAATGACATTGCACCAAAGATAGACAGGTAGACAGCTAGACAGATAGATAGATAGATAGATAGATAGATAAATAGACAGATAGACAGATAGACAGGTAGACAAGAGTGAGAGAGATCAATCGTCTTTCAGTCCAGCAGTGGCTTCGCTCTGCCATCTCTGATTCACAACAACCAATCTCTCCTATAGGTTTCCTATTTTTGAAACTTCCGCCACCGCCTTGTGCGGTACTACTGGTATTTTTTATCTGTAATTGCCTGCGTTCAAAATATCATATGGTCAGAGTTATATAATCAACGATCCATAGAGCCAAAGTCACCGTACCCAAAAACACTGTCCAACGTTAAACCCCGTAGTGTGTGTACGGTAAGCAAGACAAGTACGGTCAGCTAGTGTTGGTGATGCTGCCTTGTCAAGTCACCCACAAATAAATGCAGCCCAGCAGCTCTCTTTCTCTGAGGAGGCACAGGGATCGGACAGCTCAAGCCGAAGTCTACAATGTAGAAGGTTTGCCGCTGATCGTCAAACAAAATGTTTGAAGGCTTGACATCTGCATGGACTATGCATCGAGCATGAACATGAGCAAGGCCATCAAAAAGCTGGAACAACAATGCTCTTTGGGCTTCATGTGGAAAGGGATGTCCACGGTGCAGCCATGAATGCAGGGAATTGGGAACATACGGCATCACAAGCCAGCTGAGACCACCCAAGACAATGCTTTTGTCGATGATGGGCAAAATGCTCGGGTGATCCAACTTCAGAAGTGCAGCTGCCTCATCATGCAAGCTGACTGTGACCGTCTCAACCTTTGCAGCATAAAGTCTGCCTGATGCGGTGTGCTCAACCACATAGACAGTGCCATATGTACCCCGACCACGTGCGCAGCCCTTCTTGACGATGTAGTCACCCAATTGACTAGCAGGCGCCTTTCAGGGTCAATGATTGGAAGAAAGAATGGGAACAAGCACAGCAAGGAACAGAAAAATCACATCATATCATACGCTGCATGTCACATATATAATATACCAAACATTGATACGGCGCTATCACTTATCGCTTGTGACCTATCCCGGCCTATCACCATCTATCACCCAAATGTTATTGTGAGATTTCAATCATACAATTCTGGCACTTGGAACTCAACACATGTGGTTTGGCTGTCATACAGGACCGCTCCAAAATAGCAGGAATTGAGTTTGCTTCAACCTCTGGGAGACATGAATCGTGAAGTAAAATAGCATCACGAACTGAACCACTGAGGATTCTCAAATCATGCTGCTTGGACATAGGAAATACTGCAATGTCTTGGCACCCGTCAGCTGACATGGGATTGGAAATGAGAAAGAAGACAGAACAAATCACATCATCATATCTGATATGACAAGTCAGAAATTCTTCGGGCCTGTTTTGTGGGTCCAGAACGCAGTGTAGTTATATATAGACTAGACTAGAAGTATAGTTCGAGTTCTCTGAAAACTATCAAGCTTATCAAGGCTGAGTCGTCCAAATCAGTCAAAGCCAAGCCTAAAACCAACCCCATGATGGAGCACTGACTGGAATGATAGTCAATCAATTTTAATGAACATGACCACCTTTTCTGGTCGGACCCACAAACAGATCAAATTTGGACACACTGGCCTGCAAGGAACTTTGGGCTACTGCAGCAGTTGGGTCATCGGTCTGAGAGTTGCTCTGGCTGTTTGGTTTCTGGAAGTACTTCTCTTTCTCTTCCTGCGGAAGCTGTTTCCACATGGAGCTGCCTTCTTTGATGTGTTTGCCAGTGTCCCTGAGAAAGGCTGCAAAGCCACCGATTTTCCGATCAAATCGAAGCCCTTTTTCAGATTCATCACACTGCCGCTTTCGAAGCTGCAAGCCAGCCCGACTGGTCTGCAATCTTTGGGCTGCAAAAGACTCCCGGGACAACTGTTCAAATGTCTGCTTTTCCTTCCCACTAAGCTGCTTCCACGCCACGCTTCCTTCCTGCGCCCGAAGTCTCTTCTCTTTGCAGAACATGGCAAACGGACGCAAGGCAGTCTGAACCAAACCAACCTTCTTAGCTACAGACAATCTTGTGGGTCTCTTGATGGCTTTATCCTTCGACTCTTTTGCCAGTGCCGGTTCTTTTTGCTTGGTCTTCTTCTGACCACTGCCTTGGTCCGCCTGCTTCCCACACAAGCGTTTCCGAGGCGCCATGAGTCACCAAGAGCCCTCTCTCTGGAGACTAAGGCAAGGCAGCAGCTGTCTCTGTCTTTAGTGGTACATTACTAAACCCTTCGCGATGGGCTGCAAAACACATGATGAGAAATGTTACCTCGGAAATCACATGATAAAATTGGTTGTATTATGGTTCGTGCTTCATGATTCATGATTCATGACGTTAGTTATGTAGTTGTGCTGTGGACTTCAGCTGCACTACTATGACTGCTTTACCTCGCAACTTCTTCCAAAGACCAGCCAAACAGTAGTCATGCCCTTTTGCTCCTAAAACTGCTGTGGTTTGTTTATCAAAAGTGCTGCTACATCCATGGTTTGAGACCAAACAGCTGAGTCTGAGGATGGAAAGCGGTCATATCATATCCAAAAACTTTGGTCGCTGCAACCAGCTCTCCCATCCAATGCGGGGCGCCTCCAATCTGGCTGGGCACCAATGGCGTCGCTCACCTTTGGGCTGAACCCAGAAAATCCTGCCACTGTTGCAATGAACCGCTTGTCAGCCTTCTCCATGTTGGAGCCATGCAGTTCCAGGCACACCAAGACCTTTTGCAGGTCCTGCATGGACTGGCAGCAAAGGCCATTTTCATTCTGAAACTCCTCCAATTGGTCCACGTGCTCACTCTTCGGCAACCTGAAACCAAAAAAACATCAGCACGCCGTCAAACTTTCAGGCTACTCATGGTGGAAGGTTCGTAAATTATGGCGCCATCTTTGCTTATGGTATTTCCGTGCGTTACAAAAGGGAAAACAAGTCAATGAACACAGGAAAATTTGGACTGTCATATTCATGCAATGGCAACACTAATCCAATAATTAAAGGACCGGATAACCCCACATGTCAACTTCTTCCAACAAGCAGCAAAAGAAAGGCAAAGACGGCATGGGGAAAGCAGGAAAGAGAAAAGAGATGGTGAAGGATTGGTGTGGAGTAAGTTGAGTGTGGAAGAGTACGTGTGAGTAAGTTGTGTATGGATAAGTTGTGTTTGTGGGTGAGGTCTGTGGGTGTGTGTGCGAGTATGTGTGTGTGGTGTGCGGCCACGATCAAAGATGCCCCACGCCAGGAAGTGCGGCGAAGGGTAATCGATGCGTGACCATTGATTATGTGTCCGCAAACGTACAGCGCAGACCATCAAGAAAACGGATGGTCTACGACTGGCGTTTGGATGATGTGTGCGTGGGTGTTTGTGTGTATGTGTGTGTGTGCGGGTGTGCAGGTGTGCGGGTGTGCGTGCGGGGGTGTGCGTGTGGGTGTGCGTGCGGGTGTGCGTGCGGGTGTGCGTGCGGGTGTGCGTGTGGGTGTGGGTGTTTTTGTGTGTATGTGTGTGTGTGTGAGTGTGGTGTGTTGTGTGTGTGTGTGTGTGGGTGTGGGTGTGGGTGTGCGGGTGTGTGTGTGTGTGCTGTGTGTGTGTGTGTGTGGACAAGTTGTGTGTGGACAAGTTGTGTGGGACAAGTTGTGTGATGACAAGTGTGTGATGACAAGTTGTATGTGGACAAGTTGTGTGATGACAAGTGGTTGCAAGTGTGTTGGACAAGTTGTGTGTGCCACGCCTGCCACGATGGATGTCAAGTGCCACGCCTGCCACGCAAAACGGCCGCGGCGACCACGGCGGCAGATCTGGACCAAGCGCGCCGCCAGAGCCAGCCCAGTGCCGTGAGTGCCACGCCTGCCACGCAAAGTGACGATAGATGTCGCCAAGTGCCACGCCTGCCACGTGAATCGAAGGTGAATGTCACCAAGTGCCACGCCTGCCACGCAAAACGGCCGCGGCGACCACGGCGCCAGATCTGGACCAAGCGCGCCGCCAGAGCCAGCCCAGTGCCGTGAGTGCCACGCCTGCCACGCAAAGTGACGATAGATGTCGCCAAGTGCCACGCCTGCCACGCAAAGTGACGATAGATGTCGCCAAGTGGCACGCCTGCCACGCAAAACAGCCGCGGCGTCAAAACCGTCAGCTCCGGCCCAAGCGCGCCACCGGAGCCAGCCCAGTGCCGTGAGTGCCACGCCTGCCACGCAAAGTGACGATAGATGTCGCCAAGTGCCGATGACAAGTGGTGTGATGACAAGTTGTATGTGGACAAGTTGTGTGATGACAAGTGGTGTGATGACAAGTTGTGTGTGGACAAGTTGTGTGTGGACAAGTTGTGTGGGGACAAGTGGTGTGATGACAAGTGGTGTGATGACAAGTTGTATGTGGACAAGTTGTGTGGGGACAAGTTGTGTGATGACAAGTGGTGTGATGACAAGTTGTGTGTGGACAAGTTGTGTGGGGACAAGTTGTGTGATGACAAGTGGTGTGATGACAAGTTGTGTGATGACAAGTTGTGTGTGGACAAGTTGTGCGGGGACAAGTTGTGTGGGGACAAGTGGTGTGATGACAAGTTGTGTGTGGACAAGTTGTGTGGGGACAAGTTGTGTGGGGACAAGTTGTGTGATGACAAGTGGTGTGATGACAAGTGGTATGTGGACAAGTTGTGTGGGGACAAGTTGTGTGATGACAAGTGGTGTGATGACAAGTTGTATGTGGACAAGTTGTGTGGGGACAAGTTGTGTGATGACAAGTGGTGTGATGACAAGTGGTGTGAGGTGTGAGGTGTGATGACGGAGGAGGGACGGAGGAGGGCGGAGGAGGCGAAGGAGAAGGCGGACGGGATGCAGAACCAAAAACAAGAACCCCACACAAAGATGTGGGGAACAAAAATCATATGAAATCATGGCTTGAGTGCATGCACTTAAAGTGCTTTGGAACTGGCTTGACACCAACATGTTCACCAACCCCGTGTCAAAAGCTGGCATGCAGTCCAGAGAGATCATAAAGCAAGAACGGTAATAGGCAATAAGAATAGTGACCATATGATATATGATATTGATATATGAGTAAAACGTGGTTTTACTGCAGCTTATTTCTATCTGGGACTCGATTACTTGACGTGAGTACAACTGATATGATACGCACAACTGATTGCACACCCATTGAAAAACACAGCTTGAGTTCAGAACCCGAGCTAGTGGCAAAATAGTGGCACTAAGTAAGTGATTAAGTCTACATAGTCAAGTCGTAGTGTTCACTGTGTTTTGAAAATCAGTAAGTACATAAACCTCAGACTTAAAACTACAGATTGTCTGACTAACTGAACAAAACTTGCGTGCATCAAGCCAAGTGACCACCTCTTTGGGTCTCCCAGATCAGCAGTCTTCAAAGCCTTCGGAACAAAGGCCTGCAAAGAATCCAGAGTAGCACCACAGCGGATGCGATCGAAGCATTCATTGACCAAATTCTGCTGCGTCTGGAGCAATGTCGCCCAAAGCCTGTTCTTGTCCTGCTTGGCAAAGGGAAGTGTTGTCAGGAACCATTGGAAACGAAATGACTGCGAAGGGGTCTCAACCGAGGTGTAGGTTTGGATGAACTCAAAGAAGACCGGAGCCTGAGTGAGAAGGCTCTTGGTGTGACTCAGGCTGGAGATGGTTCGAGGCTTCAATTCGTAGTAAGCATCACTGCAGCATAGAATCATCGAACCTTGAAAGTAGCAAAGCTTAGCATCGTCACAAAAAAGATAACAGGCTATCTGACTGACCATTCTATAATCTAAAGAGATAGATTCAGATTCAGATTCATATCCTGTCATGCTGCCATGCCATACGCGCGATACAAAACGGTGACCAACATTGAAAACCAAAAGCAATGGGTAGTCAAATAGAGTCGGTAATGAAACCAATGTCCAATTTAGATGAGTCGAGACAGTGTGCGAAAATTCAGCAGCGCCAGCTTGTTATCAAACTTCTGAACATGACATGACTGCTTACTGCTGACGACTGACTATCGAATGTGGTGAATACATATATGACTTATGACTCAGGAGCAAGGGACGGGAAGCAAACAATGGACCGGTGATGACTAAAACATGATGGAGGTTCTATGTTTCGGAAACCTCCAAGAATCAGCAAATCCGTGACACAGTGACACAGTTTACAATCTCTGTGTCTCACTGCATTGATGGTGCCATCGTACCCACTAATGCCCCGTCATGTTGGTTCCCTACTCTCATTGTCACATGGCCATGGGCCAAATGCCGGGACAAACGCCCTGCAGTGCACACAGCCCACATCAAAACCCAACCATGCGCAGCAAGTGACAAAGGCATCAAGGAGCTTCTTGCCAGCAAAGTGCATGATGTCCCTGAGAGTCATCGGCTCCTTCACCAGCATCTGACCTGCCGCAAAGTCATCCTGCGACAGGCACTTGATCAAAGACCCTGTAGTAGAGCTTGCCTCGGCGACGAACTCCTCAACCTTCATGGACCGAGCCAATCGACAGAAATCCTTCATGTTCCGGATGAACCTGCACTGATTCTCAATCTCCATGATGAAGTCTTCCGCATGCTTTCTCTGATCCTGGTCCACCTGGTCAGACTCCATGGCCGTCTTGAGAGCTGAAACTGTGGAAGTTTCTTTGGCCACTCTGCGGTCAACCTCATGGATCCTGATGCAAGATCGCCACAATGTGTCACATTTGATCTCTTTGATCGTCTGCACATACTTCTCAGCCATGTCGCAAGCAGCCTTGAGCTTCTCATTGTCCCCCGGCCCAGACTTTTTGGTAATCCTGTGTCGAGGCTTCTCGGCGCTAGATTTGGGCTTGGCCGATGACTTTGCCCCGGCACTCTTTCGTTTCAACCTTTTCGGGCTCGGGCTAGCCTTCTCACTGGCGCACCCAAAGCTGCTCTTCTCCGAATCCGACGAGCTGGAATCGGAGCTGGAACTTTCCTGTGAGCTTTTCTCCATGTTCTCTTGCTCTTTCTGGGCTCGTTCGATCTCCTCCTGAAGCATGATTCATGATGGCCCACACCCCTGCTTAATTGTCATGGAGGCCTCTGATCAGAAAACATAAAATATCACATCGCATCATAATATCAAACCACATCACAAATTTGTGTGTGTATCTTATCATTTCATGTCACATCAAGTCATGCTGTAACATAGCGTATCATTTAGTCATACAGCTATATGTAAAACTCAGCTCATTTATAACGTTGATGTATTCGTATTCGTATTCAAGCAAACCATAATGTCATATCATATCAAATCATATCATGGAATCATCTGCTGTTTGGTGGAGAAACAGTGGAATCGCACAATGGCTCGGATTGTAACAGCTTTTGAAGCAGAAATGCGGAAATGAAGTTTGGTTCTGATGGTAAACTAATTGTATCACTGCGGAAACTAAATACTGGGCTCATAAATACTACCTACAGATACCTCCAGTCTTATTCTTTTTGGTTTTATCATCCTGTAAACTATAGGCTATACTAAACGCGTGCAAACAGCATGTATCGAATCAAATTTAAAGTTGTATTTTGTTAATGCTTCTAGGTGCTAATGACTATGCAAGATTGTAAAGTAATTGCAATTGTTTTGTTAATGATACCGTCATATCATATCATACCTAGTTTCTATTGATGCCCAGTATCATGTCAATATCGGCACATCATATCATACCGCATATCTTCCTCACGCAGCCCAACCGACCCGAAAAGATAAAACTGTTCAGAGGTAGGGCATCATTTCCGATTGTCAGTTGCATGCCTGGCCTCCTGCCATATGAATTCAACTTTGGTGAACATGGACTCAGTCAGGTTTGGTTCACTTGCATATATATATATATATCATATAGAGAGATCGAACAAGAGTTTGGGCAGTCCAAAACAGTTTACCAAAAAAAAGCAATGATATGATAATGATGACACACAAACGCGATCTTAAATTATCGACTTCTTGATGTGCGACATGGTCATCATGTGACTCAATAACCCATAAGTCGATCTCAATGCACTCATCTCAATGCAGCCTTGCTGCCCCGTCCTGAGCCCTACTTTTTACTGCTGTATGATTATGATGCTTGATATCAACGATCATTGAAATTGACTTCGAGGCTTGTTACCTGGAGAACTCCGTCCCACATCCCCACGCCTTGCTGTTTGTGGTTGCTTGCACCTCCTCAGCAGCCCTCTTGAAGCTCTCCTTTGCATCTTCCTTTGTGTCGTGGGATTCCTTCTTGACGCGCTCAGCTGCCATGCGGACACCCGCGAGCATAAGAGTGTCGCCCGCCACGGGCACGCAAAGTGCATTGTTCTTGCTTGGATCCTTTTGCAAGGTGAGCTTCAAGGTGTTGGTGATGTATGCCTTGCGTTCCTTGTCACTTTTGAACTTTTTCTTCACCTTGAGGTGCTCATCCAAGTATTGCTTCATGGGGACCAGCTTGGACACCTCGCGATCACAAAAACAATCTGAGTGAAGGCAAGGGGCAAGAGCCGGCTGAAAAGAAACATGAAGAAATGCACTATCCAAAGTCACCGTTACGAAAAAGTGTGGTGTGAAACACATGATGCAAGTAGATGAAGCAAGTGGGGTGATAAAAAATGATATTGATATTAATGTTAATTAATTTAAGAGGGAGAAATGTAAGACACAACATAATTATATACATGTTACATGTAACATACTGTTACATCCTGCAAACATACTGCATACTGCACACTTGATAAAACAATATTAAAGCAAACAACAAGCCAAACTACACTTGCTTAAAGATTGGGCGAAACTCCGGAATGATCAAAGAAACAGAGCCCAGCCTGTTGGAAATCCACATATTTCTGCTCGCTCTTTTTCACCAACTGCTCTATCGAGACTTTCTCATGCCGGCTCTTCTTGCTTGGGTGCAGCACGCTGTGCTCAACATGAGCGGCTCTCAACTGCGCAAACCTGACGGGCGTAGGAGATCAGTGTGGCAGTGGCATCAACAGAGTTTGCTTAGAGATGGCCGTTACGCTGAAACAGCGCCCATGCCGTGTTCAACTCAATCACGTGGGAAACGAAATGTCTGACCATAGTTGCCTAAAGCCAAAAACAGGCACATACTTTCAGGTCAAGTAATCACACAATATCAGACAGCCCCTGCACAGGTCAGTCTCTGGGACTATGTAACTTCTGGGTGCCTGGTTGCCTTCATGGCCTGTAGCAATTTCCTTGATGCATGAAATTCATATATGTTGGACATGAACGACCGGACAGCAAAAGATGCAAGTGCTGCATGAGTGCTAGGTTTCACTTAAGTTTGAAAATATGTCTAGTCTAGCCCGCACAGTCCAGCTGAAAATTGGCCGCATCTACCAACCCCCCTCTACTAACAAACGGACATTATACAACATAGTAATAGGAAATAGATGATATGAACCTCAACTCAATAGTTTGAAAATGAAGAACATGTGAAAATATGTACAAATCATATTTTTGCACTCCGAAAGTGCAGAATGGCCAATCAATGTCAAAGAGTGGCATGTGAACGCCAGCATAAAGTATCGGATTGCGTTGTAGTTGCGTTTGTCTCTGTAATGTCTCTATATAGAATCTAAAATGCCAAGAGTTAAATACACTAATCGTGACCTGAGATCAAAACTGAGATCAAGAGCTACCGCCCGAGCATTTTCAATTAGCTCCATTTGTTGGAAGTGCTGCTGAACTGAAATCAAATAGTCACCAAAAAGCTTACAACCGTAAGAGTGAAGCCAGCCAAGCAAATGACACAACATGCAGATTCAAGACATTACAACTGCAATTACAATTGTGTGAGGAAGGTGTTTCCGGATTGGCCCACAGGCACAAATGGATCTCCGTGAGTATATGTCAGCCGAGATGCTTCTCAGCCACCGATGAGTGCTCTGCCAAGTGTTTGGACATCTCCGTCTGGTTCGCTTGGAAGCTTCCGCGTTGAATGTAAAAACACGCATGGCAAATTGAAGCAGTCGGCTTCGCTCTCGAGACAATGACTGGTGGATGGTCTGGCGGAGAATCCTGCACACAAACGCAGGGATGTTAACATGATGAGACAGTGATTATACATGATACCCGGCCCCTACACCAAATTGAGACCCCATGGACCCATGGAATGAATGCATGGTCAAAGAAATGTCTTTCTGTAACAATGTCGAATCTGCATGACTGACCTAGTGACAATTAATACCAACAACAGCGGTTTGACTACAAGTCCCTTGGTGGAAAGCTGCTTGCATTCAAGACCAATGTGTTCTGGCACCTCCGAACTGCAAACGTGTAAGTCAAGCACTGTATGATTGGGAGAGGTGGCCACACACAGGACATGTCACAATATAGTCTCGCACAATCTTGTCTAATGTTGTACCTGCCAGATCAGGAATATGAATATCTTAAAACTTAAACTTCTCTTTAAACAATCAAATTATCAAATTACTATACTCAGGGTTGTCTCAACTTATCTTGGCGCCTTGTCATTCTGACCATACTCTTGCTTGCAGTGACGGCAAGCAGGCTCCGCGGAATCCGCCATAACTGCCCCAAAGACGGAGAGATCAAGGTGCCAAAATCGCTGCAGCCAAGAAAAAGCCCTGCGAGTACTGACGCGTGTTTGCTTTGGCTTCTGCACCAATGTCCCACCGATTAGAAAAATTCACCTGAACATGAGTCATGGAAAAGAGCCTATATGCCTATATACTACACTGTACAGAAACACCGTAACTATCTTTGGCAAGTAAGTAGTCACTGTCAGTGATGGTCTTGTTCCAACGATATGCATCAGTCAGCATCTGGCATGTGATGTCATTGCATTTCAACTGTCATGATTCCTGGCGTGTGGCGCCCCCATGACTTTACCGCTAGTTTGAATGATCGGTTCCCAGTCAGAACCCCCACGAGTCCGCGGCTAGCTCGGCTGCACTCTTTTCTAGACACTGATGTCATGTCTCCAACATCAGCCTCACCGCATTGAAGTAAAATCCCGGCGCGGCCTTGCCTTAGATGGAAGGCCAAGGGGACCCAAAAGGTGTGCATGGACTGGAATCTTGATCATACTTTGCATGGCTGCAAGGGTCACATCACAACCTGGGAACCACCAATGGATCACGTCATGCCTGAACAAAAAACAAATAGAATAAGGAAACGCCATGTGAGTCTGAGTGTAACCCCTGTACCTCAGAGCTGACCCTGAGCTCGAACCTTGAGCCCCTTGCTTCCAAGCCGAGCCAACAAACTAAGACCACCTGAACAGGAAAGAAAATTGGCCCGAAAAGCAAAGAATCTTGACATGCTCCATGACTGCAGGACTGCATGGCAATGATAGGTAATGACGATTGCGGTGAAATCTGTTCAACATTGTTCAAGGGCAGTTACAACACCATGCGCCACATGCTGCCTCAAATGGTTCATATCGACTACCACTAAATCAAGGGCCCCAATTACATGGTGCACGCTGACTAGGCGACAAAGGTATCAGTGGTATCAAAGGCACTGGTGTCAACTTCAACAAACCATTATCAGCATCAGAGTCAGATTCACTGATTAGGTTGCTTTTTTGTGAATGAAAGTAATGACACAGCTGGCAAAGCTAATTGGAATATGAAGCTATCATGTAAAACCGAAATGCAAACATCCATGTGGATCTAATCCCCTTCCCTGACACGCGTTGCTTCATATTGGACTGCACTGTGGTATGTATATAATATGTCTCTAATCTATTTTCTCTAGTCTATAGTCTGTAGTCAATATAGTTGACTCATGCAAACATGAATGCGTCATCTCTGTCCTGGCTTGCCAAATCATGAAGCAATGACAAGCATGCATATTTATTATTGATGATTTGTCATCTACCATGCCACCTATCATCCACCAGCTGTCATCTTTCAATCATTGCACCCACCATGATGCACTATGGAATGAAATCAAATCGTCACGACTTACAATCAGAACTAATTTGCCTTTACATAGTATGTAATTAGTAGGGTAGGGTATGAATTATATAAATATAGGCTGGCTATAGGCGGTTACATCACAGGTGGTCACAACCACAGAAAAATCTTATGTAATGTATATAATTTGAAAAAACACGATGATATCAAGATAAGGCTATAGGCATAAGCTTATATATGCTATATTATAAGCATCTGAAAGCTAAATCATCATGTAGATGTCTGGTGTGCTATAAGTTTCGCAAAACTATGGGGCGCATCCTCTCTGTGGTTCATCCTAGATGAAATGCCCGGGCGTTAGCTGATGCGCGCTCATAGGTTGGGCGATGACACTAGCTATGGCACCTCATGCATGGGTCCCATTGGTAACTATTTACGCGACCTGCAGCCGAGACACTGAAAGACGCCCCTATCGAATCCAAAATGGCACTCGCAGCAGTCTGCAGCCTGGCAGCAACCCGGACTAACTCAGAAAGGTTGCACAGGTAGCACGGGGTACAAAAGCTAAAGATCACAATGAATTAGCGCATTGTGTTCGGTCAGTTGAGCTTGATTGTGCACAGGGGTTGAGGAACAAGAGCAGAACAAGAACAAGTTGGCGCTTGAACTTGTGACGCTGTCTCTGTCTGCGCCCCTTCCAGCCCAGCCTTCCCCAAAAAAATAGACCGTCTGAATTGGAGCTTAGACATCCAAAATGCGGCCCTGTCGCTCAGGGATCTGGGCCCCAATTTTTTTGCGAAAAGGGGTGGGCAGTATCCACTTGGACAGGGACACCAATAAAACTACTACCTATAGCCACTACTGTGATGCAGTCATGCAATGACTTTGGAAGGAGAAATTAGAAAGCCCAGGTGATATATAACGACAAACTTAATCTGATTGATATGGTCCGGTCCTTTGTATATATGAATAAAACATCAGACAAGATCCGAAAAGTCAACAGGAAAATCATCCTTATCATCGCCCCCCCAAGAAATAACATCTGAACCAGATTTGGATTGAACAAAAAGATGATTCAACCTGGGTACATTGACCGTAAAGGGTTTTCATTTGGAAGCTGAAGGCAAAGCAGCACTTTACACAACAAGTCCGTCTTATTCCTGCATGGTGCCTGGGGGTTCTGTTGCAAACACTGTACAATTTTAGCTCCAAGGTTACTGTTGTCCAACGGGGCATATCCAGTCCCACCAAACCACTTTCCAGCCTGTTCAGTCTGAGTCGCTGGAACTCGAACTGGAACCCGAACTGGAACCACTGTCACTGGACTGGAAGAGTTGTCGGATCAGGTTCCCTTCCTGGACGAGTGGCACTGACATAACATGACATAACATAACCCTTCATGTAAGCCGCCCTGTGACACTCAGTACCATTTGCTAATACAAATTGATTCGGGAGCAGCAGAAGACAAAGACACAAGTAGAAATCAGTGCTCCTTCGACAAATAACACCTGGTACCATGGATGGCGTCATTACTTCGTGTCAAACCTGCCCTGGGCCATGTCAGGAGTCATGAAATGACAATGGCTTCATCTAAAGACTAAAGATATCTATAATTTGTAAACATATACCTGCAGACGATGTGCCAAGTTCATCACTGGTCCAAAGAGTTGGGAATCTGAAAGTG
>CAMXCT020004446.1:1015000-1017500 GCA_947184155.2 Cladocopium goreaui
CTAAGTCAGTCATATCCCGTTTCGTCAAATGTCTTCCAGTCCTTCATTGTTGTCCTAAACCTGCACATACCTGATTGTCTGACTGTGAAATTAAGAAGCCAGCAGTAACTGTATTATGGATCCTGAAAATTTGAAAGATAAGGCTCTGCCATGCTCCTAAATGCTCTATTCCTTGACCTCTGCTCTAGCTACTCTTTACAACAACTCATGACTCATGACTGATGCCAATACAACACCCCAGCCGCGCACGGAGAATGGCCTCTGCCGGTACAAAGGCCCGTCGACCCAGGTGATAGACCTTCATCTGTGTTGTGAAAGCCGCTCCAAGACCATGCTGGTAGACGCCCATCCCCTTCGAACTTGATCCTAGGCTCGACTTTCTGAAGGTCAAGGCGTCGAAACATGGATTGATATGGATTTGGCCACATGGGGTAGCATCCGTTCAGTCAAAGGGCTGGCAACATCAATGTAGAGATCGATCACCTGCGCATGCACGTCCTCCTGCGCCGGTGAGGAGGAGACCCAGCGTTACAGTCTCATGGATCAGTTTGATGGGCATGGTGGCATGACCAACAAAAGCCAACCAAAAAAATACATGCAAACTAAAAGACGACAAACTGAATTAAATATCAGTCACGAAAAAAACATAAGCTATCAATGCATACTATTAAAAAAATATATATTCATACCATAAACCATAAACTGTGAGAAATCAAGCACAGAAAGGGACGGTGCTTCAGACACTGTGGCTATATATATATATATACATATGTACATGTTGCATGCTTGTACTGCAAGCACACCAATATGGCCGTGAAACACGTATCTAAAATACACATACAAGACTAGTATGTGAAGAACCAAGGTATGTAAGTACCGTAATATCAAAACAAACATTTAAGAAACGCACAAAATATATACCACGACCAGGGTGACTAACATCAAATCAAGGAAGTGTGTTATAAAATGTTAACCTGTGCATGTAAATGCAAAGGAAAGCATGCATAGGTATCTAATTCTATCATACTCTAAAAATAAAAAAATATAATTACTGCATGCTCTATTGTATACTGTATACTCAAACTGAATACTGTATGCTGCATGCATGGTGCACAAATATCAAATATCTGTACATCAAAAAGAAATGACAATGGTGTGTAAAAGTATGAAAAGAAAATGCAGAAAAACACCGATCCATGATATGATTTGATTCGGTATGATGAATGATTGGCGCAACAAGTATGTGAACTGTAAATGTTATAGCTGCATGAGTGTGAGTCATTTGAGTTAGATGCATCAAATGATGTATATGAAATGTTTATATCATATGATGAAATATTTCAAAAATGTATAAAAATATAACTTCATAAACATATACTTTTGCCTATCCCCAGAACGGTTCTGAACGGTTCTGCCGGTATGCAGAGCATACCCCGCAGAACGGTTTAGAACGGTTCCGCAATACCTCAAGCCCGCAGAACTATTTAGAACTATTTAGAACGGTTCCGGAACTATGGAAATTTTGAAGCGCAAATCCCTCAGAACGGTTTAGAACGGTTCTGGATGCATCTATATATCACTTTAAGTTTTAGTTGTTAAAAGCAACCCATACACACATATATAATATAAAATATAAGTTATATTATATTATATTGTTATTCAATATATAATATAATATATAAGTTATATATAAGTCGTCGTATAAGTTAAGTAAGATGACTGAATGATAGCATCACAGAGTCATATCAAATCAGTTCATGTCATCAGTTTCACCCAACCATGTGAACGATACAAACCGTAAAAGGACTTATCATTGAACTCCTGATATGTGAACCATTGGTTACTAAGTACTAGGTATATAGTTTGCAGTCAGTCAGGTCCAAAGAAGTTGCCCCCCAAAATGTTAATGTCGGTTTCTGCATTCCTCCTCTCACTTCAAAACCATCAGCTTACTTTGGAACACATCTTGAGTCTTAGGTCTACTGTATACTGTATACTGCATGAAATTGTCAAGTTGGCCCATGACAAGATCTCAGAAGCTTACTTGCTCTCAAAATGCATCCGATAATCATTTCACATTCCCAAGTCCCGCGGCAACCGTGACTGGCTCCTCCTTCCCAAACAGTCTTGCACACTCCACATCCAACTTGGTCCGCTCCCTCCAATTCAGCTTCTCCCGCTCATTGCGGGCCAAGTTGGAGCAGAAGGCCCCCCAGCCTCCGCCCAACACGCCAAGTTCCCTCAACATCTGCCTCTCTTGCCGTTTCGTCTCCTTGTTCTTCCAGCCACTGTCCTGGGATCAGGTGGACGGCATGTGAAGGCGGGAATGGAAAAGTGAGTCGTCCAGTAAACCTTCAGAACTCAGCGACTCAGAACCGTTCAGAACCGTTCTCAATGCACTTTCTTGTGTGCGTATATCCATGCTCCACCAACCGTCCAACCCGACCCTTCACCCCGACCCTTCACCCCAAACCCTCCACCCCAGAGAGTCCTTTGAGTA
>CAMXCT020004446.1:1022500-1135000 GCA_947184155.2 Cladocopium goreaui
TTTGCAGAGCCTTTTGCAATTTCTACGGAGAAAAGTGACTGGTGAGCACAAACAACGTACTCGTATACTTTCAGCGTCAAAGAACTCAAAGCACCATACTGCTCAAAGATTTCCTGGAAAAACTGGTGGCTTGTGCACCACAACCTTAGCTAGCTCACAGGCACCCTCAAATTTGTGGCCTCAAGACTTGCTACTGATACATTGTGGTACATCATTTCTGACTCTGACATGGATTTGCTGTAACAATCTTAAGGAATTCTTAAGGGCCATCCACGAACATCAAACATCAACTATTTCTTCGATCTCATCTCACCTGCAAAACCCAGCGCCTATGAACCGAACGTATAAGAGTCATGAAAAAATCATCAAAATTGAGTGAAACGTAGTGAAAAATCGGGCCCGCTTCTGCAGTTTCTCTGCAGTTGCTTTCTGCTATTCTGACGCAGAGTTGCTGCATACTTACCCACTCTGCGATATATAAGAAACATGCCCATATCATATACAAATGTCATTGTGGCAATCATCACTGGACAGAAACAAAACTTGAGAAGGGGTGACACGAAAGGTAGGTGCGTCGCAGGGGGACGCGGGTGACCTTTTTTTCCCACGTAAGACACAGCTGCAGCAGCAGGAGCCATGGGATAGCTCTCCAAGACCCGCAATTGCCACAATTCGCCACATCTCTTTGGTCTGAAATTGGCTACATATGATGGGTTCGTCACGATGTATATCCCGTAAACCGGAGCGACCTTTCGTGAGAATGATGATGATGAGGATGATGGCGTAGAGCGACAGGAAGGAACAAGTGCGGAACATGAGGATGATGAGGAGGAGGATGATATGATGATGATGATGATGATGATGATGATGATGATGATGGTGATGATGATGATGATGATGGCAAGGATATGGAGGACGAGGAGGATGCGAAGGATGGCGATGGCGATGATGATGATGATGATGATGATGTTGTTGATGATGATGATGATGATGACGATGGTGATGATGATGATGATGAGGAGGAGGAGGAGGAGGATGAGGATGATGATGATGATGATGAGGATGATGATGATGATGATGATGATGATATGATAGAAAGATGATAGAAAGATGATAGAAAGATGATAGAAAGATGATAGAAAGATGATAGAAAGATGATAGAAAGATGATAGAAAGATGATAGAAAGATGATAGGGGGAGGGGGGGGTCCCTTTCTCCTGGTCGTTCAGGGATAAGGGGTCCAGCCCGCCCCTTTGCTTCGCAAAGTAAAACTCAAGGTAGCCCGCTTGCGCTTGGAGACTACCTTTCGTGATCAGGGCAGTCATCAGCATGTGTTTCTTTTATTTTGGTTTTATTCCAACAATCTTCACCTTCTGCAAGGCACTATAGTCTACGAACGACATAACCATACATCATCCAAATAGCCGAATCTTGGGTCTAGTGTTGGGTATCCACACTGTAGAGACTGCACAAGCCATGGAGAAAACATGGTATTCCATCCAATCCCATTATCTATCACACTGCACCTGCACATCAGAGCTCAGTCCTGGCGAGTTCAGACTGTATGATGCACATGTACTGCACGAAAAAAATACCGGTACAAACTGGAAATAAAAAATCCATGTTCACCTCACGTACCGATATCATATAGTACCTGCCCATGTATGAATATATGTGTATTTGATATGTGATTTGATATGAGATATGTGATATGTGATTGAATGTGCATGATATTGTCCGCTGTCTAGGTATATGCAGGTTCAACTAATATATATATATATATATAAATATAAACAAGTCCAATCTACATGTAACATGTAACATGTATATAAACGTTTTGCAGACTGTGCGGAATAGAAATATGATCTGAACTAACATGATCTGAACATTTACTGTGTCCAACATGCTTGCCCAATCCTGCCACCAGCCAAGAGGCATCTGCTTTCCAGAGTCACAAATAGACACGTGATCACCATTGGAGGAGGGAATGCCCTCCAAAAAGATTTGCACCTGTGGCTTCTTGATGACCGGCCCGATGAACACGTACCGAGTCCGGTGACGCAAGGCAAATGCAAGCAGTGATCCTTGTCTCATCTTTCCTTAGCAGCGGCGGGCTGCGAAGTATTCTGCAGCAAGTTTGAACGGGAACCCAGTTGAAAGCTTATCAATGGTTCGGGGTCAGCTTAAGTTTATGAGTGGGTCAAATCAATCAACAATGAAACTGTCATGATCGTGCAACTTCTGACCAAAATACAAATTTCAGATCTTGATCTGCTGCGTGCAGAAACTGATGTTGAAATCCGTATTGGAATCAGCTGTGGCCTTTTGGTTCCTCATCAGGTCTCATTAGGTCATTAATGTCAGCTTTTCACTTGTACTTGTGGCAGATGCAAATGCAGGGCATCCTACATCCTACATCCTACAATCCTACGTCTAAAAAGCATCAGCATCCAACAATACCGGTAAAAATGATGGTAGCATGATGATACCGCAGTAATCATCGGTATGCAATTTTGATTTTCCGTTACCGCTAGTTCAAAAATTGCAAAATGCCATGACAAAACAGAACTAACAAACATCAATCAACCCGGTCAGTTTTCGTGGGCACATGCAGTAAGGATCAGCCAAGCTGTTTGACATGCCGGCGCATTCAAACGTGGAACAGCCTCCCAGGCAGGCTCAAAACAACTCTGGATGCCTGGATGACCATCTTAAAAATGCAAATTACACAGAGCCAGCCAAGAATCCTTCCGACAAAGCCCGATTCATAGCCTGGACATACTTGCCAGCCAGTTGGACATGAGGGCACTTGTGGCAGCAGCCATGGGTCTCGTGGCACACATGATGCTTGCAACCGGCCATGTCCAAGTTTGACTTCGACCAAGAAAACTCTTCAACTGAACCCTGAAGGGCATCATCCCACTTCTGTTCCAAATTGAGGTTGCTGAGGTCCAGATTGATGTGGTCCAGTCGCAAGCAGCCTTGGGAATCTGACACGCCGCCATTCCACCGAGAGAACAAATTTGCAGTTTCGTCTTGAAAATGCTTGTAGCTGTGAATGGTCCTTGACTCGGAAAGGTGGCTCAATGCATTCTTCCGCAGACTGGCACTGGCTGGCAGAGGAACCGCATCATCAGTCTCTGCTTTCGACTCTGCCTTGACGGGAAATCTCTCGAATCTAGCCTCATCTCGCAAGCTCTGCTCATGAGCCGCCTCAGCTTCAAAGGGTTCACGATTGTCACCACTGAGATCTCTCCAGGCACGGGCACAGGACTTGATTTCCTTTTTCCACTCGTCTGGCTGGAGCTGCCTTGCTTCGAACCACTTGCGCTGGAATATGTTCCAACCTAACATGATTGCAAAGGAGCAGTAACAAACGAAACACTGCAAAAGAACACGCTTTGACCATATCTAAATCCAGGCAATCTAGGGGTCGAGGTTTAACCACGTTCAAAGTTCAAAGGCAGAGTTGCGGGTCCATGAGTTTTTCAATTGAGATTGAAGTTACCATTCATGAATCAGGATGGAATGAACTTTCAGTTTGGTTTGCTGGATACCCTTGCTGTGAATATATTTGAGCGGGGCAGGACATATAAACTTGCCAGTGAGAAACCTCTACGCTTGATATGTTCCTCCCATGAGTCATGAACCCGAAAACACTGGAGGAGCCCCATTGCCGAGGTGCCAAGTTATTGTTCAAAGTTCTTACTTTTAGCTCAAGTTGCCCCACAAAAATGTGGGTTCTTTTCGAAAGGAACCATTTGGGCTCAGTGCCCGGGAAACCCCAGGATTCATTCCATGTCCATTTCATACAAAGTCAATGTCCTTGTCAACTCTCTGACTGCTGTACCGGAAGAAAATGGCATCCCATCTGCTACTAGCTATCTGCTTCTACGCTCTGTGGGCCACATCACGGTAATGCTGATCAGAAGGTGGTGAGGTTTCGGGTCCGATAAAAAGGAAATCTGACAACTACTATATTACTGAAATTATATTATGTCATGTACTGAATATTACTGCATGTATATGTATGCTGTATGCTATATACTATGGTGTTGCTCAGCTCACCGGTCACTATTCATCATTTGGTCACGCGTACGGTAAGATGCTTAAACATCTTCATCTGGAATGATCAGGTAACATTCCTGATCACATCACTATCATTGGCTAAGCCATGGTCCTGATCAAACACCAATCAAGCATTGATAAATAAGTGAAAGTCGTGCAGAAGTCTTTCCGCAATTATGATTGAATCAAATCACAAAATACCGCATCATACAGCACAGCATAATTACTACACAAAATGATGTCAGCTGCCATCCAAGATAAAAACCCGACTATTGGGCTGGCTGTCGAAAAACATGACTTTGCCAAGGGGCCACAGATCTTCTTGGGCACTTTCGCAGTCTTGGCCACCGGCTCTTGATCACAAAGGGCGCCCAGGTCTCGGAAATTGAATTTGCAAGGTCTGTTGGCACTAGCCTGAACACGCCCTTCAGTTTGTGAATACTGGTTGACGCCTTTGACTCCAAAACGTTTGATGCGATTTCTTGTCTTTGCATCGCCACTCTTGCCCCACAGGAACTTCCAAAATTGTTTGTACGTCGAAGTGATGCTGGCCCAAAGCCCAACTTCTTGAGCGGTCTGGGCTGTCGGTTTTTGCCCGCGGAAACGATTGGTCAAAGTTTGGTGGAATCCGTGACAGCATTCTACCTGATCACTGCTGATTGGCACGAAGATCGCAATATCCATCAAGAACTCTTGCACGATCCTTGCTCTAGATAGAAGCTCTTCGTTGCCTTGGCGGCTGTCAAGGAATGCAAGGATCTGGGCAGTGAACTCCACATCGATGCAGTTGCTGCAAGCTTCCATCTGTGCTCGAATCATAGCGCAACGCCCCAAGACCTCTTCAGAAGTGCTGCAGTCCAGCAAGCAAAAAGTCTTGAAGGGATACCTGTCCAAGTCGTGGACAAAACGTTTCCAACAGTCTCCCATCTCAAGCAAGCACATTTGGAAAGCATCCTTCGCCAGTGGCCCGATGCCCAATCGAGGAAAATCTTCCAAGAATTGTATCTGCATGCCCATCAGCTTCATCCCAAAGCCTCCGCGCATGTACTCCCGGAAGAAAGATGATGACCTGCGCTTGCTTATTCTCGCCTATCACCTACTTTCAAATATATGTTCGTTCCGTTGCATGGTGATATTGCACTTCCTGAATTTAAAGCGTCATGCTGGGCCTAGTTACAGTTTCACATGATCTGTGATCATACAAAGCCAGCTCGACCATGCAAATCCAGCATCAAATAGAACTGAACAATTTGAAATAAGCAAAAGTTAAAGAAAAATGTGCAAACATGCATATGCATATACTGTATGCAATATGCAAGAGTTCGTGGGTTACATATAATATAATAAAATTATATACCAAATATCATTATATCATGCATTATCACTTGTCATTATCATATTGTCTTACATTTGTCTTACTTGTACAATGACCGTCATGTGAAGTTACGTGTCAAGTTGAGAAGTTAAAATATAAATTGGTTATAAATTAAAAAAATAAATTAAATACTAAATATATATATATAATGTTAACGAAATGATATGTTTTAAACCTCAGACTAACACCAACTCACCACGGCATCCCGCGTCTCCAGCATGTTGGTGCAACATGTCCCAAATTGGCGCCTCGCAGCAAGATCGGAGTTCTCTTCCGGGCTATGCATCACATGGACCAAGTGATGGAGCTTGCTGATGTCAGCAGTCCTTTTGAACAACATGTTCATGCCAGCCGAAAGTGTTTCGATCCTGCTTTGCAACAGGGTCGTGCGTGGAATAAAGGATTCCTCAAGGATGGCAGCAAAACATAACTGCTTCCTCTTTCGATTCAGCTCTGCCGGACTTAGCCCCACTGACTCCGGCATCTTTGGCAAGATGCTCAACTGCGTCCAATCCTTGTCATCAGGGCCAAAGACATCTCCTTCCCCCTGACCCATGTCAATCTCGGCCAGCAAGGACTCCATCTGGTTGGCAATCTGGCCATCACCACTGGTCTCAGACAATGCTTCGAACACCCGGGACAAGATCTTGTGCAAAAAGGTTCCCTCCTCGGCGCAATTCTAAACAAGATTGAGCAAATAAGCAGGTCAAGCCTTGATTGATTGCAATAAACTGGAAACACTTGCAGGAAGAGGTAATGTGTCACAGTTTCCTAATATGACTGATCTGATCTGATACAAAAGAAACTCTATGTCGTTGTAAAAGGTTTGTCCTTTTTGAGAAAATCTTCAGAAAATAGCAGCGGCAGCGGCAGCCAGCAACAAGAAGTGGGAAAAAAGTTCGAAAAACAAAGTGCAACATATGGCAACATGTTTGTTGTGTACACAAAATGTCTTTTGGGGAAAAATCATGAAAAATCAGAGGGGCTTGTGTCACGGTGCTCGGTTCACTAGTGCAAGTTGACTAAGATGGTGAAATGGTTACAGACTCAAAACAGCTCAAAAACGGTTAAGTAAGTTACCTATCACTTGCGCTGAATCACAGGAGTGACATGAGCAACCTAGAATTTCATGTGGAGGTATTATGGCCAAACGAAGAAGTGTTCCCAAATACAAAAGCCAAACTGACCTGACCAAACATAAAAAGCAAAGTGCTTTGGTGTCACATGATGCGACCCTTCAAAAACCTGGCATCCCTTGCCAACTCCCCTGGAAAACCGCACAAGTCTTACCTTGTCACATGATCTGAACCAAATATATTATACATACATGTTACATACATGTAGATTTAAGGTGCTGTTTAAAAATGCCGAAAAGCAGAGGTATGGAGAATTATGCAAATGCGATGTAAGTCGCAAATTCCCATACGATTTGGAATCCAATGCTCAGACTAGACCAAACCTTGGGCCATGATGGTGGACCTGGAAAACGGTGAAAGATCCTGTCATAGTAAGCCAAAGCATCTCAAACCAATATCAGTCAATCATATGTAGTCACAGTCCACACCACACCACTCGTCTGATGTTGGGTGTACTGAGGCTCCAACATCAACACATCAATACTGCACTTATTATCTAACATCACTCATTTGACGGCTGACATACAGTAGGTGATCGACATATGATTTAGCGCAAGGTATCTGTTGATCAAACACTGTATACAAAATCACTCTATCATATGGTCTGTAGAATAGTCTACCAGTAGTACCGCACAAGGCGGTGGTGGAAGTTTCAAAAATAGGAAACCTATAGGAGAGATTGGTTGTTGTGAATCAGGGATGGCAGAGCGAAGCCACTGCTGGACTGAAAGGCGATTGATCTCTCTCACTCTTGTCTACCTGTCTATCTGTCTATCTATCTATCTATCTATCCATCTATCTATCTATCTATCTATCTGTCTAGCTGTCTACCTGTCTATCTTTGGTGCAGTGTCATTCAGTGTAATGTAGTGTAGTGTAATGTAGTGTAATGTAGTGGAGTGTAGTGGAGTGTAGCTGTAGTTGTAGGTAGTGTAGTGGAGTGTAGTGTAGAGTAATGTCGTGAAGTGTAGTGGAAGGTAGTGTAGTGTAGTGTAATGTAGTATAGTGTAGTGGAGTCTAGTGTAGTGTAATGTAGTGTAGTGTAGTGGCGTCTAGTGTAGTGTAATGTAGTGTAGTAAAGTGTTATTTAGTGTAGTGGAGTGTAGTTATGTAGTTTTAGTGGTAGTGTTGTGGAGTGTAGCGTAGTGTAATGTAGTGGAGTGCAGTGTAGTGTAAGGCAGTGTAGTGTAGTCTAATTTAGTGTAAAGGAGTGTAGTGGAGTGTAGTTGTGTAGGTGTAGTTGTATTTGTTGTGTAGTGGAGTGTAGTGTAGTGTAATGTAGTGTAGTGGAGTGTAGTTGTGTAGTTGTAGTTGTAGTTGTAGTGTACTGGAGTGTAGTGGAGTGTAGTCGAGTGCAGTTGTGTAGTTGTAGTGTAGTGGAGTGTAGTGGAGTGTAGTGGAGTGTAGTGGAGTGTAGTTGTGTAGTTGTAGTTGTAGTGTAGTGGTGTGTAGTGGAGTGTAGTGTAGTGTAGTGTCATGTAGTGTAGTGTAGCGTAGTGGAGTGTAGTGTAGTGTAATGTAGGGTAGTAGTGGAGTGTAGTGTAGTGTAATGTAGTGTAGTGTAATTTAGTGTAGTGGAGTGTAATGGACTGTAGTTGTATATTGTTGTAGTTCTAACCTGTAGTGTTGTGAAATGTAGTGTAATGTAATGTAGTGTAATGTATTGTAGTGCAGCGTAGTGTAATGTAATGTAGTGCAGTCGAGTGAAGCGAAGCAACATCTGAACCGCCAAAAGTGGTCCGAAACCCTAGTGTTTTGAACATTTTAACTTCCAAATATGCTTCGCGCCACAACGGCGTGCACTTTTTCAAAACGCGACATCTGAGCCTCCAAAAGTGGTCCGAACCCCTAGTGTTTTCAACATTTTGACTTCGAAATGTGCTTCGTGCCACAACCGCGTGCACTTTTTCGAAAGTCCACATCTGAGCCTCCAAAAGTGGTCTGAACCCTTAGTGTTTTTCACATTTTGACTTCGAAATGTGCTTTGCGCCACAACGGCGCGCACTTTTTCGACATCGCAACTCCAAAAAGTGGTCCGGACCTGAGGACCTGGTGTGTTTTGTACATTTTGACTTGGAAATGTGCTTCGCGCCACAACGGCGTGCACTTTTTCATCTCTCATCTGGCCAGCTGCCTCCGCACCCGCCGCTTTAGCGAGCCTACTTTTGGACCCTCCGGAGCCACAAATCATTGGAAAAACACAGTAAATTGCGACTTTCCTACCTTTTCGCGCATCTGCATCTTCTTTCTGCTGACTCTTTCTCTTCTGATCTTCTCTCTTCTCATCTTTCTCTTCTCTCTGCCTCTGCCCTTCTCTGCTTTTCATCTGTCCATATTGTCGGAAGTTTGACTTCTAAACTTCCTTCGATCAGTCTGTATATTCATAGATTATTGCATGATGTAAAAATTATACAACTTAAACTTGGATATATACATATTGCGTCTGCATATCTAAGCAGAAGTAACGCGGTACTGTGCAACAAAATGAGTACAGTCCAGTCTGCAAACATATCATTTATATACAGTTATATGATATATGATTATACATATTATTACTGTATTACATGTTCATTCTCATATTCATATGACTCAAATACAACTAAGTGACAGAGATATCACATCATATCTCATCTCATCAGATCAGATTACAAATTGCAAAAAGATTCAAAACTTAAATATTTCTACTATCAAAACATCGTAAATGATTCCCCATTGGTTCCCCCTGCCACTAAATAAGCTACCGAATAAGCACAGCAAGATCGATGCTGAAAAGTATCTCTGCAAAAAGCCATTGCTTCGTCACAATGCTTCCAGCGATAAGTGAGTGGGACAGCAAACCCATTTCCAAAGAGGCGTTGATACAGTTGAACCATCCTCACCAAAGCCTTCCTTGGCTTGCCTTCACAAAAACAACTGCTGCCCGTGCACCAATGAATGAACTTCGTCGATGACGTCTCAGAGTTATCCACAACGGATAAAGCCTGATGCAAGTGGTACCTGTTTGACTTTGGATCCATGCTCTGGAAAAGGGCAGAAGCTTTTTCGCGCTGCCATCCTTCAAAATCAGCAGGCAACTGATGCACTCTGATGTGTTCGAAATCTCGCAGCACGACTTGCAGGATTGCTTTTTTGACATGTCTCCTGAAGGATCGGATCTCATAGAGGTGGCACAATCTGACGATTGTACTCCAAAACCCGCCAAAGAAAAACAGAGAATGCTTCCTGATCAGAGCCAGCTGATGGATCGCGCACCTGTTCGACAACAGGGGGAAGACTTGCTCAGCTCCATGCTTTGAAGAATCTACAAGGCTGCGTGCATACACACATTGCCTCAATCCCTTCATGACGGCAGTGTTCGTTTTTAGGGAGTCCCAAGAGATAACCAAGCATTGGATTGGCACACTGGATGGCAGCTCCAAGCGTTCATTGAACCGGCGCCAATGCTGCCCAACAGCACCAAGCCAAAACATAACCCACGCCACGAACTCTGTGGCAATCCCGGAGGCGTTGGCTCTGTCCAAAGGACACATCGGCGTGTGCACCAAAAATGTTCTGTATGAATCTGGAGGCTGCTCACAATCGCCTTCGCCAGAAAATCGAAGGACCAGAGTCTGGATGTTGTTCATAACACTGACAACATTACTGGGGCATCCGTGCTTGTCAAACTCACCATCCCTGCTGGGTGCCAAAGTCATGTTGGTGTCATCGATCACACAAATGTTGAGCACATGACGAAGGTCCTTTTCCCTGTCACGGAGAAGAGAAGCAATGGCAGAAGTCAAGGTCGTGAACCATGACCACAACAGTCGCAACCTTCGCCTTCTAACGGGCTTTGGAGCCCCGGCCTTGCAGAGCTCGAACTGAGTCCACAAACACATCTGCCTGATATTCTGCTGCTGGATGCTCATTACGCGGGAGCTTGTCCTGCGTGAGCTTCGCGCGCAGTCTCTTCTCCCTCAAGGCATCTCTTGCTTTCTGCGTTTGATGTCTCCTTCGGAATGTCTTGACTTCCTGTCTCAATGCTTCGCAGTCGTCTGGACATGATCCACCGGCATCCGTTGCCCTGGAGCTCTTGGAATCACTTGAAGACTCACCGTCAGAATCAGTTGAAGAGTCACTGGTAGAATCGGCTGAAGAGTCACTGGCAGAATCGGATGAGGACTTCGTTGAGCGAGCCAGCTGTACCAAAGACATGGCCCAAGCATTGGACAGGACTGTCCAGAGCAAAAGAGATATCCTTACCCTGACCAACATGCTTTAGGCCTTGACCGGCGCATGGATTATATGAAAGTTATTGTCAGTGTTTCTCAATGCCTCTGCCATTTGGGACGATATCAAGTGAGCCTTCAACCCAACATATGTTGAAAACAGCATCCAGGAATCATCTACTAGTACCGATACCTTTTTGGTTATCTAACTTACCTAGAGCCAAAGCTGTTCTAGGTTGCGAAGCAGCTGCGCCCGGGTTGGATCACTAATTAGTTTCAAAAAGTCTCAGAGGTCATCCAAGTGAGCCCTGGAACCCAAGAACTCAAATAACATCAAAAACTAATAACATACCAAAGCACTGATGGCACCATTGACAGTAGAGTGAGACATGAGCCAACCCTGCTTGAACTGTAGAATACAGTTGAATGCGTGAACGAGTCATAGATGGACATCAACTATGTACAATCCAAATCCCAAGTTACAAGTCAGTCTACTTTACAAGGATGAGGGTGTGATATGGTTTGATAATAGGCTCATTTTGTCGAAGATGTCAGATTTAAGTTAACATATAACTTGAGAACACAAGAACTGTACAATAACATCAATAATACCATCATCCAAAAAACATACATACTACAGTTACTGTATTTTTGAAAAAGCGCCCTTGAAACCCAAGGTGTCACATTATGACTTGGTCTGGACCACAATCACACAAGCAACTGTCCTGGAGATTGAGCTTCATTAACTTATGCTCTCAGGGCCAGCCCTTGGTTTACGGACATAAAATGTCATTTCAATCACCCGAGCCCACCTATAGGAGGACTAAACAAAATGCAGCCAAAGTATTGTCATGAACAAACTTGCACCGCGCCGGACCCCTGCCCGACCTGATACTCACGGCCGCCAACTTTCACCGGTTGAGCAAAGGGGCGAAGAAGGCTCTCGACCTGCTGGCTCTGAATTAACACCAGAATGAGATGGGAAAGGGCTGGCTAGGAGGAAAGGGATCAGCGTGTCAGGTTGTTAAGTGGGGCGGAACGATGGTGGACACGACAACTTGCTGAACACCGTTTTGGCATGCCCGGCCTCTTCGATGATCACCGTCTTGGGGTTGCGAACTCTCAATTTTCTCAGAGAGTCAAACACCACCCTCGAGGTGGGCCTCAGTGTCAAATCCTGAACAACTGCCCAACGTGACTGCAACAGCTCTAGTTTTCGCTATAACGCTATAGCGTCACTATTGGGCAAAATTATCCTATAGAGTTTGATGATGGAACAGACATTCTGGAAACTGACGGCGAGCTGGGTGGTTGAGCAGAAATGCTTAGCTTTAAGAGTAGACAACTGTCAGCTTTCTTCTCAACTGACATGATCATTTGCTAGACTGACAGTAACACTGCATGGTCTGCGCCTGCATGGTGCTAGTTTTATTCAAAGCTTCGTCCAATCAGTGGATGACATGCGATGCCATCATCACTACTCGACACATGGAACAGTTAGCAGTTGTCATATCATAGTGCATCACTGAAACACATGAAACCATAGAACCAAGTAAGTAGTTCCAAACACGTCTCGAAACATCCGCCTTCATGTTTGAGATGCGTTTGAGATCCCTCTGAGACTGGCCGTATCATGTGACCAGATCTTTGCTCATCTGCTGGGCAAACAAAGCCTGGAATCAAGAAACCCTTGTCAATCTCTTGCCCAAAACAAACATCAAGAACCAGTTCAATGTGGAACCATCACAACAAACTTGGGCTGACTCCGGGGAATTCACCCCTGCTGACCATGACCAACCCATGATAAGAACATGAAAGTGCACACAACACTCTGCAAAACATATTCAGAAATCATCACTGCCACTGTGTGAAAACTTGCGAACATCAAATACAATGTGGAAAGAATTTTGGATAGTCCTGGATAGTAAACAAAACTAAAGAATAGCAAACACAGGAACCCACAAACGGACTACTTATCTACATGTATATTTATCACACATGTCACATGCCGTGCCACAAATCACATCTCACATCGCATAACATGGCACATACCGTGCCTGTGCCTGCACCAGGTTAAAATACCGGACCCTACTGCCCAATCCAACGGATAAGAACCATGGCAGCCGGAGACTGAGACAAGTGGCTCCCTGAATGGATTCCACCCCCTCTTCCGCGTCTTCTCGTTGAGTCTTGAGAAAAGGGGGCACGGGATCCCAATCATAGCCATGTCCTGGGCACCACCGCAGGTGAGTGAACATGAAGTGCTTGTAGGTAAGCAAAACTCACGCTAGTGCCAGTGAGTGGCCCCTGATTCCTGATCAAAAACCAACCAATAATTTTCAGTACGCTTGTCTGTTTTTGAATCTTCTGCCAATACCAAACATGACAGGTCCAATCATTCAACAACACTGCTGGCGCTGCTGTTCT
Source organism: Cladocopium goreaui (assembly GCA_947184155.2). Taxonomy (NCBI): domain Eukaryota; class Dinophyceae; order Suessiales; family Symbiodiniaceae; genus Cladocopium; species Cladocopium goreaui. Next base: position 1,035,715 of record CAMXCT020004446.1, read on the forward strand.
TCAATCATTTGGAAACTGTCTCTACATCAATTCATGGTCCAGAAGTTAGTGAAACAAATGACAAATGGCAATAGTATATGCATACTCGTGTCAACATAGTTGAGCTATATGAAGCGAATTACTTTCCATAAGGTCTTAAGCAGCTTTGAGTTATTGTATTAGTGTTAGACCTATGTTTATAGTATCATATTTATATTGAAATGATTATCAGATTATCTCATTAAGTTAGTATTATGATTCTGATCAATATTGACACTTAAATTAGCTTCCACGTAATACTTTTTAGCTTCCACGTAATAGTGTTGAAATTTCACCATATGTGTAGGAATGGATTACGTGGAAGCTCCCGAAGCTAGCCCCGAAAAGAATTTAGCTTCCACGTAATACCTTTTAGCTTCCACGTAATACTTTGGAAACTGTAATGTCTCTACATCAATTCATGGTCCAGAAGTTAGTGAAACAAATGGCAATAGTGTATGCATACTCGTGTCTACATAGTTGAGCTATATGAAGTAAATTGCTTTCCGTCAAATGTTAAGCAAGTTTTAGTACAGCATTTGGTTTATGTTATTAGTTTTATATTGCACAAAAGATTTATAATTAAAAGGTTTTTCATTTCATTATGAGTGTTCTTGGGCCTTAAATTAGCTTCCACGTAATACTTTTTAGCTTCCACGTAATAGTCTTGAATTTTGGCCATATGTGTAGGAATGGATTACGTGGAAGCTCCCGAAGCTAGCCCCGATAAGAATTTAGCTTCCACGTAATACCTTTTAGCTTCCACGTAATACTTTGGAAACTGTAGTGTTTTTACATCAATTCATGGTCCGGAAGTTAGTGAAACAAATGGCAATAGTGTATGCATACTCGTGTCTACATAGTTGAGCTATATATAATATATATGAAGTAGATTACTTTCCATAAGGTCTTATGCAGCTTTGAGTTATTGTATTAGTGTTAGACCTATGTTTTTAGTATCATACTTATATTGAAATGGTTAGCGATTACCTCATTAAGTTATTATTATGATCAATATTGACACTTAAATTAGCTTCCACGTAATACTTTTTAGCTTCCACGTAATAGTGTTGACATTTCACCATATGTGTAGGAATTGATTACGTGGAAGCTCCCGAAGCTAGCCCGGATAAGTATATTATAGTTATAATGATAACAAATTAGCTTCCACGTAATACTTTTTAGATTCCACGTAATAGTCTTGAATTTTGGCCATATGTGTAGAAATGGATTACGTGGAAGCTCCCAAAGCTAGCCCCGATAAGAATTTAGCTTCCACGTAATACCTTTTAGCTTCCACGTAATACTTTGGAAACTGCAATGCCTCTACATCAATTCATGGTCCAGAAGTTAGTGAAACAAATGGCAATAGTATATATATGCATACTGTCTTACTGATGTGAACCTGGTTGAGCCATATGAATCATATGAAGCAAGTTGCTTTCCATCAGGTTTTAAACAGGTTGTGATATATATTAATATTCTATTATATTTCAAGTTTTCAAAATATATTCATATTGCTGCATTGTACCGTGTTATTTTTACTTAAACGTAAGTAAGTGCTATTAGCCTAGAAGCTATTGGTACTTAAATTGGCTTCCACGCAATGCTTTTTGGATTCCACATAATGGTGTTTGCAATTTGACTTTGTGTGTGTAGGCATGGATTTCCTTGAAGCTCCTGAAGCTACCACCAATAGCAAACATTCATGTAAGTATGTACAAGTGAGCGGCGGTAAGCACTTCCGAAACTTCAACATTTCAACGTAATGTTGAAAATGGTTGAAAAGTCCGAACACAAAAACACATGAAAATCACCATTTGTTTTCGCTTCCATGTAGTGGCAATGGTGTTGAAATTGAACCATATGTGCAGGAACGCAGTTGTGGAAGCTTCTCCAGCTAGCCCACGGTCAAACATATGTACGCAGCAAAAACGATTCATATGTATCATATGATTCATATTCATATGTCATGTCCGTAGTCTGTACGCATGACCAAGTGTGTTTTATGACCTGATAGTTTCTGGGGGGCGGCCTACCGCTTTGATAACTGATGGCAGTGGTGCGTTGCGATTGACCTCGCCTAATTATTAGCCCTATTGTTGATCATAGATCAGATCAAAAAACAGAAAAAACGAAGAAAACATCATTCGCTGTTTCCCACTAACCCAAGGATCCGTGGACTCCTCCTCATGGATACCATCAGGGTGCTCCATGTCACAGATGAAACAAAAGCCTCCGCATTCGTCATGCTTGACGTCGGCGTAGAAGTGCTCCCCTGGGCTTGGCTGGTGGCTGCACTGAAGGAGGTAACAATGACACTTGAAGGAGTACAGGTTGCCGCCACAACTTTCAAGAATCACACCTTGAGGCTTTGCACACAAAATGGAAGAACATATTAGTGAACCAACTTAGGCCACACTTCTTCAGGTAACAAAACCTTTTTTTCCCCACCTGCCAGGTGAGGGTTGTTAGATTTTATGTCAGTTGCCTGCTCCTCCTCCTCCTCTTCTCCTCCTCTTCTCCTCCTCCTCTTCTCCTCCTGCCGGACCTCAACCACGATCATCCACGCCCACCTCCTGCCGGACCTCAACCACGATCATCCACGCCCAGTGTTCCCTGCCGGACCTCAACCACGATCATCCACGCCCAGTGTTCCCTGCCGGACCTCAACCACGATCATCCACGCCCAGTGTTCCCTGCCGGACCTCAACCACGATCATCCACCCAGTGTTCCCTGCCGGACCTCAACCACGATCATCCACGCCCAGTGTTCCCTGCCGGACCTCAACCACGACCATCCAACCTCAGTGTTCCCTGCCGGACCTCAACCACGGCCAGATAGAATGCCAGAAGAGATGCCAGATAGAATATCAGATAGAATGCCAGAAGATATGCCAGATAAAATGCCATGAGATATGCCAGATAGAGTGCCAGAAGATATGCCAGATAGAATGTTAGAAGATATGCCAGATAGAATGCCAGAAGGTATGCCAGGTAGAATGTCAGATAGAATGCCAGAAGAGATGCCAGATAAAGTGCCAGAAGATATGCCAGATAGAATCCCAGAAGGTATGCCAGATAGAATGTCAGAAGATATGCCAGATAGAGTGCCAGAAGATATGCCAGAACATATTGCAGAAGATATGCCCAGTAGAATGCCAGAAAATATGCCAGATGGAATGCCAGAAGATATGCCAGATAAAATGCCAGAAGATATGTCAGATAGAATGCCTGAAGATTTGCCAGTAACAAATTGATAAATGTCATGGTGGGGATAACTCGAAGTAAAGTAATTTCCTTGTCTCCCGTTGCCTTTGCCGAAAGCCAAGTCACATCCGTAGTGACGTAGGTTCCAGTCGCGGCAACACTCCTCCGAGTCAGAGGAGAACATCAGCCTGTGAGCAATGCCAGTGGCCTCCGAGAGGTACCTCCTTAGATCACGAAAGAACACAAGGGGGCAGCATGCACGAGCCAGGACTAGAGATGATTCACAGCAGTTACTTACAGAATCGATCATAGATCACCATACCGTATGATTTGATCATATGACATCACGTAACTATACAACAAACAAAAAACTGGCTGCTTACTGCTTGGACACCTCGATGAGTCATACTATCAACATTGTTTCATATGCGTTAGGTTAAAAAAAAGCACAACGTACTGATTGATGACAATATAGAACATACATATGAACATATGATATCAATGATATGCCATGAGGCTATGATCATAATTATAATTATAGTTATTTTACACTTGTGATTGTGATGTGAATCTGAATAATGATGATATGATCTGAAAAGATTCGGTATCAAATCTCTGTTGACCAGGTATCAAATTCCCACGCTCATAGACTCACAGGCACAGATTCACATTACTGACCATCATGCACTGGCATGTCCTACGCAACAAGACTGGCGTCCAACATGAATGCCAAGTCGCCAGATGTATGCAAAGGCGCCTGATCCTTCACAAGCGCCCCAGATCTTTAACCTGAGCACTGGGGGACAAAGAAGTGCTGTCATGACATGAAATCACAGGAACAACGTCCCCTGGTTTGATGATTGAAGATGAATGTGGGTGTCCAAAGCAACACTTGATACCCCAAGCAACTAGTGTTGCTGCTACGGTAATTGCAGCAACAACTCTGAAGGGCAAACCTAGGGAATTTGTCCTCAAAACCAAGCTGGGTCGTGAGGTCCCTGGTCCCAGGACATGAACTGCATGACCCATCAGGCTTGACAAAAAGAGGATGACCAATGTCAATGCGTGTTTCCAAATGATTGTGTCCACCAACCTTGCTCCCAAGCAAAAAAATCAATACATAACATAACATTGGAGTAACTTGCCGAATTTGGAATGCTTTGCGTCTGGGGGAAAGGGTAGTTGCAAGACTTAAGCCCAGGCTTGCCCCCTGACTATCTTGCATTGCTGGCTCTGACTTTACTTACCTTGAAAAACTCACGGGTAGCCCATGGTGCAATAACCGCACTGACACACTACCCGAGGAACTTTTGTCACCGGAGCGTGTCTGGTCTGTGCCAAAGGTACGCTGAAATAACGGAAAAGAGAAGTCGTGGCGGTCACTTGGATTTCCCGAGCAATGAAAATGAAAAATTGCAATGACCTCCAAAAAGACCAGCTTCAAGAGCAAATCTCATGGGTCAGAACCAGAATCATAGTGTGCTGGTTGTGTCTCAAGCGCAGTTGAATCAGGAAATTTCCTGTAATCATGGAACTTGAGGCCATGAACTGGAGTGACTGATGAAGCTGGAAACCACTGGGAGGTTCAAGAGGATTGGCTTGCCCAGTCATCCAAGGATTGGAAAACATTCAGAAATCGCAGTGGCAGGCTACAAGTGTTCTCCCTGCCGGCATCCACCTTTCGAATGTAAATTCCCTGCCGGCATCCAGCTTTCGAATGTAAATTACAAATGCCAAGAAGTTACAACACTTTGACTTGTGACCTAGGTCCTCTGTTGGTGATTCTGAACCATTCTGGATCATGCTCAATCTAGCATTCAAAGTTGATTTCAATCACCATTTCCCATTCTCGGCTGTATGCCGCGTGGTTCGCCTTGACCACGAGGACGAGGCCTTCACCTTCACCTGTGGCTTTAGCCACGCGTCCATGGAAGCCACCTTCCTTAGATGCAAGGCTGGTCGGTCTGCAGACTCACGAAAACACCCCCTGCATTGCCATGCCTACTGGACCTGTGACGATGCCTTTCTCTCTTGGGTTGACAGTACCAGTAGTACTAGGCACCAACCACCTACTAACATCACTGATTCCACTTCTACTTTCTGATGCTCTGAATCACTTGATGTGAACTGTCTGAGCTAGTCTGGCTGTCCGACTGCTGATACTGGACACCCATCCAGCTACAACGAGACTGAGGCTTGATAGGAAAATATATAATAATACGCCATGGGTTCGCAAACACCGGATGATGACAACACACACTTGCTCAGAACTGACTTACCGAATTTTGTGGGGAGTGCGTCATACGTGCACAAACAAATCACTATCACCTGACAAGGCCCAAGAAATGTTCCTAAAGGACAGATTGCGACAACAGTGCAGAAACTGTTTGTTCGACATGCCGGTTCTTGGCTTAGCCGGTTGCCATACACAGCAAAATGGAAAATTGCAGGTACGTCGGGATGATCAGTCCCGATATCACAATCTCAAACCACCGTCTTCGTTGGGCAGTGGATGGAATGAGATTCACTGCCCCCCTGAATTGGATATATAGAAGTATATATATATAAAGAAGAGAAACCTCAAAACCTAAACCTAACAAGCCTACCTAAAAGGTGAAACCTGGGCCTGAGATGAACATGAGTATATGAGATGAAACCTATGTATAAGTATAAATAAGATGAAAACAAAAGGTTAGAAGTTTTACATCTGTTCAGATGTTCCACACACACGCCCCGCTGCCGCGGGGCTTAAGGCCCGGACTGTGAAATGAAAATGAATAGGAAAGGAAATGAAGATGAGGTGAAAATGAAAATGAGATGAAAGTTACTTAACCAGGACGCGAAGAGGGGAACGCAAAAGAAGAGGGAAGGAGAAAACACCAACACAATGAAACCTAGCCCAAAACGGGCAAACCCTGGAAAGGCAAGGGAAAAGAAAAGCGGAGGCCGACGGACACGGAACAAGACCAACGGAGGGGGGGGAGGACGGAAGCGCCTGAACCAACCTAACACAGCGAAACCTACGCCTACCTAAGCACGCACAGAAACCAAACTACCTGGAGAGAGGAGAACGCAGAAACACATGAAATAGGGGACCCACGGAGAACTAGTTGATGAAAAGGCGCATCCACACGTGAAATGCAAATTCCCTCGTTAGGGCACAATGGCCCGATGTCACGTCAACCCTCTGGACAGCTTAAGCAGTCAACCCCTGAATTACGTGCACGACTACACGTCACCAACGACCATAAAAAGAAAGAATCACAAAACCTGCAAGCATGTCCTGTTGCCTTGATTGTCATGCGAAAAGGGCTGCGGTCAGTCTCTTGAGATAACAGAAAGATTGTTGTCGCGGCTTTCAGCGTTCTACCCTAGAAGGAGTGCAAAAATGGCGATCCCACCAACAGCGGGCAGCTGTTCAACACTCACTCGACCGACAGGGTGAAACCCCGAAAAAAGGCTGGCTTCTTCACTTTACTTAAACGAATTACCAGGTTGAAAACTGTAAATTCGGAGATCAGGTCGACAACTGACTTTCCTGCTTAGAAAAGCATTCCCCAAAGGGCTCATGTCATCCTGTCGAATCCGACATGAGTCACACACTTGCTCAGAACTGACTTACCGAATTTTGTGGGGAGTGCGTCATACGTGCACAAACAAATCACTATCACCTGACAAGGCCCAAGAAATGTTCCTAAAGGACAGATTGCGACAACAGTGCAGAAACTGTTTGTTCGACATGCCGGTTCTTGGCTTAGCCGGTTGCCATACACAGCAAAATGGAAAATTGCAGGTACGTCGGGATGATCAGTCCCGATATCACAATCTCAAACCACCGTCTTCGTTGGGCAGTGGATGGAATGAGATTCACTGCCCCCCTGCATTGGATATATAGAAGTATATATATATATATAAAGAAGAGAAACCTCAAAACCTAAACCTAACAAGCCTACCTAAAAGGTGAAACCTGGGCCTGAGATGAACATGAGTATGTGAGATGAAACCTATGTATAAGTATAAAAAAGATGAAAACAAAAGGTTAGAAGTTTTACATCTGTTCAGATGTTCCACACACACACACACTACACACACACACAGCGTAGCACCTTTGTTCAAACTGGGAAAACTGAATCGTTTACTACAGAATCCAAATACCAGGAATACATTGCATGCTGCATGACCATAGATACAGATGTAGATACAAATGCACATATGTCAATGCATATTCATAGTTGTACAAATACATGACATGACATGACTTGTAACAGTCACCCATGCATTGCCACGGTGCTGACAAGCCGTTGGGTACCACATCTGTTTGCATCATCTGCTACTCGGCTAATCTAGTCTCAGTCTACCAGTCTAATCATCTACTGTCTACTGGCTGTACTTATAATGCCCTCATAACACTGCATCCATCTACCATTGTCAATCTAATTTTTTTGATTATTGGCAATTATTGGTATCATTTGGAATCCAAGATTCATGGCACCAAAAATCAAGATCGTCCATCAACCCAGGATTCATGCCTTTATATCTAGTCTATATATATTATCTAAATTGATAATAGAAATAGATGGAGACGCAATGATTAATATTAGCTTGATCTTATTCCTGACCTTTGCTAACTCCGGTTTCCTGCCGTCTGCCACCTTTTTCATAATTATGCCGAGAATCCGCTTGATGCCCGCAGGGGGGCCTTTCTCCTCCTCCTCCGACTCAACCTCGAAGTCCTCGTCGTCATCCTCCGGCTCCGGCTCCACCACCTACAACTTTTCCAATATCCACTGGATCCAGCGCATACATGGTTAGGATCATATGATACTATGATTGATTGATATGATAAAATATGAATACAGTATATTAATGTATTCTGATTATTCTTACCAGTAGTACCGCACAAGGCGGTGTCGGAAGTTTCAAAAATAGGAAACCTATAGGAGAAGTTGGTTGTTGTGAATCAGGGATGGCAGAGCGAAGCCACTGATGGATCGAAAGATGATTGATCTCTCTCTCTCTCTCTCTCTTTCTCTGACTATCTACCTACCTACCTACCTATCTATCTAGCTATGTATCTATCTATCTATCGATCTATCTATCTATCTATCTCTCTCTCTCTCTTTCATCTAATTACCTATCTATCTATCTATCTATCTATCTGTCTATCTCTCTACCTGTCCATCTGTGGTGCAGTGTCATGCAGTGTACTGTAGTGTAGTGTAATGCAGTGTAGTGTAGTGGAGTGTAGTGGAATGCAGTGTAGCCTAGTGTGATGTAGTGTAGTGTAGTGTAATTTAGTGTAGTGGAGTGTAGTGGAGTGTTGTGTAGTGTGATGTAGCGTAGTGTAGTGTAATTTAGTGTAGTGGAGTGTAGTGGAGTGTTGTGTAGTGTAATGTAGTGTAGTGTAGTGTAATTTAGTGTAGTGGAGTGTAGTTATGTAGTTGTGTAGTTGTAGTGGAGCGGAGTGGAGTGGAGTGTAGTGTAGTGGAGTGTAGTGTAGTGTAATGTAGTTAAGCGAAGCGAAGCGAAGCGACATCTGAACCTCCAAAAGTGGTCCGAAACCCTAGTGTTTTTAACATTTTGACTTCAAAATGTGCTTCGCGCCACAACCGCGTGCACTTTTTCGACATCTGAGCCTCCAAAAGTGGTCCGAGCATGGTGTGTTTTGTACATTTTGACTTGAAAATGTGCTTCGCGCCACAACGGCGTGCACTTTTTCGACATCGCAACTTCCAAAAGTGGTCCGAGGTTGGTGTGTTTTGTACATTTTGACTTGGAAATGCGACATCTCAACTTCCAAAAGTGGTCCGACATTGGTGTGTTTTGAACCCGCTGCGAATTCGGGAGGTGGGGTTGGAGCCACCCATTTAGTGGTGGCCCCGGCATTTTTCTCTACAAAATGCCTCGCCTCAATCTACAAAATGGGTTGCCTGGAAATTTCTCTACAAAGTGCCTGGCCTTGGATAAGCTTCTTCACTACAAAATGAATGCCGAAAAGGGGCATTACCGGGGGGGTTAACCTCCACCCCCCAAGGACCAGGCTCCTCCCGCACCGGGGGGGGTTAACCGCCACCCCCCAAGGACCAGGCTCCTCCCGCCAGGGGGTTGACCACCACCCCCAAGGATAACCTCAGTGGAGCAGAATAGAGGGATATATATATATATATATATTCACGTCGCTTCGCGACGGCAACCGCCCGCACCGCATCGTTGGGCTCACACAGCAGGGCATTGAGACCAAAAACATCCGAAAGTACTGATTGTCGGAAAAAAAACGCGAAGAATTTGATGGCCATGTATAGCGGACCAACGCAGTTCAAAAAATAACGAAAAACATGAAAAAACGGCGAAATTGCTGTTATTTACAGTGTTTTTGCGCGGTGAGAAGCAGAAACCACTGCAAATACCATGGTTTTTGAGGGTCAGGTGGCCAAAAACACTGTAATTTACAGTGGCAACCAACGCAAAACACTTGTAGTGTTTAACCAACGTCAAAAAACACTGGATGTTTTCATTCACACCGTAACATAAAACAGCGTAATTTACGAGGTTTTTGGAAGTTTTGAAGCTAGCCGTCAAGCATGCAGAAAACAGAAAAACACTGTAAAAACCAGTGTTTCTGCTATCACAAAACGACGAAAATCAGTCCGAAAACGGGTCCAAAAACTCAAAAATCCGCCTCCGGGCCAGGCCACCTGCGGAACCGCAAAAAAAGATGTTGCAAACCAAAAAATTGAAGTCAAAAAGTTGAAAAACACGGGTTTTTTTCACTTTTCGCTTGCCGATTTTGGACGGGCGCGTTCACGAACAGGTGTCTTCCGTACTGTTTTTTACAGTGTTTTTTGAAGGCGAGCGTCACGACCTATCAAAAACAGGAGGTTTTGGCCGAAAAAATGCCCCCCCCCCCCCAGGTAAACCTGTAACCTTTTACGAGTGCCATCCGGAAGATCACGCCCCAGCACCTTCGGTGCGGGCGGATTTTATATACGAATATATATATATATATATATGTATATATATATATATATATATTCAAATATATAGAAAGAATCCACCATTTAGTAGTGGCCCCGGCATTTTTCTCTACAAAATGCCTTGCCTCAATCTACAAAATGGGTTGCCTAGAAATTTCTCTACAAAGTGTCTGGCCTTGGAAAATCCCTTTTTCGACCGACCTAATTTCTATCTTCATCCATGGGCCCCGGCATTTTTGTCTACAAAATGCCTTGCCAGCCAAAGTTGAAGTGGGCCCTGAACCTTTTCACAAGGTGGCCTCACTACAAAATGACCCATAAAAACCCATTTTGTAGTGGCCTTAAGGCCACCCATTTTGTATGGGAAATTCGATGGGGGATGTGTTTTGTACATGTTGACTTGCAAATGTGCTTCGCGCCACAACGGCGTGCACTTTTTCGACATCTCAACCTCCAAAAACACAGTGAATCGCGACTTTCCTACCTTTTCGCGCATCTGCATCTTCTTTCTTCTGGTCTTTTCTCTTCTGACTCTTCTCACCTCTGCTTTTCAACTGTCCATATTGTCGGAAGTTTCACTTCTAAACTTCCTTCGATTATATATATATATATATATCATTATATGTATATTTATATTATGTTATATAATTATATACATATACTCATATACTGTCATTATATCCATGTCCACCTCGTGTAATTTGCATCACTGACGGGTACAATGTGGTTGGCTTCGGGTAGTGGCACCGTGTGAATTCTACAGCCTGCAAGCTGCCCACCCTAGAAACAACTGGCACAAATGACTCAAATGACACACTGGCAAAATCACTGTGGAAGCTCACCGTTATTTGAAACACGTTTTACATGGTTGTTGGTAACCTAGCCGCTGATGCCACTGCTTGTTTTCAGGGCCAATTTGTACAATTCATACATGAAACATAAAAACTGCCATCACTGTCACAAACTATTTCACTTTTCCGTTGCCCCTTTCTCAAACAAGTGTCTGCACCAAGCTCCAGAGGTCGCAGCTACCACTGGGAAAACTGGAAGCAGCAAATTTGACAGTGAGCAATGCGATCCCTACTTTGTAGACACATGTAGTCAACCTGAGCCTTGTTGAACTGCCAAAAAACTTGGCTTGCCTTCTCATTTTATCATGTCCATGTCATTCTTTCTCATGTCCTCTTTTGACCATTTTTGCACATGCCCTTGAGCCTGACTGCTGGCTACCACACAAAGGATTTTAATGATCCAAGGCTTGAAGGAAAAGAATTCAGGTCATGCTTGATGTGAAATGGTATTGGCATTGGTATCACAAATCATGGCTGGCATTGAAAACAAGTGAAAGATAAGTGATCTGATCATTGCACGACTGCCACTGCCTTTGCCACTGCCACCAGTATGATAAGGACCATGATGAGTGCACCAAAACTGGAACGGAGACACCTTCCCCGCTACCAATCCTTTCACCCAGCTCCCATACTGGCATTTTGGCAAGAAACGGAGAGCATAGAGGTTGATGCTCGCCCTTCCTGAATCCCGCGAGCTCCAAGTACCTGAGTCATCCAAGTGTCTGCGCCTGAACTTTCACACCCGTGTTCCATGAAAACATGCATAAATATGAATGACCCCCAGAAAGAAGGTACCTCACGGAATGCAAGTACTCATGTGGCTTGTCATGGCTTGTGGCTGCAAGGCTGCAACCGAGACACTTTGGACACCAAACACTGGGCATGATGGTCGGCTTCTTGGAGGTCTTCTGTCCTTAGGACTGATGTGCATGAACCGATATTACCATGAAGTCAAACGAAGTCAGTACATCCACATGGAAATAGCATCAGCCAGTCAGTGAGAAACAGCCCGCCCCTAAGTTTGAAATCTTTGATTTCACACAACTTGCCCTGTACACCTTTCTGGAAGACTCTGACCGGGTGTCTGCTTCTTGTCTGTTTCCATGTCTGGTTTGGTCAAGACTCGCTTTGGATGGGGCCACACTGTAAAGTCCAGCTCAGCAGGATCCGTAGCTTCACTCATGATGGGCAAGTGAGCGAAGTTGAAAAGGCTTAGCTTAATGCTTAATGAGCGATGTCTCATGTCTTCAAATAGCAGTTGTAGTGTTTTCTGCAGGCATCTTTAGATGAAGCCTAGCTCTTGCATGTGAACCATGGTGATCGAAGACATGACACCACTGAACTTGAGCCATGTACTGTGTAGTACATCCTCAAAGCTGGTGGTGGTGAAAGATGATGATAGGTGAATGGCTGTTATTCTACATATATCATGCCGTCATATAAGCCAAATATACAAATATATACAAATATTTCCGTGACTTTTTCCTCAGTTCCTTCCTCAGTTCCTTCCTTAGTTCTTAGAATGGTTCTGCCTGCACGTCAAAATCAACAGAAAAGCAATTTATAGAGGCTAAGACTGTTCTAATAAATAACCTATAAGAAAAAAATGGTTATTCATATAAATAACCTAAAGAAAAAAGTTTATTTGATCATTCTGACTAGGTAAAAACAAAATTTAACTAATAGTCAGAAAACAAGATATAACCTAATAGATAGAATTTAGCCTAACCAGAGCTTTTGGGTACCAGCATTGTTTCCACTGTCTGGTCCCTACGAACAGCCACCCAATTCCGACCAGCCACTTTGGTGTCCAATTCCTACCCGTCTAATAATCCACTGCTCCAACCATATTTCCTCGCATTGATACACTTCAATACATATGTTGGGAAATAAGTTATAAATATTTTAAATATGATATTATATATTATAAATATGTAAGTTATACATATGTGTCTGTGTGGAGCATGTAGGGTCGCTAAAACCCGGCGTCAAAGGGGCTACACTTGGTTCGAAAGATTCAAATCATCAAATTGGGCCAATTTGCGCTAGACATGGAGCCGAGCCATCGTCTTCAATGGAAAACACGACGTCCGCTGGTTGGTGGTTGACCTACCCCTCTGAAAAATATGATTTCGTCACTTGGGATGATGAAATATTATGAAATATTCCCTAATATGATGGGAAAGTCATAAAGTTCCATGGTTCCAAACCACCGTGCCCAGTATGTATAGATCATTTCGAAGGGGAAAGCCATGGATTTCCCCTTCGCCGTGTCAGAAGCAACTGGAGAGCAGTTCCATTGTTTGATTCCAACATTCCAACTAGAAGCAAGACATAGCAAGACATGGCACATAAAAATACCTTGCTGCAAGCTTACATATCTTACATGTTTCATTCATTCACATGCTGATAGTCAGAGACCGTGCGACCGTGCGGCCATGCAAACCTACATATATCTTACATGAATATTCGTACAATCCATGAAAATCCATGGTTTGCCTACAAAAAAATATCATTTTCCACCGTGGCTGATATCGCATCCAAGTTACTAAGTTGGGAAGAATCATATTTCAAACCCAATTGTAAAAGGATACACCCATCCAATCTACATGGCTTTGTCAGAAAATCAGGTGCCCCTAAAATCCACTGGTTAATCATAATCATCATCATCACCCATCATCATCCATATTGAACTCGTCCTTTGGTGGGCCCCGAGGAAGCTTCAGCCGAGGAAGCTTCAGCCGAGCCACGTCGCATGATGCAAAGCCACGACGCCACGATGCTCCTCGATCCGTGGCCGAAAGGGCTGCTCCCAACAACCCTAAAAAAGTGACACGATGGGATTAGATATGGTACCATGCAGGGTGTGCCCCATAGTTAGCTAAGTTGGTTGATAAATAAGTCCAATTATGTCCAATTTCACTATGGTTTTTGTTGGTGATATATCGAACTAGTTTTCATGGGATTATAACCCATTAACCCATTAATAACTGGGGGGGGGCAACACCTTGTGGTGATATGATATGATGGTTAAGTGGGTTGGGGGGCAAACACACCAGATACAAGAGGTGTCAATGTGGTTAAGATATGTTATACAAGATGTAAAATCAGCAACTTCCCCCTCTTACTGTAATGCAGTAATGCAACTATAGTGGGGTGGAGCAACCCTGACCAACACAGGTTTTACAGCACCCAGTGAAACCATGAACAGCAATAATTTGGGGACTTCACAAGCAGGGTAACCATGGGTAACCAGTTGCTAAATGGGATGAGCTTCCAACCATCAACTCCAACTAGTTTAGTTCGGTTGGAAATCATCAATTCGGTTTGATGTTCACCAAGCTACCACTTTCGCTACAAGTTAAAAAACATCTGGTGATTTTCCAAGTCCCAAAATTGGTCGATTCACTGGATCGTTCATCCCAATTTCTGGACCAATGATACCCGGCCTGGTAAATGTTTACATTTTGCAATGGAAAAATCCACGATTTTTAATGGGTAAATCCACTATAATTAATGGCCATTTTCAATAGCAATGTTAAATTACATTAAATTACCAGAGGGTAATCATTCACGCATTCACGCAATGAATAGCGATCATCGTGCGGCCATTTTGGGGATAGGTACCCATTTCACCATCATTCCAGTGACGTGAGGTCGGCTAGAACTTATCCGGGTGTTTTGGTGAATACCCTGGAATCTCCTCTGTCCATTCACCACTCCCCGTCCAAGTCTCTTCAGAATGGCGGTCGTGCTGGTATGGAGGAAGGTTCCAAGAACTCGTTTCGCCTAGAAACGGACGTCAAGGATCCATGAGGAAGACCAATCAAGCTATGGCAACAGTTGGATTTCTCCAAAACAATCATCAGATACAAGTCAGAATCCACTCTTAATCATTGTAATACACAAGCAAATGCCAAAACATGAATGAAGGATGCATGGTCAAACCAAAAATACCAAAATAATCCAAAATAGAGCACAAAGAAATATCTCATCATCAGCAACACCCAGCACCGCACAGGGCGTGGTATCGGATTCCAAGGCTGGGCCACCACAAAATAGCACATGGTCACTTTTTTTGAGAGACCTCTCCGGGAACATAAATCAACTGGGGTAATTTACTGCTCCAAGCTTCTGATCCCGACATCATACATGATGCTGTCGTGATGGACTGCCCATGGTGAAATCCTCAATGTTTGCTCAGGCTGGTCCCCACTTACATTTCAATAGCTAAAATCCTAAGTCAGACTCAATCGCTACTAAGATCTATTAAGTAATAAAGTTAAACAGAAACTATAACTATTACTCTTAAGATCTATTAACCCCCCCAAGAAGGAATATCGTCCTAAATCAGCATCCCCCACACGCCAGACCTTCTCGTTCTGGGAGACAAGGGCATTGTGCAGGATCGCATTGGCAGCCGCCCATTTCTTCTTGGCCGCCATGGCTTCCTCCTGTCCTGATCGGCTTTCATGATGGCTTAAGATGATTAAAAACCATATTTAACCAACAAACATACTGGTATAATGGAAAGGTGAAAGGGATGTATATTGGAAGATGATTGGATCCAAAGTCTCTCCTTTTCTATATGATGTATATATAGATGGTTTTAAGGGATTGCCTTACAGGAAAGGATAATGTTGTTCATCATCAAATGTAGGGACATTCTTTGATAATTATTATCGAAATAATTATTCTCGAAAGTTTTGCGTCAAGCAACTCTACGCCTAAGAGAAAAATCAGGAAACACATGAGCACATCTACCTAACCCCATTCCCAATCCAAATCGCCTTCAACTTCTTTTGTCCCCCGAAAAAAGGCGTGATTCAATGCTAGACCAAGGTTTCTCCGGCTGTTAATTGTTACCCTCCGGTAAACTAACATAGCTATTGAAAATGGCAATTTATAATGGGTAAACTGGTGATTTTTCCATAGCTATGTTAGTTTACCCGAGGGTATACAGGGAATAGTTTGAATGTGGATGATAGGCTCCAATGGTTTCACGCGGATACTTTCCAAAGTGTCTAAACCATTCCAGCGAAGCCAATGTTTGACTTGGGAGGATCAAATCCTCGGGCACCATTCCGATACCAATAAACATCAAACCACCAAAAACCTCCAACCAGTTTTCTATTCTTTCTATATATACATTTCCTCATTTGTTTATCCACTTGTACGGTGTATCATTCCACTTACAGCTTGAAATTGTGTAAAAAAACAGCTTCATCGTCATCCGGCACCTCGAACCAATAGCGAGAGACGATGTTGGGAGTCCTGACACGAACAAAAACTCTGCTCCTTGGGCAATCTCTGCAAGATAGTACAATGTGAGGCCCGCAAGATAGCGTTCAGTTGGTGAACATAACTCCAATAACTATGCCCTGGGGATCTGATATATCAATGAGCAAGTGATTCGGCAATACGTCTCTCACAGAATGTTCGCCCCAAAATCTGTTCAGAACCAACGTGGGAACCTCAAGAAATCCAAGTGCGTGCTGATGGGATTCTGCTTTGATGATCCAAGGGTTGGTGTCTAAGATCCACGGATCCATCCATTCCGCTCCCATTTTTTTGCTCACAGGCCTGCGAAAATGTTGGTGAGATAAGGTGAGATTTAGCAACATCTTCACAATCTTGGTGGCCATGAGTAAGACACATAGAAATGTGTGTCAATCCAAGTATGAACGTGCATGGGCACAGGTTTTCAATCTCGGATTAGAGGGTGCCACTTGCGGCATCCATGGGGCTCTTGCGGCTGGCTGCACTTAGAGGTGCCACTGCCTTCCCTGCCGTCCGGGTCTGGGGATCAGATAGATTGAAGTGGCATTGCATGCTGGTTACCATGTCTTTTCCAAAAATCCACCTATGGATCACTCATCACATCATTCAGTGACCATCCCAGCCAAACTCGAGCTTGATCTTTGGAGCAGTTTCGGCTCGGTATGCTCTGCTTCTCCGTGGTTGCTGCCATGCCGCGAGCAGCCGTGGCAGTTGAAGAGACCATGGTTGAAGGTCAACTTGTGGTGACTAAGCCCATGAAATTCAAAGTTTCTGTCCCTTTCATGCATTATTTTTTGCAACATCCAATGGCTCCAACCTGGTGACCGAAGTTTGAATTTCAATACGGGGAATGTACTGAGGTGGTTGCCCAAGACATCTTCCAAGCTGTCAAGAGGTTCATTGAGAAGTGGTGTACAAGGATCATGCAGTCCCCGGAACGGCATGTGGTAGAGTTCCATGATCGTGTTCGCCCGGTTATCATGGAATCTGACTTGGAAACAAACTTCAGCATCATCAAGGAAACCACGTTTAGCATCTATGAAAGATGCCTCAAGCGTCTCAACATGGGGGGAACTGACTTCAAGGAGATTCCCAACCTAGAGGACTTCGAGGCCAGTTTCCAGGCTGCTAACAACAGCACAGTGGCACACATGGGCCTCAAGCGTTTCTACCTTGGGTAACTTCAGTTTCCTTTAGATTGAAACTTTTGGTACAACAGTTTTTGATTGGTTCCTGAAGCTTATGACAGCTTAGGCAAGTAAAAAGCAGGCTGAGGTAATTTACTGTACCTGGCCCATGCCTCACTCACAGGCAGAAGAGCCATCATGATTTGACCCACCGGGATGACTTCACCAGCGATGATGAGATGGGGAACGTGGAGGAATAATTCGAAATTATGTTTCAATCACCCTTGGACCGGCCCATCAGCTGTTTGTTTTAGCTATACTGATTCATTTATATTGTTGATCAACATTGCAATAGCAGCAAATCTCTTTGGTTGGTTGCTGGTTTGGGTGAAATTCGATGCGAAACATTAAACATATCGCATGGAAAGCAGCCAAAACATTAGCTGTGGGACCTCAGGTTGTGGGCCGGTGGTGGTGTCGGAAACCAATTTTCTGTGAGCACCTACGCAGGGGTTGTCGGTTTCCAGAACCCAAGAAGCATGTGATCCACATTCCAATTACATTGTCAGCATATGCCTGGGAACCCCTGGGATGGTTTATGGTACGCAAATAACGAACTAGTTACTGGGTACTGGGGCTTATAAACCAAGTTATAACTGGGGGCCTCACATTGTAGGACTAACACGCACATGCATAAAATATGCCACAATCTATGCATGTAGGATTGCTAGTACTGTGGTGCAAACATTGCAAACCAACGGATTGAAACCTGAAACAATGCAAACACATGTGCAAGCCATCATAAGGCACTTGTGCAAGGTTGCGCACGCATATCAGTGTGTATTGGATACTTATAAAAACACAAAAGAACAACCCCAGTCGGCCTGCTGTGACCTGCCATGGGATCAACATGAATAACATGGGGGAAAACATCACTAACATTCACGGCTTTCATCAACTTTCCACATCGCATCCAAGTATGTTTGACGCCAAAAAATGGATGTACCATGATGTACCCAGTCTGTAAATGTCATGACTCATCCCCAGTTGCACGATGTTGCACGTCCCTTAAAAAACCATGCGTGGGAGGATGTGCCACCGCTGACAGCGAAAAATCACGACCGAGTAGTATCCCGAGGGCTGATGAAAAATTTGAAAAATCTCCACAGTGACCAGTCCTGAATCCAAGCTTTGTGTTGTTGGCCCAAATTCATCACTTCCGCGCCGGCCTGTCGCAATTCATTGAATCATCAACTGGGCCACGGCTTGCAACCGCAGGATCTGCGACGTTACGTTGATGAACCCAGGTATGAGGAAGATTTCCCACACTCTAATATCAGATATCCGAAATATCCGAAATATCCGAAATATCCATGCCTATGAGATGCGTTTTTATCACATCAATCAGCCCATGACTCAGCCCACATGCCTGGACCACGGCCATCTTCATTACCTCGACCGTCTTTGATGATCTCCGAATGGCTGGGGGTTCAACATGGTTCAATACTGCGCGTGCAGTTTAAAGTTTCTTTGTGTTGTGAAAACCACGAGATGATGCCGCAGTTTGTTTTGCTAAGATGGCTTATAAGTAGGGAAATTCCCTAGTATTTATGGTAAGCATATGATGGTGTATGATATATATATACATACATAGTTACTCACTATAGTTATATCAGTTATATCATGGCATTTATACATAAGCTATATAACTTATACCATAGGGGGCATTATCCTGTGCCAAACACGGTCAACACTGAAGTTGCAGGTGCCTAACGTATGTAATCTGTATGTCATGACATAAAATCTACATGTCCTCTATTTGTATTATCTATTGGTGGGATGTCCAGGAGGAAAATGGCACAAATGGGACGATTTTACAGGAAACTAGCCCTGCAGGGTGATGTCCCACAGTTCGCTAAGTTGGCGAACATAAGTCCAATAAGTATGGTTTTTGTTGGTGATATATCGAACTCGTTTTCATGGGATTATGACCCATTAGTAACGGGGGGGGGCACCACCTTGTGGTGATATGATATGATATGATGGTTAACTGGGTTGGGGGGCAAACACACCAAACACAAGAGGTGTCAATGTGGTTAAGATACATTACTGGTTGGTGGTTTCAACCCCTCTGAAAAGTATGAGTTCGTCAATGGGAAGGATGACAACCCATATATTATGGAAAATAAAAGCCATGTTTGAAACCACCAACCAGTAATTTGTGGTAAGCCATCCCCATATGCAAAACAACCTGGCAGCCATCGCTGGTCGATGCTGGAAAATAAAAGCCATGTTTGAAACCACCAACCAGATAATTACAATCATCATTAACCATCATTATCCCATGATTATCCTATGATTATCCCATTGTTTGGACAATCAACACCATCATTTCATATGACTAAGTGTTACCCTCTGGTAATTTAACATAGCTATTGAAAATGGCCATAGAAATAGTGGATTTTCCCATAAAAATGGTGGATCTTTCCATAGTTATGTGACAGTTTACCAGAGGGTAAGATGTAAAATCAGCAACTTCCCCCTCTTTTGGCCAAGTGGCCGGAAGCGTCACCTCGGTGGAGTCCACATCGTCCAACGCCTGGCACACCTCTTCCGGATGCGACTCCTGGCGGTGAATTTCAACAGGTCGGGCGACCTGAAAACTCTGATGTTTTCTTGGTGGATCTTGATGGTTTGATCCCCTGCTAAGAAATATATATATATATGTATGTATTATATATATATATTTATATTTATCTATTCATGTATCTATTTATTTATTTATTCATTATTTATTTATTTATTTATTCATTATTTATTTATTTATTTTATATACACAGGAAAAAACAACTATATAAACTGCGCGGAATCGATGGTTCCTGGACATGGTTTAAAAAAACATGTGCAACCTCCAAAACCTCAATGTGCCTTGGAGTCAAATCCATGCCTTCAACATGTGTCCAAAAAACAGCAATCCGCTGAATGGTGTGTCGTGGGGTAAATCCAATCATATTGCCCAAAATCGCCATAGGTGCATTTTAAGTTTTATAAACCCATCCCCAAATATGGTGAGTTGGCAGTTGGCATTTTTTTGTTTCCCAACACCTCGTTGATTCATCCATGGCTCCATCCATGTCACCAGTCCCCTGGCACCTCCAGCCCCTGACGGATACGCATCGCAGAGGACCTTGACGATCGCAGGACCCAAGCTATGTGAATGATGATCATTGATGATCATATATTATGACCCACTTATATATGGAGCCTCCCCGGTGTAGACGTATGTTTGTAGTTGGCTGGTGGGTTTGTATGTGGGTGTCATGGCTTAACCACTTTTTGATTGGGATGCACATCCCGGTGTGTCATTCAAATCGCTAGGTGCTTCAGAGCTTGGGGACATCCACCAGACACGATCTAGCAGAGGCGAAAAGAAACACTTGGGGAACTTTGGGAAGTTCATGGCATTCATCATTCACCACAATTCCAACTAAATTGTACGATACACAAGAAGTACAGTACTTACATACACTTACTTACGCCACGTTACAAAACATGACAATGATTACATTGTCTATCAATGCACCTCGCAGACAATAGCTTCTCACATAATATCACATGGTTGGTGAATCGGTTGGATAACTCATCTAGTTGGTGGCTTCCCCCTGCAAAATATTGCGGTAGTAGCTGGGGATGTCATCCCAAGGATGCCATAAGATAGGACACATGGGATACAGTAGTTACCCCAACCCTAACCATCACTCACAGATGAGGTCTCAGTGAGTGCGTTACATTTTATCCTGACATTATCCTCATTAAATCCCAAGATATATATTATATATATATCCCCAGTATACCACCATTTATGCAAGTGAAATCACAAGCATCCTCCATGTTTTGTGAGTCAAAATTAAAATCCCATTTTAGTTGCCTAAATCACCATTTTCATCACAGCTTCAAAGTCGCTAAGCTTTCCCAGGCCAGACGTTGCGCCCCCCACGATGACGCCACGTTGACGATTCGCCAAGTGGCACAAGCAATTGCAACTCCAGGAAAAAGCCCTGAAACCTGAAGGAGTAACCAAAGTATGGTTACGCAACCACAATTTATTTGCATCTCATTGTCAAAATGAATATAAAGAGAAATATACATGCAATTAAACAAATAAATACAATATATATATTATATAATTGTATGTATGTATATGTGTATATGTGTATGTGTGTATGTGTGTATGTGTGTATGTGTGTATGTATGTATGTATGTATGTATGTATGTATGTATGTATGTATGTATGTATGTATGTATGTATGTGTAGATAGAAACATGTCTTTCTTTGTATAGTGAACCATTTGAGGTCAAACCAACCGTTTTATAGGTTGTTGCAATGTGGGAAGATGTGACGGGATATGCACCAGCTTGATATGATTTTGGGTGCATCTGATTTGTGGCAGGTTAACAAGGAAGGCATAAGGAACATGGTGTGTAACCAGTGGATCTAAGAGGATCCTATTATATATTGGACAAAACACGAATATCAAGAATCAATAATGAGACTATGTTTGATGCCTTTTTGGTTAAACGGACCTGTACAACTTTTACAATCAGACATTGCAAATAGGAGTGAAAACTCACACCCTCTCTGATTTTTGAGGTGTCTGCCTTACTGTCATATCCTACAGGGTGATGCGGACTATCCATACGGCCAAAGTAGGTAGTTCAACGGCCCATCATATGGTCTTTTTTACTTCCAATTCAAGGATGGAACCATCTTGGGAAGCCTCCCAGGGGCAACAAACTGGATTTATCATCTCAAACAAATGCCTTACAAGCACCCAGGAAGGCGGGTCTCAAGATTTAGGGGGAACTCCCCATTCCATCCACTGGCCAGTCATCATGTCTCAAACAAGGTTCCTCATTTAAAAGAAGGGGTAATGGGGTAAATCCCAATGATAATTCATCCGAAAAAAATCGCTATAAGTTAGTGCTAGCTATCATGCCCTTAAATGGTAGGTTTATTATCGGTTGATTGTTGGGCTTCCCGCATTGCCCTGTACTTCTTTCCATATGCACCACGTTTTCACCAAGGAACTCGTCGCTGCTTTGCTCTGGAATCTTCTGGACGAGGGCTTCCACGCACCTTAGAGGCGACAAGCTGGCCATAGCTGGCCAAGCACAAGGCCATCAGGGCCATATCGCGATGGTCGCGATGGTCATGTTCCATGGCATATGGGGTATGACATGGTATGACCACCCCACCACTAAGGATTCCTTACAGATATCAAATCAAATTAATGGGGGGGATGATCATCCCCTTTGAAACTAAGACATGTTTTGACCATGGCACCATATGGCACCCATGAGTTGGAAACATGAAGTAATCTCACAGGATCCACGCGCAGTGAGAGAAAATGAACGTGGTGATGACACATAATTATCCATGATCATCATTATTATTGAAATTTATGGTGATGATGGTGATGATGATGGTAATAATATGTGAGAGCCAGCCACATAAAACATCTTCTTGCCGCAAGCTGCTCAGTGTCGCTGAGGCTTCCCAAATGCGCCTCTTCTTCCGAGGAAAGCTCCACCTGAAGGGCTGGGACCGTGTGGGACAGCATGGCTAGCTGCGAAATCTCCAACTCAAAAAAAACCGGCATCTCCCGGCAAGATCCGGCGATGTTTCTGCCACCATTTTGTCAGTCTGGTGACACTTTGGAGATCGCCCCGTTCAATGATCATGGCCATTTGGGGGTCTGGCATAACGGTGGATACAATTCACTAATGCCTAAGTTAGAGTTGTTTTATCCCCCAGCTATACGAAGCATTTTGGAAGTCTGAGGTGAATCCGTGTGGCCCCATTTTCAAATTGGGATTCGCCATGCCAGCGAACCAGTCATGACCATGTTGCTTCGCAAAAAGAACAGCCAACAAACAGCGGGCACTTAAACAAACAACAAGCATTACCTTACGTTACTCAAAAACGGCGATGGAATGTATCCCAATGGGAACAATGACATTAATCACTTGTCATTTTGTTTGATTGCTTTGCGTGTGATGTTGGCGAACCGGATAGCATATTCCCGATCCAAAGCAGCTAATATATGCACATTTAAGCATAACATCGCAAACCTGCACTAAACCACCTCCGAGTTTTGATAATTTTCATGGGTGGTATATATATATATATATTATAGGTATACATATATATATATTATATATAGGTAAAAATACATAGGTATATAGGTATAGGTATTTAAATATATGTATATATATACATATATATATATATAAATAAATAAATAAATAAATAATAAAAATACATATTTATAAGTATTATGATGATTATTATTATTGTCGTATATTATTCTTCTAATATATATAATATATATATATATATAATAATATATATTATATATATATGTTTGCCATCCCCATGGTAGTTCCCTCATCCAGTTGGGCTGAGGCCCCCAACCCCATTCTTTTTCAGAAGCTTCACAGCCGCCTATGTGGCCGTGATGGCGGCTGAAAAATGGGAAAGAAATCCTGCAACTAAGGTGAATATGGTGAATATAATCCTGCAACTAAGGTGAATATGGTGAATAAAATCTGGTAATATTAGGCAAACGGAGTTATAATCGAGTCAAGGGCTAAACTGTAGGATGAGAAAGGCTGACAAAGGGATGAGTCGCTCTGGAACACAACAACTTGAGGAACACATATGGAAAGCTGTTGTAGTTCGTATGATTTTTCTGTAAAACTATGGAGCCAAGAGAAACGACGTGGAACACCCCGAACAATTTTTTTCAACATGACTTTCCGGTGTCGATGCTGGGATGAGCACCCCGAGACCTCCGGTAACAACTATAGTTGTAACATGTTGTAACCGACCCACATCCCATGGGGGTTCAAATCCTACAGTTATCACGTTATACTCACCAATAAACACAACTGCACCAAGTACATCATGAACATAAGTCACATATAAATCTCCATTTTTGACCATGTTTGTTGGCTAAAGCACCATTTTCCATATATTTCCCTTAGTTTTGGATGGTTATTTTAGCCACTTCCTGGACTGATCTCTGTACACCGCGAATGCCATGGCAACATCAGCCCGGGCCTGAGCTGATTGACACCTGGCTTAGAAAGCGTGGGTTCACAGGGGATGTATTAATGATGCAACGTGAGTAAGCCCAGCATTTTTACCATAACTATTTATATATATATATATATATGTATATATAATATCCATACATGGCTGGGATTTCAACCAAAATAATTATGGCCATCATGGTTTATGACATTGCTTTACTGTTAACATTACACATCTGACTGTAGAATGACGGTGTTTCACATGGGATTCGTGTGGAATCCGGACATCGAAAACATGTGTTTTCTCCTCCTGTTGCAAGAAACGCTCCTTGACATCGCAGAGAACACGTGACAACACAGCGGGAGGCGCCTGTCCCATTTGCATGCCAGTATTTCCTCATGTGGGACACGGAGACAACCAGAGTTGTGGAAAAGTAATGATGGCTACGAGTAGTTGAAGCATTAAATCTTGTGAAAAAGTTGGGTTTGCATCAGCTCGTCACAGTCCAGTAGTCCAGCGGCAGAACACGGCACCCTTCGCAACTTCCACACACACACACAAAAAAAAACTTAAAAATTTCAGGTTTTACGCTCTGGTAATTTAACATAGCTATTGAAAATGACCATTATTGGCCATTTATAGTTGATTTACCCATTAAAAATGGTGATTTTCCATAGTTATGTGCCAGTTTACCAGAGGGTACTTACGAAAAAACAGACTTTCAACCGGCCGCCACTCTTCTCGATCTCTTGCGGCAAGAAACATGCAATTTTCTTCTGTGCTGTGTCTCCAGGAAACCTCGCGAGGGCAGTTAGCATGGGCCAAGATTATTCAAGATGGACATGGGACACGCTGAGACATGATGCACTGGTTGATGCTACCTATTGTATATGACTTACTGGTGCTTAGTAGGGAATGGATGGGTTGCTGGAGGACTGGGATGATTATGAAACTAGTGATATCTAGTGATGAAATGGATCATTCCCGAAGCCGTTCCCTGCGCAAAACGCACCAGTAAGATGATCGTATGAAGCCGTTTCATGTGCAACCAAAACGACTTTCTTTTTAATGAACTGTTCCCATGTGGAATCTCAGGATGTTAGTGCAAGACATTTCGAAAACATACAGCACTGGCAATTTTTCATGCCCTAATTTTTCATCGAACGGGTACTGACGCCAAGCAGCTGTTGACCAAAAAGCGAATCGCATCATCCACAGTACATTGGAAATCCTCTTCCTGGGTCGCAGGCATCGTCGAAACCAAAGGGTTCACAATGGTGGATGTGGGTCCCTGGCAAGTATCGTGGATTATCGTGGCAACATGTCGTAATTTCATCCGAATTCATGGACCCTTTTCGCCACTTCTGGAGTGGGACCCTTTTCGCTCCCTTGAAGATGGCCGAACGAAATTGTTCACATTCGCGTAGGCTAACAGCATCTAACAGCTGTTGTTCACTCCTTTTTTTGGCACCTGGTGTTTCAAGAGCTGGTCTATCCAGGACATAGAGATTGAAATAAGGATGAAACTAGGCACTGCAACTATGCTGACTGTCCATATGAGAACCACCACAAAACACAATCCTACAAATAGATGATATAGAGGTATTGCATTGATGTTTAACGATGAATCACCACAATATGGGCATGGGTCAAGATTGTGGATTATTATACTTATATTGGTTGGTGGTTGACCTACCCCTCTGAAAAATGATGGAGTTCGTCAGTTGGGATGATGACATTCCCAACATATAGAAAGTCATAAAATTCCATGGTTCCAAACCACCAACCAGTTTAATAATCCAGTCATGTTCCAGTCACCACCAATCAGTATATTAAATACGCCCAGAGAAAAAAACATACTTTGCTTCGAGTGATCCCCACCATGACATTTCAAAACAGCTTGTTGACACCACTTTTGTCTGAAGCTTTTGTCACGGGACTTTTGCCCAACTAACTATCCCAATCATTTGTTTCACCTGGCAGGTCATTGTGCATGTCAGTCTGTCAAACAGGATATAAACATGTCAGTGGGCCATGTGAAGTAAACTCCAGAGCTCTCAACAGGTTTGCTTAAACATGACCAAACAGGCCAGTGGACCACCTGAGCCAAACAAACAAACATGCCCAAACATGTCAGCACACCGCCTGTCAAACATGTTTGTAAAAACATGACTGAAACAAGCCAGTGGACCACCTGAACCAAAGTCAAAAGCTCGCAAGCTCGTGTGTAAACTAGACAAAACCATGCCAGTGTTACTTCACCAGATCGCTGCAGCTGCAACTCTCTATTCCTCCACCAGACCTCTTCAATCAAAACCGATTAGGTCCCACAGGTAGAGCAACGTGTCAGGCCTATGCCTCCCCCGGACCTCTTCAGTCAAAACCGATTAGGTCCCACTGGCAGAGCACTGTGTCAGGATGCTTGCAATGCATCATAGACAGGCCAGGACTGCAGCCGCTCCAGCGTCGAAGCAGCTTTGGTTTCCAACTTGTCAGTCAGTTCTCGCAAGTAGGTAGGAGGGCCTCTGCGTAAAAGCTCCTCCACTTGCTCCGTGAACCCCAGCAAGATGAGATTCTTCAGTTTGCGGGCACGTGTCAGCATGACATAGATGGCTAGCCACCAGTCGGCATCCTCTAGGCCACCACCACGATGCAAATCAACCAGCACACCTCCGTCCAAAGTCAAGCCTTGCGCGCTGTAAGCAGTGCGCAGCATGCCATGCAAAAGAGGAAACTGCCAGCGAATCACTTCAATTTTCTCGGTTTCCTCGCCTAGCTTCAAATCAATTTTGAACTCTGCATGCGCCAATTCCACAAAGAACAATGTCTTTGCGTCAGTTGTGTGATCGGCCACATTCTGAAACTTTTCTTCCCACGTCTGCAACAGAGCATCTTCCATGGGCGAATTCTTTCCTTTAAGTAATTTCACCCAGATACCTTCGGCCATGTAGTCCGGAAAAAAATGACAGAATCCAGGTTCCCGACGGTCCAGGCGCTTCTGATCTTCATGGTGCAAATCCACTTTCACTACCACTGCCAGTTTGTCTTTAACCAATCCAAGGTGTGGAGCCAAGACATCCGCCAGTCGCACAACCATGTTCTCGTGCACCAGTAGCATGCCTTGCAATTTGCCAGTGCGATGCGGGTTTGGAACAGTGAGCAGCTGATGTGTCAGCTGCTTGTCTATGGCTTTATTTTTTCTGGAATGCCTTTGGTCAGCAGCTTGCAAACAAAATAACGGCACATCCAGGTCTTGCGCATCTCGATTTGCCCGTTCCACCATGCTGCGAGCAATGTTCTCCCAATACATTCCAATGACGTGACCATGCTTGAACAAGTCCGTGGTTAGTTCTTTCTTGCAATTTTCGATTTTGCGAGTGCGCAGCTGAGCCAAGTGATCCTCGGACAAAGGAGCAGCAGGCGTGCACGTGCGCATGGCTGTTGTGATTTCTGGCGGGTGAGCATCCAGAAACCGCTTCGACTTCTTCAAATGAATCACTGTATCAATGGTCATCAATGCCGCCTGGGCAGCATGGTGTTCTGTCTGCACTCTGTGCGGCATTTTGCGGATCAGCTCTTCGAGATTGTCAGCTAAGGAGATCTCGTTGGCAGGCTTGATCTGCAAAAAATCACCTGCAATCAGCAAAATTGGTATGTGTCCCATGAGCTCTCCTGGGTGGAAATAGCTGGCTGGATCAAGGCCTTCATCTTGACGGGCGCGCATGCTGCGGTAAAGCATCATGTTTTCCACTGCAGCTGGCACCAAACTGATTTCATCTTGAATGACCAAAATTTGAGGCTGCCAGCGTTGTTTCATCTCTTGCTCTTTTGTCTTCAAGGCCAAATGCTTGTTGCGCAAACTGGCTACACGATACGAGCAAGCAGTATGACATGTTCGCGCGCGATAGACATCATTGGAAATGGCATCCGATTGGGCGTGGCTGAAGGTGGCAATCATGTATCGCTCTTCTTCTCCGGGTCTGGCTGGAAAAAAGCGACAAAAAACATCCAGCATGAGCTCTAAAATGATTGTCGTCTTGCCAGTGCCACCGGCGCCAATCAAAAGGCATGCGTGCTGCGCACGGTTTCGCAAAGGTGTTTTGTTCTCTTCTTCCTGTAAAGCTACATCCATTGCCTCACCAAACCATCTGCAAGCAGACAATTGCTCCGGCGCCAGCTTGAATCCACCGGCAGACTTTTCAAACGCAGCAACCTTCCGCAGCAACCTTCCGCTCCAGTCGAAACCGGTTGAGTCCCATGACCTTCCTGCCCCCGCACCGGACATCCAGCCCAATGTGTGCTGTGCCAGCGGAGCGTGCAATTCATACGGACATGCTTGGCTTCTGGCGCAGCACCTTCATGCAAAGCAATTTCCTGCTGCAGCCCAACTTTCTCCCACTCTTGCATTGTAGCGAACATAGGAAGCAACTTCAAATCTTTCCAAGTGGAGCGCGCCGGCACACCATGGCAAAACTCTGCTTGGAAGTCTCCTGCCATCACCAAAGCGTCACCGCCTTCTTGGAACAACATCCTTGTCACTGGACCTTTTTGGGGGCCCAAGGTCAACACACCCCCATGCCCAAAGGAAAAGGACGTGATCGGATCAACATTGCTGTAGGTGGCAGACTCATCTGAATGAGGGCTGATTCCATGATTTTTGTTGTGATCATTCCAGTTCCACAACACCTGCCACGAC
This sequence comes from Cladocopium goreaui, assembly GCA_947184155.2. Taxonomy (NCBI): domain Eukaryota; class Dinophyceae; order Suessiales; family Symbiodiniaceae; genus Cladocopium; species Cladocopium goreaui. The sequence continues at coordinate 1,064,967 of CAMXCT020004446.1, forward strand.
TTGTCAAGCCAAGTGGGACGCAGGTCTCGATTCTGAAAAGCTTCATAGTTCTTCATCAATGTGGCGTCCCATAATTTATCAAATCTGCTTCCAGCTTTCCACATGGCCGATGAAGTTGGCACGTGTTTCTGGTGAGCGTCAGCTCCAAAGATGGAGCGACACAAACACGGAGCACGCGTCACCTGCGCACTCCAGTAGTACACAGTCCATCCGTCAGCTTTCAGCATCTGCTGGGATTTCGTTGGACGAGCATTGTTGTTGCGAACATTTTCTTCCCACTGTTGAATCTCTTCCAGCTGTGGCGCAATGAAATCTCCAATCTCGAAGAAGGGCCTTCCCTCAGCACAAGCGCCTTTGGCGAATAGCAAGAAGGATTTGTTCGATCTATGCGGCAATCTCTCTGCATAGTTCTCAAAGGCAACGTCTACACCAAACAAAAGCTGCGCAAATTTCACAGTGTCATCCCAACTCGTGACACCAAATGGCCATGATCTCTTTGCCATGGCTCTTGAAACACCAGACCTTCCCGGTCAAAACCAGTTCAGTCCCAATGTGTTCAAACTTCCCAAGTGCAAAAAGACAGTGTCCGTCTTGCAGTGTCAAGCTACACCTAAATATCTATATAGTATGTAACCTCTCCAATCTTTCTCAATGAAACATTTCGAAGAGATACACCTACTACATTTATATTCTCAAGCGTTTCATGTCCCTATCCTTTGAGCACTATTATCTTATTCACGTTTCTGCTTGTGCTTGAGCTCGCGTGTCAAAGCACAAGCTGCTTTCCAAATCATCCAACACTTTTGAAAGCAGCCACTGGCCAATGTGCTTACTTCCACTCAAACTCCTCGCCTGCGCAGCACTCGCAGATTGGTCACCCTCTGCCATCACCTGCCAAGCAAACAAAAACACGCAAGAAGACACTACTGATCACACAACCTCCTCCTGCTGAATTCTTCTATGATGATGTCCATCCTGCCTCTGGCCCGCGATCGAGTAGATGAGGGCTCAAATGCTCCAACAAATGTTCCGATGTCACATATCCACCATGCCACCATAGCTGTGATACACAACAGAAACCCTGTGTGATGTTGACTGTCTCAAGCATCAATCCAGCATGAGATCACTTCAAGTAATTTGTAGTAACTTGCTGTAAGATGTTGCCTGTCTCAAGCGTCTTTGCAAACAGCTCCAAAGGTACAGAAGTGGAAATGTCTCTGTCCACCCCAGTGACTCTGTCATCTGTTCAAACTGATTGCTTCAAACTTTGCCACCTGCAAAGTAAGAAGTGGCATTGCCCCGGTCACTCTACCACACACGCGCGAGTTTGCAAGTAATATATAACATACTTGTCTGACATTCTTTCTATCTTCCTACATGAGGTCCGGCAGGGAACACTTGGCGTGGATACTCGCGGTTGAGGTCCGGCAGGGAACACTGGGCGTGGATGGTCGTGGTTGAGGTCCGGCAGGGAACACTGGGCGGGGATGGTCGTGGTTGAGGTCCGGCAGGGAACACTGGGCGTGGACGGTCGTGGTTGAGGTCCGACAGAGAACACTGTGCGTCGAGGGTCGCGGTTGAGCAGGAGGAGGAGGAGAGGAGAGGAGGAGAGGAGCAGGCAACTGACATAAAATCTAACAACCCTCACCTGGCAGGTGGGGAACTAGCAACCCTCTGGAGGATCGGCCTTTCGAATGTTGACCATTCAGATCCTAAGCATGGATAACGAAACCCGCAGAGGGATCTGCGGGTATCAAAATAAATCCCGGGAAAATGTTTCACCTAAAAATATCCGCTCAATATATCTCAATATCCCCTCAATATATATATATATATATATACCATCATCTTTCTTGGTTTAATCATGTGAAATCCCAGCTTTTCGTGGTGAACAGTGACCTCCAGTTATTTGAGGGATCTCACACTGGCCCAGCCTCAGGTAATTTCGCTGGCTCGTCCACCAGATCTTGGTCTTCCTGGGCTGAAACTTCCGTGCGCCCTGGTGCAATCAGGACAGGCCTCCGATAAACTAAAAAATAAGCCATCTTTCCATTGATCCATTATTAGTGGAAACTACTCCTTTAACTTTATTATTTGGTAGGGTCTACTATATGAATTGGTTGGGGAGGATGGTAACAGTAATCCTACAAATGATGTTACCCTCCGGTAATTTGACACTTTGCTGCAGCAAATCGCCACTTTTGACAGGTAAATCATCTACTGTCATGGCCCATTCTCATCCATCGCCATGGTGAAACAAATGAGACTAACCATGGGTCTGGACATGTAAAATGAACTATCTTCATACAAATGCATAAACATATGCACACTGAATGAACATCTAGCGATAGCTGCTGTAGAGACATTACAATATGCCCAGGTGGCAGACTATATAAATGCTGTAGCTCATTGCGTGTCAGTTCATCAGTGGTCGGATCAGAACATAGTCAGGCACAGCAACTTGTTAAATCAACACAGGATCCAGTTTGGACAGCAGAAAACACACACAGCAGGAACCATGGTCCTCAATGGTCCTAGGATTTCCACCCATGTCAGAATCTCAACATCGACAGGTCCATCATCTGATACATATGGAAAAACCCAGCAAGCAATGCTTGGTCATGTCATCGTGTCCCAAAAATGTGTCGCCACCGTTGGCTGTTCCCCGTCCAAGTTTCACATTCCGCCATGGCCAGGTTGATTCTTTGGGCCAAGTACGGCTGCATCCCCGGTGGTTGGCTTTCAAGTTCCTTGCATCTATATGAGATACCCGGCAAACAAACATCGCAATGCAAATTTCAAAAAACTTGAGAGCAGGCGGAGGCGGACGAAAGGTAGTGTAGTGGGAGAGGAGTGGTGTCAAAATGCTGCGCCCCTAAGATGATACACCAAAAACGTTTTTGCGCAGTCTAAGATGATTTTATCCAGAGCATGACTGCATGACACTGTGTCTTGTGCTGCGTGAAATGATGCACGAAAAGGGGTTTATTTAAAACCCCTTTTTAAGACCCCTTGCAGCAACTGTTATTGAGGCTGAAGCATACCAATTATGCTGGACTACAGGGACATCTCCCTCATGGAAAGTGTGCCTCTAATGTGGGGGCCCGTGACCGCGTCACCCGTGGGAATTGAACCCATGACCATTTTATAATTGATATCCAATACATAACGGCGAGAATTCCATGAATTGCACGGGCTGGCCCCCCAATACCCCCTAAGCTTGTGCTGAAGCACGGAGAACTCAGGTAGCTGACGCTACCTTTCGTGAACAACTCGTGAAAGCCGTTTTACCATTTCCTCCACCTTGTTCGCCATATTGTACTTTAAACTTTTTCCATGCACTGGCACATTCCATGCGAGTGAGTTATAGTAAATGATCTTGAGATGAGGCTGTATAGCTTTGCAAATGCAAGGGGTGGCTAAGTAGCAGCCGACTGTCCGCAAATTCTGTGGCCCCAACATAATGTGGCAAAATGAATGCTGTAACACACCTGATTCTATAGCATGTCTTGTTCATCAACCTATTCACATTGGGTTCTAGCAATCGACCAGATTGGGTTTACACATATTTACCACATTACCACATTGATTAAACATCACTAATGTGGTAGACCCAATAAATCCAAAAATAAACCATATTAACCAACCAATTTGGGGTAATTATTACATCGTGCCAAATAGGGGCATACCGCGGCACATCCAATAATGAGCATCTACATACTGGATTTTTTTAGGTACACATCCGATAAGTTATTCATTATGTTCCCACTATTATCCTTTATCAATCCAGATTTTCTTATGTTAGTAATTACCCTACGGTATTCCATTCTTGGGTTCGCCCTAGGATAAACTAACAGTTCGATGTGGAAAATCAACCGCTTGTAGACGATATTCCTCGGGTTTCCACATGGCTTTCCCACAACTATATGTTATTTTACCCTAGGTAACACATTCTCAAACACTTTCCTGAGCTTATCGGCCGGAACCCAAGCACCACTTCCCCAAGCCACCCGCTGCACCCGCCACAGCTGCTTCGCGGAGTTACGCCTCAGTCCCGATGCCCCAATATTTTCATCAGGTTGACTATAGATTAACAGTTTAACATGCTTTTACCATCCTGAAAATGGGAATATCAAATCCATATAAGCATATATTTATATATATATAATAATTAAATATTATATATAATTATATATATATAATTAAATATACCAAGACCTTCCAAGGGGCTACGTTTTGGAACCCCTATCGAGTGTTCTTTAAGGGGCTACGTTTCGACACCCCTTAGCCGAACCAAAAAAACACAACAGGATATGGTGATAACGATGTTGATAGCACCATTTTTGGGAGACGAGCTGAACAACAAAAACTTTGATTTTGGAAAATTCCGACGCGCAAATGACACGCGACTCCCTGGTAGTGACACACTGCCGACACGCATTAAGGGGCGCCAAAATGACACCCCTTAGCCTAAAGGGGTGGCGTTTTGGCACCCCCTGCACATCCACCCGACACGCAAATGACACGTTTGACGCGCGCCATTTTTGGGGTGCCAAAAATAAAACTCAAAAGCATTGCTTCTGTGGCCTCAGATAACAAAAATGAAATGTATATCCCAGATGACCCCAAAAAAGGTTGAGAAACACCTTCGAAATAAAGGGGCGCCATTTTGACACCCCCTCCCTAAGGGGTGCCATTACGGCACCCCTTGGCATGTGCTGGTATATATATATATATAGTTATATATATATATTTATATACATATATATACCATTGTATATATACCATTATATATATATATATACACCATTGCATATATATATATATATTTGGAACAATATTAGGTGGTTGCTTTACGTTGAAGGCTACATTGACATTGCTGCTAATTTCAATATCTTTCTGCTGTTGGTGAAGCCTACCATTTTGGTGATCAATTCAAGTGTCCCTTTCTGTCCAGCCCGAATGGGTATGGCTCAAATTTGAATACTGCAAAAAATGGGATGGTTGACAATGAACACATATGGAGGTTTCCTAAAATAGGGGTACCCCCAAATCATCCATTTTGTCTTAAGATGTTCCATTATAATCCAGCTATGCTTTTTTTTATTTTATTTTAGGAAACCTCCATATTAACAATTCACCATTATTCACCATTAACCATTATTATATAATAATAATCAACAATGGTGAACCATTGTTAATATGGAACCATTACCATTGTTAACCATTCACCATTATTAACCATTATTAACCATTAACCATTATGAACCACTATGAACCACTATTAACCATCAATGCTATCCCCATTTTAATATCACCAACCCAGGAGACCCCAGGAGACCCCAGGAGACCCCAGGAGACCCCAGGAGACCCCAGGAGGTGGAGGCGGCACCATTGGAGTCACCGAAATGGGGCGCGCCTGCACTGCTTCAATGGATTTCAATAGATTTCGATGGTATTTCAATGGCAGTGGCACAAGGAGTCCAGGAATCGATTGAATCGTTGCTACCTAGAAATCATTAGAAATCCTTGTTACCCGGTCTGAAACCCACTTGTTTGGGATATTTGGTGCAAAAGGCCTCACCTTCGACAATCCAAAGAATCTAAACCTAAACCGCCTGCACTAAACCATGGCAGCAAAGGTTCACCAAGAAGTAAGGCCGGAGAAATAATTTCTATGAAAATTCACATGCCCATATGCTTCATGTATGGCATATTTACCTACATTTGGGTGATTTTGTTCGGGCAGATGTTGGTAAATATTCCAGCACCATGGAGCATCTGGGATAGATCGCCTGAATCTGTCGTCATTTTGGGATGCTTTCCCCAATCTTAGGCGTCACAACCACCCTCTTGTTGCAGCTTGGTCTCTTAGATAGGTGGTGCAAATCCCGCGACCAAGAGAATTGGCATACTGAAACTGGCCAGTAATTCAATATGTCAAATTATAAGCAAATAAGCAAATTATGTGCTTTTTTTGGGCAGGGCATGCTCGAAAAAAAAAGCCTCCACATGGAGAAAACAACTGGTGCCGAAAACTGTGCGTGAAACACATCAAATGTTTGGCTCGTTAACCGTGCCTTTTCGCTGATCTTGCATGACGTTCTCCTAACGGCGGCTCCCCTCCCCTAATCCAAGGATTTTCCGGAACGCCCGCCTCTATCGAGCGGCCCTGCGCAGGGGCGATGGGTCGTGACTTTAAACTATTCTTGCACTTTTTTCGGGTGTTTTGAGTGAACCAGCACAGGTAAGATGAAATAGAATGAAGCACACATTATACTATATATATATATATTAATAAATATGTGTATATATAATATCACATCAATGATCATTGTATATATATATATATGCATATATATTTAAATTTATAGTTGTATAATATAAATAGTATAATCATTGTCATATTAAGTCATATTTATGGTCCATGGCATCATTAAACATCCATTGCATCAATGGAACATGGCCATTTTTTCACAGAAGGCTTGGCCTCTCTCGGCAGGCCCGGCGACCTGGCCATCCTTTGCGGGGCCAGCGGAAAATCGTGGTCCTTAGGACACCAGATTCCACCTGGCCCCGCTTGCAACATGTCCCATAGGATCCATGGTGCTGGTATATATGCTAACATAAATGGGGTATATTGATGGTAAATGTTACCATATGGCATACATGGATCCTATGGGTGTTGTAAAACTGGCATAACTCCTGGCATAACTTCACTTCGTTCCCGATTTTCCAAGTGTAAGGAAGCTTCGTTTAAGATCTTTGAAGCTCTTGTCTCCTTTAGTGAAGTTATGCGCTCCCCTGCACTTACCACACCTACTGTTGAGTGAAGGGTCCGGACATATTGTAGATGTCAAAAAGGCGGTGCTGCGAGGACCACAAAACAAACTCCGGTGAATCACCAATCACTAATCTATTATATAATCTGGAATAGATCCTCAACATTGTGGGAATATCGTGGAAAAAAACACCGAAAACAACAGAGAACAACAAGGTGTATTGGATTCCCACAGCAAAAAGCATAGATGAAACGTCGCGCATATCGCAGCGGGCCCTTGCCGGCCCTCGCGGTGGGCGGCCCAGAGCCATATGGAGCTCCGCCAGAAATTTGGACACACCTGCAGAGCAGTGCAGTTTGGAAAGGACTGGAATTGGATGCAAAAATGATCCTCAAGTAATCAAACATAGCTGGGAAATTCTCCGAACTTCATCATGGTAATGGGCATTGAAATAGGAAAATCAACTAATATAGGAGATTTTGCAGCTCACCATGCTTGACTACAGGATGGGTACAGGATGGTAGAGGAACGCATGAGAGAAACATCATGAAACATCTGGGGATCGGAATCGGATGGAATCGGATCAACGAACTGGATGGACTTGCAATGACTCGTGCATTGTCAGCTCACTCTTCCCTCTTCACATTCCACAAGTCAACTGGATCAATGAATCAAGAAAAGATCATCAGAAAAGGCCCACAGGGTCGTTTCACCATAAAGCCTTCCAACTTCTTGCTGTCTATTTTGCAATCTAAGGTTTCCAACTGCGGTATGTGAGGTTTTTTTTGTGTTTACCCTACTGTACTACAGGCTCTCAGGCATTTGGATGATTGCTTGAATGGGAGCAAACTTATGAATCATTTCCTGCTTCGTTCCCGCATCCAATTCACGGCATTTTCCGAACCTGTTCCTTAAACCACCATGGGAGCCGCTTGAATCGGATTGCCCTCGTTGGTTTCAGCAGATCCAACCACCACAGCCGCCCTGAACAGCGCTACACCGAAGCAAGCTCTAGGAACAGCAAGGTAGAATTCATGATCATGTCTCAACACATTGCAATATTTATTTTTTTTTAATCTGGTTGTTACGTCTTGTTGTTGCACAGTGACAGGAGGCTGACATCACTCATTTGGTTTGAGCAACCCGATCTTTCCCAAGGCACACCACGGGCACAGTCGCACCAACCACCGCATCAGACACCACTGCTGGCAGTGTTGCACCAGTCGGAACCACTGTGAAGGAGATGCGCCTTGTTGCATAAATATACATAGATCACTTTGAGTCTTTGAGTTGTTTGAGTCAGCACGGCCGCACAAAAGTGAAATCAAATTGTCAACCTGAAATGGCCATCTCTGAAGCAAAAAACTCCGTTCCATTCCTTCGGCCAAGGGACGCTCCAAACTCCTGAGATGTTTGACTTCAGCCCCCTGCAGCCTCTCCCCACTGCTCTGAAGGGCTTGATTACTTCTACACTAGGAGACAAAGAACAAAAAAAACCGGCGTTTATGACATGCAGAAAGCCTGTCTTCTTCTGTGACAAGCCCAACAGGGGCAGCCCCTGAGATCCCCTGAGATCCCCTGAGCGATGAGCCTGGCCCCAAAGATGCGAAGGTAAAGCCAATTTTCAAGGATAAACTGGAGACTAGCAATGGCAGGAAAGACAGCAGCAAGATGCAAAAAAAAATGCCTGACACAACAACTCAAGAAGAACTGCCTGACAGTTCATGGTCAGGAGACATATACTATATATATTACATATACGGTAACTACATTTAAATATACGGATTTTTAAATATACGAACAGGTATTTTAGATTACCTCCGGGAAGGTTTTCCTTGGCCCGCCCAGCAATCAAAATATACGGAATCCGATTCATTTAAACATACTGCAACTACATTTAAATATACGAACTGGTATTTCATACTACCTCCGGGGCTGCGCGGTCTGGCCCGCCCTTCACATATTAAAATGTCGTCACTGTATAATATAATATATATATATATATAATATGTATTATATTATCTATTATTAAATATTGTCTTATATACATTATATTATTTATACTATATGCAAATCATTGCCCGGGGTGTCTGGAGACTCACCGTAAAAGTCATCTCAGAGTCAGAGTCGAATGAGTCATAAGAATCATAAGTCATAGATAAGAGAAATTAGTTACCCTCTGGTAATCAAACCGGGCTTGCTTTGTCAGACCAGCATTTACCCTCTGGTAATTTAACATAGCTATTGAAAATTGTGATTTATAGTGGATTTACCTATTAAAAATGGTGGATCTTTCCATAGTTATGTGACAGTTTACCAGAGGGTAGTTCGATGATTTGTCATGATTTGTCCATACCACATCAAAATCTCCATGTTCATGATGGATTTCCAAGCCAGTCATGTTTGAGGACACCATACGGTACAGGGGATCATGCGACATCATGGGACATCTTTGGAGCTATACTACCTGGTAAACCATGATACTTGTAATTTTAACACCAAACCTAAAATTGATCGATTTTGGGTTTGGAGTTGAAATTTCAACACCGGAGTGGAAATAACCGTTCAGGAGTTAGATATGTTCTGGAGTGGAAAAAAGCGTTCAAAAAGCGTTCAAAACCGTTCGGAAGCGTTCTGGAGTTAAAAAAAGCGTTCTGGAGTGGAAATAACCGTTCAGGAGTTCTTTTTCTCTTGAATTTGGCAAAATTGATCGATTTTGGCTTTGGTGTGGAAATTTCCACGATCATGGTTTACCAGGTAAACATCATGGTGCCAAATATTAGTGTACCCTTTGGTAGGCCAACATAGCTGTCGAAAATCCCCATTGACTTTCAGATTTACCTCTCAAAACTTCTGATTTTCGCAAACTGTCAGTTTACCGGTGAATCCATAGAAAATCCATTAAAATATCCATAAATCCATAGAAATATCCAGTGTAACCATGAAGCCACCATGGTAAATTTTCACAGTAAATCCCCTCAGTATGGAAAATCCATCCCCTCAGGGGGTCAGTCCTGAATCGCCCAGTGCGTTTGAGGGAAGTTCTGATTCCTGAGTGCACCATTCGCATCGGGGATAGGAACATATATAGGAACGCTTGGGACATCTTGGGACCGTTGATATAGGATGTGTTGTATACCATTTTTACCACGTGTTTGATATTAGGGGGATGTGATTTTTCTATCGGATAATGACATCTTATCTTCTCATTTGGGATATTTTGGGATCTTCATCAAGAGAGGCTCTCAGAGGCTCCGCATTGGCCGCGTGTCTGTTCTTTGAAGATGTCTGGATTGGTAGAAGTTGAGTCTGAAGAGCAAGGGGGGAGGGCATGGTGATTCCATGTACGGTATATCTATGTTGGCGGGACACGATGTATTCCAATGCTATTCCCATAGACATTCTGTGGTCAAGACCCATCTCCAAGGGGTCTCCAACTGGTTGCTGTACGAGTGGCGTCTGGGCGACAAAAATGTGGTAGGCATTATTACGTCTCTGTTTCATCGACCTCATGGACCTGCCACAGCGAGGTCTTTTGAAAAAGAAGTTGTGAAGCAGCTGGATGAAACATTCACATGAATGTTGCGCTGGTTGGTGGTTGACCTACCCCTCTCAAAAATGATGGAGTTCAAGTCAGTTGGGATTATGAAATTCCCTATGGAAAAATAAACATGTTCCAAACCACCAACCAGTGAACCATATACCAATGTTACATGATTTACACGCTTAGGTTACCACCTCATGATGTAACATAGCCATAAATTACAGCTGTTCCAAATTGCCAAGTTCTATCTTTTTGCCGTTCAAAACGGTGATGTTCAGAGATGTGAAATTTCCAGAAAGTACACGATTAGGTTACTACGGTGGATGGAGGAAATTCCGCACCAGTAAATAGGTGATTTATCCCATTATTTATAGGCTTTCAACATCTTTCAACCATCCTTTTGGTGATGCAGGATTTCGAAACCATCCAGAGTATGTTTCAAATCATCTGCGTCCTGCCGTTTGTTTTTTCCCATCCACCTGGTGAATGTTGAGAACGTAGAGATCCCAATGAACAAAGAGAAGACCGCCGTGAAAATCAAACCCATCATCGACTGGTTCTCACCCTGCAATTCGCTTCTCGGATGGTGCGCTTGGAAGTGGTGGATGTAACTGGGCTTAGTTCACCCATTGATTTCTGTTCAATGGGGTCTGTCATGGAGCGCATGCCTCTTGCTAATTGTTCATTTACAGGATTGCAGCAATGTATCACGTATCACAGCATCATTAATTGTCATATGCAGTCATGTCTAGTTCGTGGTTTTAAGTTTTAACCAATCAAAAACCAACACGACGACGACGACGACCACCACCACCACCACCACAACAACAACCACCAACAACAACAACAACAACAACGACAACGACAACGACAACAACAACAACAACACGCATGTGATATCAAGCAATCATCCCATTTCTGGGTTTTGTTGTTCAAAACGATCAATATTTGAAACCCTCAATCACATTATCCAACAGCAAATGCCTTAAAACTACTTGTTCTGCAATGCTAGTAATTAAAGCAATAGCAAACCAGCCCCAATTTTACCATAAACGGGTAGGAATTCAACCATCAAAACATTGTTGTTTTATTATATATTGCATGATCAATGGAAACTCTCCCAGTTATAGTTCATATAAAGTATATATATATATATTATTAGAGAGAGAGAGAGAGAGACTTCATTTTCCCAGCTATAAACTTCATTTATAGTTGGTTTTCTCACAAAATCACCATGAAATCACCATGAAGAATCGACCATGGCAAGGCGTCAAGGCCATGGTGTCCTGAGAGGACTGGACCAACGTGATGCCCCAAGTGACCGAGATTGCGATGAGTGGGACTCCGACGAGGGCCGCCCTGCCAGATTCGCGGGGGCACCATGGGAAGTTGTGGAGTTGCAACTGGATTTCATGGGATTTTTTCGGGGATCCATAGGGCTGTTCTTTAATGGATAATGGACCATAATGGGATCCATAGGGCTGAATGAATTTTACATAATTCACCTGAACATATAGCTGAAACTAGCCATTTCAGAAGGCTTGCCCGCAACTATAACCATCAGTCCAGCGACGTCAGCTCCAAGGTACAGGGTGACTTTGCTGACAGCTGTGGAGGCCAGCGTTTGATCAAAATAGCTCTTGATGGCCTGTGCGACAAAATCTTGGGAAACAACGGGGCAACATTGACAACATCGGAAAACCTGGACATAAAGGGCTAAATAAAACATGCTACTTGATGAAGACAATGGTGCAATTTGGCAACCCAAGCTTCTTTATTGGGCGGTTTATTTCTGTTTAAGGCCTGAACATTTGGCTCTAAAGATTGCAGCACCGCTGCGAAGAATTCGGTAACTTCCTGCAACATCTGCCAGGTCCCAATTTTGCCGATCAACTCCTGGAGAGGGATCCTATCAGCTACCGCTCCTCTTTGTTGTTAGTGGTTTGCCAAGATGCAGCGCCTGGTACTCTTGAGAAGAGAGAACCCCTTGAAGGCCCGCTGGCATATTTGAGGACAATGTAGGAGGTATCCTGGGTCAACTTGGGCGAGGTCAGTTCAATGGCGGCCCAGTAGCTATGCAGCACAGCTATGCAGCTACGTTAGGTGGCCTCCCCGAGATAGCTCAGTTGATTTATGATTTATGACTTGGTCAACTAGCTGAATCCATCCGAATCCCTTGGTTATCTTGGTGTCTGGTAGATATAGAGTCTAAAAAAGGGATACACATTTATTAATCGCTATTTTAACATAGTTAAAAAAATGAAATATGCTGAAAAATGCTGATATGTTCAACTAATTATGACATTTGGGGCCCATTTTGGTGCCCTATTTTGCGCCGCCGGTCCAGCGAGGTGCCAGAAGGGCCAAGGCCCTTGGTTTTCGACTTCGACGGTCGAAGCCATGAGTCGAACACGTCGCCGTCAGCGTCAGGTGACGTGTTACCAGTCGTAAATGGTAGTAGGGTTTTAATTCCGTGGGGCTGCAACTGACGAATTGTTAAGGGGCCATGACCTCAAACGAAGAAGATTATATAAAGGCCCCAGGACTCGCCAATGACTGTTCTATACTGTTCTTCCACATGTAAAATCATGTAAAAACTCATTTCGGAATGTCTGTGCTCCCTTCTCCAGCTCGCGTCGTGGACCGTGATTTCTGATGTTTGATCCTCGTGTCTGCAAGGGGGACCAGCTGAGGCTATGGCCAGCATGAATCAGCATGATGGAATCGATGGTGCTGAAGTATTGATCTCCATCTTGTTTAAAAGCCATTATGAGCATATTTCTATCCCAAGCAGCTCTGCAGCTCCACAAAATCTCATGAGAATATGAGTATCGAATCTGATCATTCTGATCTGATATCTTGATACAATCCAGTTATATATGCGTGGTAGTCCCCATAATTAACTTACGGGGGCATGACCATGTTTGGTGATATTACATCCCCCTGCTGGGATGACGACTCAAGTCACCTTGCATAGAAATCCGCCATGGCCCCGAAGATATTTTTACGGTAGATTTATTTAGTTAGTGAATGTTGGCGACAGTGCTAGTGGAGGTTTGAGCTAGATTTTTTTGTGAACTGGGAGCAGGCCCCATCCTTGTACCTGGGCTTACCATCTATGGCATAGCATGGCCGCAATTTTTCGGGCACTGATGCAGCTCGAATCGATTCATGTACATAACTTGCCAAGGTTTGCATTCATCTGCCTGGTTTGTTGAATAAATGATACCAATGGAAAAATCATTCAATTTTTGGGGTAAATAATTTCTGAGGCGCACATAGATATCATAGATCATAAACTTTGACACAGGAGCATCAACAGCTCAGTTTATATGAAAGGGTGGAGAAGTGGAGAAGGCAAGTTTTACATAGTTTTACCCCACTCCAGAGAAAAAAAGAAAAGGAGGTGTAGTTGCCTGGCAGTGTGATGCGCGGCACTGCCTCTTCCAAGTTAAACACCAGCCATCGGTGAAAGATCCCACGAGATGCAAATTGGGGCCGACCTAAAATGCGTCGTCGGAAAATACTGCGGCCGGCGCTGCATGGGCCTCCGCCAGTTTTATTTTTCGTTGCAGTTGGTCATCCCAATTCACTCCAGCTAAGTAGATAAGTTGGTCCACGACTCTTCCCGAAATTGGTTTCAATATGTTGAAACATTTACGAGAAGTCTTTCCATGGTGCGAACTGCAAAAAAGTCCCATGATTGCGGAGATGGTGCACCACTCGACAAGAACAATTTGTGCTTCCTGGAAGCATCAAGCAGTGGTGGGTGATTTCAAACTATGCGAAACTTATCATCCGGACAGGGGGTGAGGAAGAGAAACAGTTGAATCACCAGCCAAGAACATCCATGGCTGACAGGCCCAAACTTACCACAAGGTGCTGGAATAGGTTTTGCACACCAAGAGGTTTTCACATAAAAACCAACAAATATACACATATCTGGTTTCAATCATCTCGCAAACCTGCCTTTACGTAAGATTCAGAGATGTGCAATCTTGCCACCAGGGAACGCCTTGCATGAGATAAGCATTTTGGGCACATGGGTACCCTACTCACTACTCTCGGCAAGAGTATGGCATGCGTTCAAAATTGGGGTGCCATCAAGCATGATGATTAAGTGACACTGTGCATCTCTCCCAATTTTCGTTGCCAACCCCGAATCGCGAAACATTTTTTCTGCATGGCCAGATCTTCTCACAAGCAGGCACCACTTCAGCCATCATCGCCGTCATCGCCCCTCTCATTCCATTCTTTGGGAACAAAGAGGGTCTCATTTGGCAAGGCCAACCAGTCCTCTCGCGATACAATCGCCCAGCTGTTGGACGGTGCCCAAACGCCAAGCGCCAAGCAGGATATCAATGCACTAGCTCAAATGTGTTGCCAACAGTTGACTTTCAAACCATGGATAAAAACCAAAGTAAGCTGATTGTCCGTCCAAATCAAGAAATCATGGCAAAACGTGGGTGCCCTGGAGATAAGATGAGATAAGTTGATGCTTGGGTATAAAATATTTGCACAGTAGAAGAAAACGTTGCTTCTTTCCGGCTGCCTATACCTAGCCACGATATTCCAAATTTCAAGTTAATAGCTATAGCAGCATGATCCTATTCTGTGAGTCTTGGCAGGGTTTCTAACGAAAACCAGAGCAAACTGAGATGGTTTCAACCCACCAACACATGGGAGTTGCACAAAAAGTGGATGTTCAGTCAGATTAAGAATGAAGCATTTGGATGCATTTGGAATGGATGGCTATGGGTTAACATGGGTTAACAAAATGTTTACGTAATGACAATCAGTGGTAATCCTGGACATGACTCCAAAACATCCGTAGCCCCAAAGGCCGTTTTTTGTTTTAACATTATTGTGACCCATACTATGACTACCCCAAAATCATCATTTCATCTGGTTGGTGGTTGGCCTACCCCTCTGAAAAATCTTAGTCGGTTGGGATGATTATTCCCAATATATGGGAAAATACATGTTCCAAACCACCAACCAGTCATGAAACATCTGAATCATCTGAACCCTGAGCCTTACCCTAGGACCCCCAGGAGCTCGGCTCCTCATAACCTTGCCATTCAGCAGCATAGTAGACCGAGGGAAGCGCCGGTAGGCGCAGGCTACGTAAACCTGAAGGTGGTTGCGAAGTCCCCGAATAGTGGGGTTAACCCATATTTAAACATACGAATATGGGTCAGAGCTGGGTACCCCAACAATTGGATGGTTAGTAGTAAAAGTAGACATATCTACAATGTGGGGCCCCCTAGTTATAAGCTGGTTTAGAGCACGATTTTTTGCACGAGGGAAAGCACCGAAAAGCACGATTTTGTGCACGAAGGAAAACACTCAAAACAACGTTCGCCCAAAATATAAAGAAATCATTTTTGTTGACTGTTGCAGCTATTAGGACGGACTCAAGGTATAGGTATCATAAACCATAGTTATTGAAGTTATCTGCACCATCTTAGCGATTTCGTTTACGGGGCCACCAGTTACGAAAATGTCGGACCGTCAGATGATCCTCCCCCTGGCCCCTTTTGTCGCCAAGGCACGGACGGCGTCAGCCTCCACGAAGCTATACCAATCTTCTTGGCTCTGCAAGCCCAACATCCGGGAAACGAGACGGGCCTGACACCGGTGATGTGGGCTGAAGCAATAGCTTTCCGGGAGATGAATTTGTTGTATGGGATTCATCATCCATCGCAACAGATTTCTGGTTGAAAGCACCAGTTGAAACCTGGTTGAGTTCCTTGAGAGCACCACTTCCACGCCTACTTCTCTGCTTTCGTTGTATGAGTCGCTGTCCCTAGCAGCCCTAGCACTAAGGTGCACCCTTGGGTGATCGCTACATACTGAACAATAGTGCTGGAAGTGCTGGAAGTGCTG
This sequence comes from Cladocopium goreaui, assembly GCA_947184155.2. Classification (NCBI taxonomy): domain Eukaryota; class Dinophyceae; order Suessiales; family Symbiodiniaceae; genus Cladocopium; species Cladocopium goreaui. The sequence continues at coordinate 1,081,182 of CAMXCT020004446.1, forward strand.
GAAGTTGATGGTGGCCTTTTGTGCCCATGTACAAACAACCACACATACCCATACTCCACTTACCCAACAATAAAACATAACAACCACGCATGAGGAGGTATTACAAACCACAAGCATCATAACCGCCCCAAAAAACTAGTTATTATAGCAACCTAAGTATATCATCCATACCATCCTGGAAACACTGTTGTATCTTTTTTGTGGGTTACTACAATTTATCAAAAAAAAGAAACATGATGAAACCATAAAAGTTGCTTTAAACAAATGCTATATCATTCAGCCACCACGAAAAAAAAGAAACAATTTCTGGCATCCACTCCCCGACATTCCACTCCCCGCGCCTCCTTGAAGTCCAAGATAATCCCTAGGAAGTCGTCCCAACCCTCCCATTCCTCCGCGTACATTGCCTCGGAGTCATTCCACGCAGAGCAGCTGCAGCTTGGCTCGGGGCCGCTTTGGAACTGCCTAAAATAGGTGATGGTTAAGTATGTTCCCATAATCCCATATATTAAGTGATGGTTCCAAACATTTTTTCAGGATACAGTATCCCATATATTTGATGATAAATATCAAGTGATGGGGATCAGTCCCATCACTAACCCTCCGGTAAACATGGCATGCTGGAGAAGGACTCCCAGATGCCTGTAGGATGCATCGCGAGCTGTGGTTTCAACGCGTTTTAAACACTAGGGATAGCCAGGTAGGACTAATAAACGTTAAACAATATTTCAAAAGACCAGCGTTATGGATCGCACCACTCTTGAACACGCCCATGAAACTTCATCAACATAAGTGGAATTAGCATGAATTAGCAATTTCAGAGATCCCGTTCTTCAATTTTGCAGGGCCGTAGTGAATATGTCAAAAACCCGCAGCCACTAGTAGCCAATCTATCAATCCAAGCAGCTTCAGGATCATTTGGCACATAGGGTCCCAAGAAAGGTGACTTTTTGCCATCGGCCACCCAATCATCCCATTCATTACCTTGGCACCGCCATGCTGGAGCCGTTCTGAGCACGAATCCTCCGAAGTCCAACGTATTTAGATGTATCCTTTTGTCGTGAGTTTCCATCTGGAATCCCTGGGCCACTAGCTAGAACTGTGTTTGTTTACAAAAAAGGTTCCATGAAAAACACCGTATCTCGGATTTCAGCTTATGCCTCACTGACGTCAAACGATTCAAATTGTGACAACGGCTGCCATCCTCCAAAGAGTGACCGAACACAAGAAGGCTACCATTTTCGTTGTTACAAGTCACACTTTCTCAAGGCCACTGGATCACTGGAAAACCATCTGCAAGTGGGGCGCAACGATTCTGGAAAGATAGTCATGCTTCTTTCATAATCACTGGGATATGTTTCTGGCATGCAACCAAATGAAAGTTGAAGCCATCGGGTTGTGGGTTTGTTGTGGCCTTAACAAAAATAAATCTTTTAGAAGACCCAATGTCGGAAACCTCCCACTTGAGATTGGTCATGTGGATTACGCGCTGTTCTGCGTCCTTGGTCGTTTCAGTCCAGCAGACTATTGTCGGGTAAATTGCAAAATCGCCTAAACTTAGACAAAAAGGCACGCTTTTCTGGCAACTTACTATTTGGTTTTTCCAATACCACATATAAACTGGGGAAACCATGCAAATTGGGCATAAGATTCTACATTGCAAAATATAATGCAGCAACCCCCCAACCTCCTGAAGGACAAACAAGCAAAATCCTTCTCAAAGAATGGTAAGTTGAACCTGGCCTTAATCTTTTTGGGGTATATTCCAGCATCAGTCTATGGAACCTATCTGATATAGCCCAGTAACCTGTTCTTAGCCCATCTCAGCCCGTAGCCACTTTCGAGATGCTTGGATTTTGGTAAACCTATTGCCATACAAATTGGGGCTAATATGGGCTAATCCCCGCACACACACACAGACACACACACACACATACACACACGCACACGTACATAAGTTGTTTGCATATGCATATGTATATGTATATATATATTCGTATAAATATATATAAACATATATATATAAATATACATATGCATATTGATTGTTATATATATATAGATAGATAATGATAGATACATTCCAGAACATACCCGTTATATACCCGTCAAATCATCCTCCAGTGACCATTCGCTATTGTTAAGTCCCAATTTTGGCCTTGCTAACTGTTGTCTTTTTCAACAAAACCAACCGATTAAACACATGGTCACCTCAATTCTATACTCGAAACCAACAACAAAAGCAAAATATTGGCTTTACCCAACCCAACCAACGACGACGACGACGACGACAACAACAACAACAACAGCAACAACAACAACAACAGGACCAAGCTACGGCAGCCGAAACCAATGGCTTGCACACAGCGGCGTGCCTCGGCTGGGATCCACCACAAAAACACAACGCGCAAGAAAAAATGCAACATCCATCGTGTCAAAATGTCATCATGTCATATATTGGTAATGTTCCACTAGTCATATGCCAACCATATCCCAGAAAAAGGAGATAATGGCATCCAGTATCCCCACTTATCCTCTGGCAATTTAACAGTTTGCTGTTGAAAATGGCAATTGAAATAGTTGATATACCCATTAAAAATTGCATTTTTCCATAGTTATGTTTGTTTACCAAAGGGTACAACGTCTTGGATTTTGACCAACCATATGTTTACCATCCATGCTTCCTTGTAAAAACAAAGAACATGTCAACTCCTCTGGTAAAGAAGAATTGCCAAAAGAACATAGTGGTTTTGTTGTGGCTGTTCTCTTGAAAATGGCATCTCGAAAACAAACCAAGCATGTTTCAGGCATGAAGAGGCCCTTTCTGCGGCACACTACCAGTGTAGCAACTCTTGTTGCAACCCTACGGGCCCACAAGACTAGACCCACAACGACCATCAGGGTCGTAACACTTGTGTACAGTAACCTTATATCTATACTGGCTGGTGGTTGACCTAACCCTCTGAAAAATATGAGTTCGTCAGTTGGGATGATGAAATTCCCAACAAATGGAAAAATAAAACATGTTCCAAACCACCAACCTTATATCTATATACTGTGATTTCTCTGGGCTGAAAGCATAGTTCCCTAGCAACAAACCTAGAATGAACGAAGTTTTTTGTGTCCAATTCACTTGCCAAATCCCTCCACAAACGCCTCATCAAAGGGCAGCACGCGGCGATATCTCTTCCGCCAATTGGGTCGTTTGGCATAACCTGCTGATGCCAAGCTGTTGGACTCTGCATGAAACCTCTGGGTATCAATCTATTTTACCAATACTTATACCAATCCAAAGTTTAGCAAGATTCTGGGGTACACATGAAAAATCGTTGGAAGTCTGTCCTGCAATAATTATTCATCAAAAATTGACGGTACTAACCTTGGATAACTCGACAAATTTTCAGTTCAGCTATTAGAGCTGTGGGAAATAATCTCAAACAAAAAAAGACACCCATATACACAGCAATCCACAAAACAAATAGAACATAACAAAACCACATACTAAACTGTGCAAATATGCATTTAATATGTTATATAATATACATTATTATACTATGAACATACCCTCCAAGAACAAAGTACAGTAAATTACACCCATTTTCCATAAGAGTGCTACTGGCTCTGCTTCAAGCAATACCAGTTGTACTTCAAATGGTCGATATCTCATCCATCTCAGCAGTTTCTATTTGGAGGTTACTGCGCCCATCCCATGGAAAAAGAACACCTCCATTCTATGGTTCCAAAATGTTCCAAATACCCTCTGGTAAACTAACATAGCTATTGAAAATGGTGATTTATAGTGGATTTTCCCATTAAAAATGGTGATTTTCCATTGCTGTGTTAGTTCACCAGAGGGTATGTGTAGTGAATCCCCTCCACCACGCTTTCTGGGGAGCTCTAAACAGAGGGGTTTTTTGGGCCCCTTTTTGGGCCCCCATAATCCATGCCGCACCCTGAGGCCAGAACTAGCATCATCAGAGTCCTGGACATGTCGATGTTGGTGGAAACGCCACCAAATTTTTGTGAACATCTGCTGCAATGTGAGGCCCCCGTTCGATAGCTAAATTGGTTTATAACTCCAATAACTATGGTTTATGGTTAACTATAGTTACTGGGCTTTTGTTAACCAACAAACATAACTGGGGGGCCTCACATTGTGGGGATCTGCTTGAGATATACGAACTAATCATTGATGATTTACCCGGGAAACTGAGAGGGTCGAGTCAAAATTCCAGGCCATGGGGTTCGCAACCAACCTTTGAAAAATGATGGGCTTTCATAGCCAGACATCGGATGATTGTTTAGCAACTTACCAATTCTTGTGGTTTGCAGGGTTTACTAACTTTCCCATTTCAAGATTGAAAAAAAAAACAATCATATCCCAATCGTCTAATGAACAATCATGGGGCCACTGGGGCCACTGATCTTTTCCACCAAAAACGACTTCCTTTCCTATCGTTGCCTATCTTTAAAACTTTAATGTGGGTAAAACAATGCCATGCAAACCATCCCCCAGTCATCACAATTTTTATAGGTGGTATAAACCAATCAAAACAATCTGGTTTATTAACCCTAAAGATTGACCCATATTAACCCTAATTTGTGGTTTATAAACCAATCATTGTTTTACCCACAACCCTAAAGATTATTGAGGTCACGGCGGTTTTGTTTGTTGTCTGTGAGGTCATGGCCCTGCACATTCGGCTGACTCCATAGGAACTTATTTAGGCACATCCGCATCAACATTCACATATTTCATATATCATATATCATATATCATATATTATGTGCCTTATATCAACATAAATATATATATATATATGTGTGTGTGTGTACTTAATTACTTATTAACTTAACATATATTATATCCATACTTAAAATATAGAGTGTGCATGGAAACGGCTTACATCTCAGATCACAAAACATGTTTAACCATTTCAATTTTCTAGGATCTCAACATATCTGAAACCAAACCATTCTTGGGTATTGAATGACCTGATCCATACCAAATTCATGTTCGAACTGATGGCTCTGTGCAAGAGGACCCCCTAGTACAGACCCATGCCGGCAGCCATGAGCTGTAAATGGTGCATAACACATGTTATCCGTTGAAATATAAGTGCTGTGCTTCTGCCCATCTCAACACTTTCAGACTTTCAGGGCTCCGGGATCCAGTTGTGCTGTCCAGCGCGCTGATGTTTTTCTCTCTTGGCTCGCACAGTCGCCTGCGGCTTCAACTAGATCCACTTGGACGTTGCGGTCGTCCCTCAGTATGCGGCCACCATCGATGGACTGCGATCTGCTCGGAAGAAGGGGTTCTTCACCTTGGCTACGTGACGGCTACGAAAACCTGAAGGCTTGTTGGTTTCAGTTCAAAGGATCAAAGGGAAAAATGCAAAAAAAGTCTGGGTTGAAAATCTGACTGGCCATGCAGTTATGGCATGTTTCGGTGTTTTGGGAGCGCCCAATGTTTGCCCAGCCACTGGGTTCGGATTCTTCATAGGACCAGGTGGATCAGGGGATGGCGTGCGCTCCTTCTTGTTCTTAATCATGCTAGGTCCTGCACCCAAGCACATGGACACCACCTGGGTCACTTCAACAACTGCAACAAATATGTGTTTTTTTAAATGAATGGATGATAATCCGGATTATTGTCTGGATTATCCCGCAACTCACCATCTAACAGTCACCTTTCCACTTTGACCCAGTAGATACAACTTCACATTTTGGGGCCCACCTTCCAAGCTTCAAATATGTGGGAAGGTGGGGGTATAACCTAAGTGATTCTTGTAGAAATGATTGGGATCAAGATAGGCATAGCCGCATAGCAGCAGCTCAGGGTCAAGAGTCTACATAAACATGAAAGAATCTTAGGGGCACAAATAGTTAAAACTGTGAACAATGAGATGTTGCATTGCATGTTACCGTGTGTGTGGTTGGATCAAAACAATTTCTGCTTGGGTAAATAACTAGTCTTGTGGGCAAAAACATGTTTATATTCCACGCATTGGACAGCTCAAAATTGAGGAGGAAAACCGGTACACAGCCCCTATGGTCAATTAGCCTGAGCTTGTAGACTCCGTCTGACAGCTAGTGTTTCTTATTTTGTCTTTCTCAGAAACAGCTTTGCTTTTGAAAACACCGGCATTTTGGAGAAGGGTTGGACATGGCAACGGTAAGAAGCACTCGTGCTCCGTCCTACAAGGTGGACCTCCCGTTACATATAAAGCAACATAGCTATCTTTTGGGGGTCCATCTTCTTTGGTAATAAATGGTGGGATGTTACATCTTACGGTTGTGAGTGTGGGGGTACGATAAACTAGTGGTTTCTATACTGTTTATATTTTGTTGTGAAGTGGCTTACTATAGTGGTTCTCATTGTTTGCGCCTTAAAGAACATAGAACAAAATCCAATATATTCCAATATTGGATTAGATTAAAGTGACAATTTAGAGGAAAACTATGGAAAACACATCTTTGAATATCTTTGATGATCAAAACATATCAAAACCATGGCTTCTGAGGCATGTTTTCCCAGAAATCTATCCACCGGCCATCCCTGGTCCCACCATGTCCCACCGCGCCTCCCGAGAACTCGCTGGCGCGTTCGTCCCAGCGCCGGTCACGGGCATAGGAGCGACTGCGAGAGCGACGGCCTGGTTTATGTCAAGAATCCGTGGGAAAATCCATCGATTTTATGGATGATTTAGCGGTACCACCATGAATTGGAAATCTACGTATAATATCTGAATATACCGTGTATTACATATGTAGAATATATATATATATGTGTGTATATATATATTATATTAATGTGTATATGTATATATATATAATATGTATATATGTATGTATATATATATGTGTATATATAAATATACAGTGAGAAAATAATGATGGAAATATAGATAGTGGGAATATTTTATATTTTTTATGGGGATTTCTAACTGACAATCAAGAACATGGCAAAGACATGGTGGTTTATTGGGATGATATAGGATAACAATGGGGATGTGTCTCTTCTGAGAAATCACCTAGGGTCCACGTTTTTCCTGATGGATCAAGATGACCAAGAGCCTAGGATAAGACGCAAAAAAACAAGCATTATCAAGCCAATTGGTCCCAAAGGGAGTTGCAGTGATCAAGCAAATTACTGCAACTCATGAAATAATTGCACAACAGAATGGAATGTAAGTAACTGGGGATCTAGTGACCTATATTGACCTATCTTATCTAATGAATCTGAAGAATTCACATCACTTGGTGGATTCAATGTGTGTGCCAAGCGTGACCTGTCCCTCTTTGGACACAGTGCCCAAATGTTGAGGAACTTAGGATGAGCCGTTCAGTCCTGGGTGTTCCAATAAAAAAATTGCGGGTCTGGGGTAGAGACCCCACCACCAACCAGAAGTTTCTTGATCCTACCTCTGGTAAACTGTCACATAACTATGGAAAATCACCATTTTCAATGGGTAAATCAACTATAAATGACCATTTTCAACAGCCCTCCCAGTCCCATGCTGCACCTCCCATCTCTCGTACCAGGCGTCGCGGGCTGGGGCTCTTGGGGTCATTGCGCGATGGGAAGTTGGCACGGGGCGCCTCACCTAGCGGCGTTGTGATGCTGTCAACTATGGGGGGGTTTAAAGGCCCGCAGAAAATCAGGCTGATGTTACTTTAAAATGCGCACATATATTTATATATATATAGTATTTACGAAACAACTACATTGATCAAGCATGTTCGATGACACATTTCTATAGGCTGCCAAGCCCACCGTTTCTTTTTTTATAGCCTATATAGTTGGTTTGAAAATGGAACGAATGGTCTTGAACCTGACGTTTGACCTTGTCTAATTTGGGTAAAATATGGGATGCACCACGGTATGACTTCTGGATTTTCCATTTCAAGAATACGTTACAATCACCACGGTTTGTTTGAGAATTGATATCCCAATATGTATTATCTCTCTCTATCTCTCTCCAAACATGGATTGGGTGAACCCAATTTACCCAAGTTTTTGTTGCTTTATGTTGCTTGTATTGTATACCAGTTTGGTTGGATAAAATGCCACATGTTCATTGACAAAATGAAAGATCTTGCAATTCATGCCAATGAACGGCAAAAATAAACGCACACAACTTACCAAATACATCAGAATGTGGAAAACCCAATGCCATAATAACTTTTGATGTGTGGGGATGGTTGATAGCACCCATGGCAAAGTCTTGGGATGGTTACATTGGAATCCCAGCCGGTGGACCTGGTGGACTCCTTTTCCTTCGTTCCCGCGGTGGGCTGCGCTGCGCAAAGCGTCGCGATCCGCCGCCGTCGGGCGAACGGCCGCGGCCCATGGGGCTCCGCGCCCGGTTCCGGCCGTAGAGCCGGGGCGGGCTGCGGCTGCGGGGGCGCCGTGGAGGGCCCCCGCCACCGGAGTTGGAGATGGCCAAGGGACCGTCGTTACCTGGGCAGAGGTGACGGTCAGTTGCTGGACTCCTTACCGTATTGTTATTTTTATACGTGTTCATATGTGTTCATACTGCAAATATAATGTAAATACTTGGCTTGGTTTGGTTTGGTTTGATGATGTTTAATGCTAAAGAATATCCCTAATTAAGGATGGACCTCATATGCAACATTTAGCCCCAAACAATATACACACAAGTAACTATATTCCTTACACGAAGTGTATGGGGACCGTCAATACAGTCCAAAAAAAGACCTATTGTAAGCTCAATAGAACATGTTGTAATAAGTTATCTTTTGAATCACTCAATCAGTTTCTCCCTCATGCATGTACAGCCAAGCGATGGGGCTCACATTTTGTGGCTGCAGCGGTTGTTATACTGGGATGAGGCCCGAGGTTCAGTTCAGAAAAAACACCCGGACACGCCACCGAACAGAATGGGAGTCGATCTTTGTCTTCATCAACTATCCTCCATCGCCTAAAGTTCCTAAAACCCCGTAGGATAGTGCGGGATGCAAATCGTTGACCGGTTTACTGAGCATGGACCCGAACTTTTGGACTCTTGAACATATATCAGCCAAATCACGCTCACATGTAGCTGCTGGTAATGTCAAGTCAAAAACCTTGAAACTGAGGCTTAATGCGGTTTAATTTAAATTGACATATTGACATCAAAAAGACCTCAACTTAAATTATCCATGTTTGTTGATGAAAAATCTCCGTTTCTTGACCTCTCAGTCTTTCATAGTTGTCTTCCAATTTCCTGGTCGGTTCCTTTTCTCTGTGGCCGTGTTTATCTTTTTTGCGTTGGGTACCCTCTGGTAAACTGTCACATAACGAACTGGAAAATCACCATGTTCAATGGGTAAATCCACTATTTTTATGACCATTTTCCATAGCTTTTGGTATGTTTACCAGGCCGGGTCTATGCTCGATGCTCAATGCCCTTCCAGGGTTGTCTTTTCTTCGGATCCTGAAATCCCCAAAGATGCTATGAAAGTGACCATGTGGGGAGGGGGAAAACCCATATCATCAACCATTTGTTGTCATTGTCCCCATATCATCAACCATTTTCTGACACACTATTAAAATATATTAAAATGTCATAATTCTTGACGCTTGCTGAACATCGCCATGAATTTTCGCCATTCACATCCCTCTTGTATCACCATAAGACCATTCTTTGTTGGTCTTAAACCACAACGTTTCGCCATTTATTTTATCCCATTCCCATCCCCACTATGGTGGACTATGAATTTCCCATGATTCACAGGCCCATTTCCCACTAAAATTACCCTCTGGTTTCATCAACCATGGCTTGCCGAAAACCACCCCATGTATAGTTCGAGGACTTTCCAGCGGCCCGGCATGTTTGATGACCAAACGCTAATTCAATTTTCACCACCATTGTTAACCATGGAAAATCACCATTAGTAACCGTAACCTTCAATCGCCATTAATGGAACCATCATCCATCGTTATAACCAGCACAAAAATACCATCCCTTCACCATCAACCATGATAGATATCCCATTAAGCATCATCCCATTAGGGGAGATGATATATTCTTGAATTACCATCTGGTTATTTAACATAGCCATGGAAAATCCCTTATAAATGGAGGTATGTAGCTGGGAAAATCCTCTATTTCTATGGGCCATGGCTTCCATGGCGAACTGCTAAATTACCAGAGGGATCCAGAGGGTAAGGCATCGAAAATTCCTCCATCTTTCACATCGTCACATCGGCGCCGAGGTACCTCCCTTGCCACCTGCCGGCCCCACGCCCACGGGAAAGCCATCCACGAAGACCTGACCCGCCTTCAAGGCCGCATAGGCGCGGTCGGCGGCTTCCTGCGTACCGAAACGGACGTTCACGAAATCCTCACCTGCCGAAGAGATGGGAGTTGGGATGGGAGTCGAGTCGTTCACCCTGCAAAACTGGTGGTTTCAAAACGATGGAAAATGAGGAGTTCACCCTAAGCGATGGAACCTGTGGATCTTTGTAACCTGCAAAAATGACGGACAAATGGTGAAACCAATGGTGAAACCAAGGGTGAAACCATATGAAACCAACAAACATCGGGAATTTTAGATGTGATTTATGCTAGCAACGTTGGTTTATAACCCCAAGAGCTGCTGAGTTTATGGACCAGAAGAGAACAACATATGAGTTGCACCAGGAAAAATGAGGGACATATCATGGCAGGACGTGATATAACTTGGATTTAACAGAGTGGACATGCATGAGAAAAAAGTATATCACAACCAAGTGCCACGCACATGTGCGCTTATATACATATACATGGGCAGTGCAAATGAAAGTTGTTTCAATCCCGAGCCCCTATGAACCCTCAATGTTAGGATCCCCAAATGAACTCGACACAGCCTTGCTTTGAAATAGAAGGGGGAAGAGATCAGGCTGGCCGAGGTGTCCAGGAATCAGTTGTGCATGTGTGGAATTCCAAATGGGGATGTTGGAAGAACTGCACGTAGCTATGAAGAATGGAAGGCTCAGAGACTTCAGGAACCCTCCAGTACTCAAACATGGCTGGAAAACCCTCAAACATCCCCAAACTAAATGGATCATGTGGGATTGTCCATTGCTATATTTGATTACTAGAGGTATGTAGAGCCTGCCTGAAATCTCCTGAAATGGCCGCTGATGCTATTGAGACGTCTTTTCCATGGTGAATTTTAAGTGCAAAATGATGTCCTCCAAGCTTGTGGAGAAGCTTGGGCGTCAACAAAACTCAGAGCTATGGCTACGGAAACCCATGGGTTTCCCTTAAAAATCACCCAACAAATGATAGGTTTTCCACAAATACATGCATAAATATATATATATATATGACTGTGTGACTGGATGTGCATTTTTTCTAACATCATCAGGTACAGGGTTGGTTCAAGTTCTGCACTCGGACGAAGTGCAAAGTCAATGACCATGACTGGCAGAAGGGGAAGAGATCGAATGGTAGACACCGACAAAATGCAACATGTTAAATCAAAATAGTGACAGGAAGAACTGGGCATGCCGGATTTATAAACAATGCGCATACCTATGTGATCCTATCATACAATAATAGGTCATATATATATATATACTAATACTACACATTGATATATATATATATATATATATCTGGTTGGTGGTTTCAACCCCTCTGAAAAATATGAGTCAATGGGAAGGATGACAACCCATATATGAAATGGAAAATAAAACATGTTCCAAACCACCAACCAGTTGAGGTATAGATATATATATATATATACACTAACACTATATATATATATATGTATAGTATGTATATTGATAAATATATCGTCCATGACACATATAAATGGAGACAAAACTCAGATTGCTTCACTCCCAGGGCGTCCAATTTTTTTCGCCGGAGGCTTCCCTAAGGCCCATCCCAGCGCATTTCAAGGCCTGGAATGCCAGAATAGGGCGGCTTGTGGCAATGAACCACCTGAAGCTGGTGAAGATATCAGGTGCAGCTTGGGTGAGTCTATCTTAATATAGTGATATCATGACCATATATATATATATTACAATATTATCTTTATATCTGTAAATATATTATATATGATATGATGATGATAATATTTATATACAGTATGTATATATATATATACCATATATATATATATGATCATAGATATCTTTGCATCCCGTCCATTTGACGACTTTCGGATGCAAATCAACCAATAAAAAATGGACGACCCAAGAACAAACAATCCCAGCAACTTACCATTCCAAGGGTAACTTTACATTATCACAAATAGGGGCCTGCCAAGTAATAAGCCGCAATTGGGATGGTTTACTGTGGGTTTACGGTTTGCCTCATTAACACATCAAACCTGCGATTACTGTTGACCCCCCGGCCAGTGCGAAACATTCCAAGAGTTAAATCATGACTTTAGGGGAAGCCCCTTGTGACTTAACCAAGGTTCATGAATCTGGTGTTGACATTGAAATCATCCCTTGAATTCCACGCTTTTACCAAGGGACTTCAAGCAGCTCCCGTCAGTGTTTTTCCGGACAAAGGGCACAGCTGCAGTTTCGCGTGTGCAAAAAAAACAGCCCCAAATATAGACACCGATGAGAATGGACCGTTCCAAAGCAACACTTCAAATGATGGGTTCACCATTTTTAATTGGAAATTCACTATAAATGGTGATTTTCCATAGTTATGTTAAATTACCAGAGGGTAGGACTTCACAAGCCACTAACCAAATACATCAAATACTCCATGCAAAACATCCTTCTGCCCCAGCGGCACCTCCCCAAACTGCGCCATAGCCCTTGACATCCCCACACGGCTGTGTTGGGGCATGATGCCCGTGGTAATCCTCACCAGGGCCGACATCTCGTTGCCGCCCTGCTGCCCGGCCCCCGGTCCCCCGGGGTTCCAGGTACTGGAGCAACTGAAGTAGCTCACACGGAGCTATAGTGGTTTGAACCAAATACAGCCATAGATGGATGGTCCAGAACCAGAAAAAACAGATGATGAACAAATCTAAGTGAGTTCTATCTACATTGAAAATGAAGCTAGCCTAATTTTGCATAGAATATTCGTGCACCTGGTGTCTTTTCCAATCAAAGGATTATCTTAGGGGGCGGACAAGTTATCTGGCAATTGGACAGTTCGATGGCATCAGGATGGTACAAGCTGCTTCTGGCAATGCGCTCCAACCCATTCGCGCACGTTCGTCAATTTCAGTGATCTTCTGAGTAAGGATCGAACGCATAGGAAAAACATGGAAAAACGACAATGATAACAATGATAAAAGAAAATGCACCCATCAATCAGGAATGAGACTTGCATTCCACTGCGTCACTGGAACTCCACTTTAAGTCACATACTACCTCGAACAGGCGCCAGGTCGCCTAGAATAAGCATCACATATCATCACATCCCATTGGTCATTGTTCGTCCAATATACTTAACGCTAGTAAAGCAATGCTAGACCGCCCATATTTTTGAGGGTTTCTACCACCGATTTATGGTAAATTTGGGGATGGTGGATCCTATTGTTTTACTAGTTTTACTATATAATATTACTTACCATTAATCACCTAACGGTAGTTGCAACCATGAAATATGTCACGTTGTTCAATGGGGGTTGCCCCATGAAGGCTGAAGGAACTGAAGGGTCACGATGCCTGTTAGCTCTGGATTGGGCATCATCCCAAACAAGATTACACATGCCAAGAGAGCCATGGAAGAAAATCGCATCTTCTTTTCAAATATTAGTAGGGTTTTAAAAAATAGACCAAGTCAAAGGTTCACGGTTCTTAAGGTCAAAAAAAAGTTTCGAATCTAAATCTAGAACATATTGGAAACACCAGCCAAACCTGTAGCCATTGCTCAAACGCGCCGCCACTTTTGTTCTCTTTAATACTGTGCTGAAAGATTCCTTGGTTGGTGACCCAACACCGCTGTTCGTCGCACTGCCAGAAGTATGAGAGATACCCTCCGGTAATCAAACATGGCGAACTAGGAAATTCACAGTTCCATGGGAAAATCCTCTATCATTGAGAGATTCTGCATTGCCATGTTTGATTTCCAGAGGGCAAACAACAAAAATAAGGAGATTGATCACCAAAAGCAACAGCAACATCTACGACCAGGATTTTGACATAAGCATGCCCTAGACGTGGCAAGGAAGCTAAGAGGGAATAATAAACATTGGCATGACCAGTGCAACAAGGTATAGAGCCCCAAAAAAGGCTAGACCTTGGACTTGTGTATCATTTATATAGGTTCAAGTACTCATTCATGAACAACCATCAGGAGCAGAACAGGGGGAGCTACCGTGAGGGGAGTATCATGTAGGTTATGGGGATGGACATGCCACCTAATTCCCAATCAAACCGTAAACAACATCCAAAAGTATCAATCCAAAACAACAAACTGAAGCACCAATTGGTTGAATGAATCTCACCATCAACAATAGATATACACCATGATGCAACCTTCAAAATAACTTTAAAGCTTTTGATATCATAGGGGATGTTGAGAACTGCCTCTCAAAAACCGGAAAGTCTGTAGTATCTATAGTCAATAGTCCCAGTATGACGTGCGGTGCCCGATGCGAAAATCGACATCTGCGATGTCAAGGGTGCCCCAGCGACATCAGTTGAGCATAGTTGAGCCCCCAAAATCATATGGTTTACCCTCTGGTAATGACTAACATATCTATTGAACATGGCCCAGTCGAAATAGTGAGTTTTCCCATGAATAGCATGGTGATTTTCCAGTTCGTTATGTGACAGTCTCTGCAAAATCATCCCAAGGATCATCCCTATAGGAGCTAGCTCCTGGCAGCGCGACAGGGCGCGGTTCGTCATCACACCCCAAGGATTTCAGCTGAAACATTCGGGGAGGGCGACCCCGGGGATGGCTATTGAAACTAACACGACCTGCAGTCAGCAGTGGCGGTGCCACTCCAGCCCTGGAAGTTTCCACCATTATGACAGCAGCTCGTTCCTTTTTGGGTTTGCCAACCCAAATGAGTAAATCTACATACATACATACATACATACATACATACATACATACATACATACATACATACATACATACATACATACATACATACATACATACATACATACATACATACATACATACATACATACATACATACAACATACATACATACATACATACATACATACATACATACATACATACATACATACATACATACATACATACATACATACATACATACATACATACATACATACATACATACATACATACATACATACATACATACATACATACATACAACACACACATACATACATACATACATACATACATACATACACAGACAGATACAGACATACATACATACATACATACATACATACATACATACATACAGAGACAGACACATACATACATACATACATACATACATCCATACACACATACATACATACATACATACACAGGGACACATACATACAGACATAGATACATACATACATACATACATACACACATACATTACATACATTACATACATTACATACATTACATACTTTACATACATACATTACATACAACAGATTACATACATTACATACATTACATACATTACATTACATACATTACATACATTACATACATTACATACATACATTACATTACATTACATTACATTACATTACATTACATTACATTACATTACATTACATTACATTACATACATACATATATATACTGCAATATATATATATATATACAGTATATATATATTATTAATAATAATCATGGATTGAATTTGGAACTCCTACCTACAAAAGTCACCAGAGATCACAAGACGCCCCTTTTTTTATGGGACGTTTGAACATGTTTGAACTGCAAACAACGGGCATGGAGTAGGACCACTGGTGGCGATTGAAAACCTGTCAGATCATGATGCCCACTGTGTCGTGGATGACCTCACTGTCGTGGGTGCATGGACTGCTCACTGTGCGCATCAATTCACGGCCGATCCTGGAGACGTGTGCCTAAAACATGGACAAACCACAGGTTGATACTTAAACAAAGAAGCCCGGAAGCCCTGGCTTTTTAAGCCTTAAGCCCAAATAAAGAGGATTCTTGCCGAATTTCCGTTGAATTTCCCCATCATCCGCTATCCAATTCCAGGAAGCTGTTAACCCCAACTTTGCTGTATCTAGGAACCTGGGATAACCTGGGACACGTGCAAGCGCTTGCACTTAAAAGGTCTTGAACTCTACGGCGACTCTATGGAAAGGGCAAGCTTAATTGTCAGAGTTCCTTGGCCTCTAACTTCTCCCCAAAGTGATGGGAAGTTTACCCTGTCCTGGACAAAGCACGAATCCAATGTTACTTATTGTCGACGGCCAAATCACTCCAGTTCTCATTAACATCAATTCATATCAATTCACCCATCTCAAATGAAGGAATCTGGCTGCGTCTGCCGGTCAGATGTAATCCGTGTTCCCCTGAATTATACAAACACCGCCTACTGTAGAATCCCAAACGAAAGCATTTCTTAGCGGGACCCTCAGCAGGATCCATCGGGGGGGTATGAACAATGGGAATCAACCTGCATCAATGACCACACTTCATCTGTTACAGAGCACTGCCCAGGATCCGAACTGTGGCCGTTGCATGGCATGTTGTCTTTCCAACCGGCGCCGTAACACGAATCCCTCCTGCGATGACGTCCTGAAGTCGTCGATGTCCGGCACCAGGTTACCATCAACAAGGCACTCGTTCTCATCCGGTGGATGGTTTCAAAATGTAGACATGTTCAAACCAATAAGACATGAGACACATGAGGATTCTCATCCCAACTAGGGCTAGTTAAGTGGCCATCACATAAGAGTACATAAGAACTGCATCTCTTTCATCTGTGCTCAGTGAATTTCAAGATACATGGCCCAGAATTGCGATATTCTCAGGGATGGCAGGCTTTGAAACCAAAAGATCGAAGATAAAAGGGCCAGGGATCAGAGTTCACTTTCATGACGCATGCCAACCCTGGATGAATGGGGCAGCATGTCCAATAGATTCAAGCATTCCGATAGCAGTTGAAAGATACTGAAAGATACTGAAAGCAAGAACATGATAGAACATGTATGACGTTTTGGGGGGTGCAACCCTAATCAAATTTCTCAACCAGGTATAACCATCGATAACCAGCCGTTATCTCTCTGGGGCTGCAATTATTGCAAATTTTGTGGTGATGCATGGGCTGACCGAATATCCAAGGAATTTTTATTGGCTGCACCGCGCAGCCACAACTTTCAACATTCTCTTGAAGGCTAAAGAAGTGCGACATTTGAACTTAATGTGGAAAAGAACATTTAAAAAAACAAAATAAATAATCCCCAAAATCACCACAAATAGGTGGTGTAAACCATTCCCAGTCATGGGTGGTTTATTATTGTTTTACCTACATTACATCAGTTCTATCTTTTGCAACTTAAGGAACTACTAGCTCAAATGGTATTCTCCAGCGGATTATACCCAGCGAAGTGCACTTGCCAAAATTGTGCGACTGACTTCCGCCGTCATCGAAGGTCGAATTCGAGACGCTTGACATGTTAAAAGTCTAAATGTTTGCCGTGTCGCCAAGAAGGCATTGTTGGTAGCCAGCCTAATCCGGGAGCTGCCGAAAAGTCACTGATTGGAAGATCGGGAGCGAAATAAGCGAAGTTGAAACATGGAAAACACGCAAAAGAATGGCAAAATCTGATCCCAATATTCCCTTGGAATCAGGATGGGGTGCTTCTTTTGGATTAAGGAAAACAACTGTTGAAGTTGAATCATCCTCCGAGTGCGTCAGATCATTGCATCGTGCAGGTGCAGCTGCGCAGCTCTAGCGGGGCAGTGCCGGTGGAAGCGCTCACCGGGATGCACAGTTCAGTTGGTTGACTATAGGCTAGCTATAAGGTTTTTCTGAGGGATATATATATATATATATATCATGATATAACTATCCCAGATGCTGCATGGTGCTGGAATATGAATCCCAACATTTGCCCGAACAAAATCACCCAGTTTTGTAGGTAAATATGCCATACATGGAGCATATGGGTATAGTTGCTGGATGTTAATGAATGTTAATGGATGTTAATGGGCCTTATAAACATTATAAACCAACAAACATAATTCGGGGGGCCTCACCTGGCACCTCGGATGTCATTGGTACTAGGATGTCATACCCAGATTGTATCTTGGCACATCTTGGCACTGTGGTTATGGATGTTATGGTCTAACCCTCTGGCAATTTAACGTAGCTATTGAAAATGGCCATTTGTAGTGGATTTTCCCATTAAAAATGGTGGATCTTTCCATAGTTACGTGACAGTTTACCAGAGGGTAACCAGTGGATTTCCCAGTGTCTCAGCAAAGACTGCCCCGCAAGCTTTCCCCAGCGTGACGTGGTTGGGGATTGAGAACTCGAACTCACCGCGTCACGACTTGGCAGTGAACAACTCGGCCGACACGGACGCTGCTGAGGATTGATCCTGGACGACGTCCTTTGAATTCCAATATGGCGAACTGTAAGGTAAAATGGCCTTACCCTCTGGTAAACTAACATAGCGAACTGGAAAATCACCTTTTTTAATGGGAAAACTCACTATTTCTATGGCCATTTTCAATAGCTATATTAGTTTACCAGCCTTAAAAAAGAACGCAGGTCCAGTTGGAAAAAAACTGGTCCATGTGTGCCTGTGTCTGTGTGTGTTCAGGTATTGACATTGAACATGGAGAACAAGGCATGTGCTGAGTTTAGCAGCCCCCCGCCACACAAAAACAGCGGCATGACCGTAGCGTACCATAGCACAAGTGGCACATCTCCAATTAATCCAACATATAATACAATGTGGCCCCCCCAGTTATAAGTTGTTTTACAAACCCCATATAAGTATAATAAACCATCTAGTTATTGTTGGAGTTGTTTGCACCAACTTATATAGCTATCGTAAACGGGGGCCCCACATTGAACATATCTTCTATATCTGTTGCAGAACCAAAACCTGTATTGAGGACTCCCAGAGTCAATCCGCGTATGTGCAGGAGGTGCTGGTTCCTACCAACAGGCGGCTCGCGTCGCGCATTTCATTTCTCTAATTTTCTAACGGCACGGCCTGTTTTGAAGTGACATAGCTGCAGGGTCAAACACGGCGTCAAGTGTCATGTTCCAAAAAATGACCAACACATTCTTTTCCGGATCAAATGGGATCGACATATTTCACAAATAAAAACTGCCGCTCAGAGCTTGACCCTCTGAGTCCTGTGCAAGAATCGTCGGAATCAATTGGAAAACTTCGCTGGACCAACTCCCAATCGATGCGACGTAGCGAGCCAAGGAAATACAACTGTCATACCTTGAGCATCGATCTTGCAGGTATCAGGCACAAAAAATCTTGGGAACGGTTAGGTCCAGCCACACGTTCTCCCTTTGATTTGTTTTCAGACATTTGATTTTCGCCACAGGCGCATCAAAGCAGAATGCGGCACAGAGGCACGCAGCTAGCCTAATGACGAAGTCGACGAATTGCCCGGCCACAGCCTATTCAGTTCAAACCAGGCGTTGTGCGAGGCACAAACTGCACGGTTAAGGCGGTGGTCAAACTTGGACGAGCCTGGAAAGTAGAAAATGGCTAGCAATTGGCCTGGAACCACCATGAACCACTTACTTTAGCAGGGACAGTAGGGCTTCGAGCTGATGTTAAACTATATTAATTATGATACAGTAACATAATGTAACAAACCCACAGAAAACACCCAACTCCCGCATACAAGTTTCGCCTACCCTCCATAATGCTCTCCCTTTCATTCCTCGGCAGGAAATCTAACTAGGTACACGGCTCACAGGCGGCCGTGAGGAATTCAGCACACCAGCAATGCTGAGCATTTGTTTTTCTGCTGATTTACAGTGGTCAGAGCATTCCAGTCCATTTTGGATCTTTCACGCAGCCGTGCCATTGGTTAAAGCGGCTTCATCTCGTAATTAGATGGGGAAAAATATGTTTTTTAGTCATTTTGCAATGCAGTCAAACTATTTGTTTCAGTGGATGAAGCCGTCATTGAAAGTCATGATATTTCTTCAGCAGATCGACAAGGCATGACATCAATTCTTTGGGAGAACACGGCAAAATTGTTTGACGCCACATCCATTGCTGGATCATTGAATGCACACCTTGACTCATTTTGTGATGGCCATTTATCTCGTAAGGCGGGCAGCCAAGAACGTTATCAGCCCCCCCCAAACCCCCCCCAAAACCCCCCCAAGAAACAACAATGCGAAAATCAAGAGTGTCTTGCAAGTTACAAGAAGAAGTTGATAGCGTGTGCCAGGGTACGGTGCAAGAGAAGAGTGGATAGCGTAGCAGCAAGTCCAAGAGAATATCTCGTAAGGCGGGCAGCCAAGAACGTTATCAGCCCCCCCAAAACCCCCCCCCCAAAGAAACAACAATGCAAAAATCAAGGGTGTCTTGCAAGTTACAAGAAGAAGTTGATAGCGTGTGCCAGGGTACGGTGCAAGAGAAGAGTGGATAGCGTAGCAGCAAGTCCAAGAGAATATCTCGTAAGGTGGGCAGCCAAGAACGTTATCAGCCCCCCCAAAACCACCCCCAAAACCCCCCCCCAAGAAACAACAATGCGAAAATCAAGACTGCCTTGCAAGTTACCAGAAGAAGTTGATAGCGTGTGCCAGGGTACGGTGCAAGAGAAGAGTGGATAGCGTAGCAGCAAGTCCAAGAGAATATCTTGTAAGGCGGGCAGCCAAGAACGTTATCAGCCCCCCCCAAAACCACCCAAAACCACCCAAAACCCACGGCCGTCTATAAGCCGTGGTCCCACTACTTAATTCATCTCTCCACGCTTCCAAGAACAACCTCCGCCTACCCTGAACAAACTTTTCTGCATCTTTCTCAGGGGCTTAAATTTAGTCTATACTTTCAATTATCAATTGCTGTAATTCAACGGCCATTTCTGGTACCTAAACTGGAGGTCCTGTACCATCTAAAGCCAGATTGATGGACACATCCCCTTACATAGCCCTGACATAGACCTTATATTATGGTAGCATAGACCTTATATGACAAGTAATGACCTCCAATCAATCGGTTCCTGTTGCATGGCCAGCGATTTCTTGGAAGTGATTCAATCGTAGATTCGGATCCAAACCAACTTCCAACCCTTTTCCAACTTCCAGGCCCTTTTCCAGACGAGTTCTATGCACAAAGCTCGGCAGAGCCATGCTGATTTTTAAATGTGTCGATGGCAGCTGCGAGCTCCAAGGAGCCGGCAGAGACCTGAAAAAAAGTAGCCGCTCGCCGCTTTTTTTAGCCGCTGAGATGACTAATTTTGTGAGTACTTTATGGGGGAAATGTTACAGATGTATATCACAAAAGACATGATACTATAGGGGGTATTAAGAATAACCATGGTATTTAACAATGACTAAAATAATATATACATATATAGTCACAACATTTTTTGGGAATACCCAAATCTGAACATCATACCCATCAGACCACCTTCGGAAGCTCTGCAAAACAAACATTGGAATTGGTGCGATATACCCTAGGTATACCTATAAGAAGCTGATAATCTATCATTGCCATACCACTGAGGAAAAAAAAGAAAATAAACACAAATAAATACGTTGCGTAAGTGACCATGCATGCCTACACATGAATGCATACATTAATATGCCTATGAATCAATTAGTAGATGAACACAAAAAATATGACTTTATAAAACTTTTTATGTATACCTATTAACAAGAGAAATCATTGACATCATCTGCCCCATGTACCAAGATCTCAAGCGCAATTCCCTGCAATTCGGACGTGCCTGTGCATCCACTGCGCAGGCCGTATCTTTGATGTCCTGATGCAACCTGGGATGCTAATGTTGTAGCCGGATGCTACGTCAGCTGTCCCAACACTTCCCAACTTATGGGGATGAATCTCCCATAAGTACACTCCTGCACCCGGGGGGTTAGCGAAGAAAAAATCTCTGGGTGGATTGCATCGAATTAGTGGAATCAAGCTGACGCTGCGGTCCTGATCGCTGTTCCTTTGTTCTTTTTCTCCAGGTCGTTTGCGTTTCAAGTCTTAGGGGTTCCAAGCTTGGAATGGAACTAAACATGCAACAGGACCCCATCCAACATCCAACACATCCCATCCAAGGTCAGTCGAAAAAGTTTTTCAAAATCCAGGGGGCTTCTCCGCAGTAGAGCGGAAGATGAATTTCTCAAAGTTGTCGAGAACGAGCTTGGGCTTGGAAAGCGTGCCCAAAGCTTCACTCATGTACTTCTGCGCCTGGGAGACTTCAGCAAGGCGCTGACCCCGAAGCTGACTGCGAAGTTGCGGAAGGAACTAGTTGAACTCCGGTTTATGGCAGATATATCTTGAGATATACAGATATAATTATATATATATAATACATCTATAGTTTATATAGTTAAATGATAGTTAAATGGAGTTATAAATTCTAACCAACTCTTTTAACTGCGGGCACCTTGTACTTCACCAGATAAGATGATCATCATTGGACCATGGCACAAGGAACTCATCCCAGGCGCAAGGTACCTCTCTTTTTTTGGTCCAAAAACAAACAGTAAGTGAATCATCCTAACTGTCATGCAGCCATGTTTTCCCTAATTTTATTAATGTATATAATTCATCCCAATGATAACCCCAAAATGATGATCAATTATGATTGATAGTCTATTGTGGGATGATTATTGGTGAGATAGATAGAGAGATAGATAGATAGATAGATAGATAGATAGACAGATAGATAGATAGATAGATCGATAGATTCCAACTCCTTGGATCCGCAGGTTGTGAGCTCCATCATTTGATGGGCTATACTGTCAAAGCCTACAATGTAAGGCAAAAACGGCAAGGAAAAATGGGCGACCAAGCAGGCAACGTCAGCGATGCCAGCAGGGCAACGCGATTGGAATGCAAAGTGCCCAGCTGCCGTGGCAAAAGGGCTGTCGCCTCACTTGCCTGCGAAAAACCTTCCTGCCCTTCGGCAGGGAAGGCGCAGGGAAGGGAAGCAGCCGCCAAGAAGGCAACAAGAGTTTGCCCGAGAAAGGCAAGCTTAAACAAAAAAGGCATCACTCACTCAGGCGCTGGCTGGTGCAAGACGTGGGCGTTGGCACGGCCAACCGACTAGGGCGCTGCGAAGCAGGAGGCGTCGTCTGCTGGGGGCAAGCGCCGGAGCACGGCTCTTGCGTTTTCTCGCTGCAAGGCCACAGACAAGGCTTGAAGCAGCTGCTCAACGCCCTGGGACGCCGTCAGCCCGATGCAAGCTCCATGCAACGCCCCAAGTTTTTTCCAAGTGGCAGAAGCGGTGGGGCCCCACCCACCACAGCAAGCTTCAACCACAAGAGGCACGAACTGGAGGCCTTGGCCGTGGCAGTGCTGCTCCGTGTTCTGATGGGCTCGCTTTCTCCCTTCGTAGTTGGTGGCAGCAGACCGACCACACGCAGCGGAGGCGGGAAGCACTGAGCCTCGCATGCCACTCGTGGCGGCGAGATCAAAAGCTGCTGGCCCATGGGCCCCCCATGCAGGGATGTAAACATCAGCCGGCCGTCGATAGATAGATAGATAGTTAGATAGATAGATAGAGATAGATAGATAGATAGATTGATATAGATATATATATATATAGATATAAATAGATATAGATAGATATAGATATATATATATAGATATAAATAGATATAGATAGATATAGCTAGATATAGATATAAATATAGATATAGATATATATAGATATAGATAGATATAGATAGATGTATATATATATACAGATATACATATAGATATATATATATAGATATAAATAGATATAGATAGGTATAGCTAGATATAGATATAGATATAGATATATATATATAGATATAGATAGATATAGATAAATATAGATAGATATAGAATATAGATAGATATGGATAGATATGGATAGACATGGATTGATATGGATAGATATGGAAAGAAATGGAAAGATATGGATAGATATGGAAAGGTATAGATAGATATAAATAGATATAGATAGACATAGATATATATATATATATTGGGGAGTGCCTTGGCCTCTTTGTCTGTGGAGGCCAGAAACTATTTCTTAAATAAACCCAATTTACAGAAACTATTTCCTAAATCAACCCTAAGTTGGGAAACTAATTGAAACTATTTCTTAAATAAACCCAATTTACAGAAACTATTTCTTAAATCAACCCAATTTGCAGAAACTATTTCCTAAATAAATGGAAGTTTTGGAAACTTTTGGAAATTACCTCAAAAAATGCATTAATAAAAAAACTAAAAAAGTAATTCAAGTTACGCCTTCTAGGGATTGGTTTGAAACGGTTTGAAACGGTTTCGGACTATTACCTAGCAAGTAGCGGGAAACGGTTTGAAACGGTTTCGGACTATTTGCTAATTAGCCATTCTCAGAAACTATTTGAAGCTATTTGAAGCTGTTTGAAACTATTTGAAACTATTTGCAGTTTTTGCCAGGGTGAATTAGCAAATAGTAGGAAACGGTTTCGGACGGTTTCGGACTATTACCTAACAAGTAGCGGGAAACGGTTTGAAACGGTTTCTGTGATACCCTTACTCTGCCTTAAATCATCAAACAAGACAATATACCAATAAAGATAAATAAAACCTAAGTTGACAAATATAGACACATATAGACACATTATGACATATTGAAACTCCTTACAGACTGAAAAGTAAGAAAGAAACAGTGACTGATTCTGAGATGAGGAGTCAAAGAACATAGAACGAAACAGAATGAACATAGATCGAAACAGAATGAAGGGTGCCTGCGTGGCAGCCTCTCTCTCTCGGTGAGAACATGGCTCACTTGTCTGGGGCAATCTCTGGACTTTAAGTGATTGACTGCTATCCTTGTCCAATGGTTGGGATTGGTAAAAGCAATCCTGGTTTTGTAAATGGTTTCTGGGTTTGGGGCCCAGATTAAGAAATAGTTTCTAGGATTTAAGAAATATTTAAGAAATAGTTTCCAGGATTTAAGAAATAGTTTCCAGGATTTAAGAAATAGTTTCTGGGATTTAAGAAATAGTTTCTGGGATTTAAGAAATAGTTTCCAGGATTTAAGAAATAGTTTCCAGGATTTAAGAAATAGTTTCCTTTCATATTTACCTCTTAGGAAGGTTAAGCTGGTAGGCTCCCGACGAAACCGGACCCGGGGGGCCCCGGGCTCCCGCGACAGACCTTGACAAATAGAGAAAAGTTCAGGCACACACCAGTCCGGACTTTTGGGGGAAACCCCTGACTTGGGTATCCTCTGAGGTGTCTAAAATGCCATGTGGCAAAGGCCTGCTAACACCATCCCCCAACTCACCCGCAAAGGCTATCAGCCACATGGTTTTGTTTGGGGAGCAATTTTTTTTCATCCCACAACTTGTGGGTATCGCGTGTGGAATTATTCGCGGCGTTGTATGGTGCATTTGGCGAAAACTGCGCTGGGACAGGGTATGTGTTTATGTTGCTGTTTGACAAACCCTTCCCTGGATTGAAACAGCATTGCAACTGGTATGGCGCGATAGTACTCCCAACTGGAGTCTAGATGGTTTCAAGTTTCAAGCGTCAACAGTTTCAGTGTGGTGAGCCATGGGTGAAGGAGGCTCTAGTACTATTAAACGGGCATGTGCGGTAAAGACATTAGTTCTTTCTCACCACAAACTACCATTGGCAAATGCGTGTTCCAAGATTGACCAGGTTTGCCCTGACAACATGGTCAATATCAACTTTTACTTGCAAATATTACCCCTTTGATTCAAGTAATGGTTTCTGGGAAATCAACATGATTTAGCAAATGGTTTCTACATGTTCTACTTTACGGGAAAAAGAGTTTCTACATATCCTACTTATTTAGCAGATGGTGTCTAGTATTTAGCAAATGGTTTCTAGTTTTTTGCACATGGTTTCCAGAATTTGGCAAATAGTTTCTAGTATTTAGCAAATAGCTTCTAGTATTTAGCAAATGGTCTCTAGAATTTAGCAAATGATTTCCACCTGTGCAAGAAATAGTTTCTGGATTTTACAGAAATGGCAAATAAAGAAGCCAATGCACTCCACAATATATATATATATATATGATATAGATATAGAGATAGATATAGAGATAGAAAGAAAGATAGATAGATAGATCGATCGATAGATGGATAGATATATACATATGCATATGCATATGTGTGTGACTATCATGTCTACCCTGTGTAGTCAAACCTCGCACTTGGAAATCCGTTGAACATCCCCTACAGATGGAGGTTTTTAGCTGGATTCCACCATACATGAAGGATTTAGACATTGCCATGTTTGATTAGCGGAGGGTAGATATACTGGAATACACCCAGGATTCTATGGTTAATTGCGATTTATGGAGACTATATATATATATATATATCATGATATATCTATAGTTAGTTAATGTTAGTGACTTTGGTCTATTAACCAACTTTAACTGGGCTGGCACCACCTATCGTATGTGTGACATTGTGTGACTATCTTCTCTGGCTTTGTCTAAAAATAAGCTAAGTTGGTTGAAATAAGTCCAATGGTGATTTTCCATAGTTATGTTAGTTTACCAAAGGGTAACGAATGGGATTACCCATGTTGGGGGTAGCCCAAGCAGCCGTGATCTTGGATCACCATCACCCAAGGAAGGTGCCTGGTCTTCATCGTTGGCCTTATAGCGTGCCATTCCCAAATCTGCCAGGTCTGAAGCCAAGGTCACCTGTGATTTTTTGATCCGGATGGAATTGATTGGAGTTTCAGGTTTGATTGAAACAAATGAATTTATGGTGATGTTATTGGGAAATTGCTGTGATCTAATGGGGATCTTTATGGGATTTTTATTGTGGTTTAATGGTTTTTAAAAGGATGAATGGATGGGTTTCAGGGAGTTTACTGGTGTTTAATAGGGTTTATTGTGTCCAGATCCCTATTCGTTGGATGGATGGAAGGGAACAACTTTACCGGAAACATGGTTGCTTCTAACCACTGAATATAGGTATCTCCTGGAGATTTTCCCTTTAACCAGCCCGTTGATGGTTGGATCTGGGGGGGTGCATCTCAGTTAAGCATGGTTGATCGTTTTACATGGGATATTCTCTTGATGTAATTGGGTCATAATATGCTTATTACCCTGCTACATCGTGCTACTATCTGGGATGCACCCCCAAGTGGGGTGGTATGTAGAACAAAATGGGGCCAGTCTTGCATGCAATTTATAATATGTGTTTATCACCTACCAATAAAGATTAAAGGTTGGGGAACAAGTGTAACCCCCTGTTGATAAAACAATCACTGGGGAAAGGAAACTTATGGGGTAAAACTCGCAAGTTGCCGATCTATTTTTTTAGTTGATCTTCGGGGTTCAACCTCATTTGATTTTTTTTTGGAGAAATTGATCAAGAATGAGTGACATCTGTTGTGGGTCATTGGAAATCTCTTAGGAGACGAAAGCAGCAAGTCAAGTTCTGGATATGCCATGCAATTCCTACGGAAATAGAACCATTTAGAATATGTGTAGAGTTGATTTTTGCTTGTCAGCACGCTGACCAAGCTTTCTGGCGGATTCTTTCGGGGAGATAAGCATGGGCATGTTCTTGAAAGATTGATAACAGATCCAAAAAAATAGAAACATGTTTTCAGGATGGTATAGAAATGTATAGAGGATGTGTCCCACTGTCCCACCATATTTCCTTCATATGTTCAATGTTTCCAACTTTTAGGTTCCAAAGGGGTTGCTGCCGAAACTCAACGTGCTGTCAAATCTTTGCCGAATCCTGGGAGTTTACCATATCTTACCGGTAATCAAACTTGCGGCAACAGACAATTCCCAAGTGCAAATGAGTTTCCCAGCTACAAACCTCCATTGTTGGAGATTTCCCATGGCTGTGCTGGAAACATCAAACAAATATCTGCTACACTAACGTAGCCATAGTTCTGCGGCACAATCCACAGGAATCGGCTCAGGCACAGCCAACTCACGCTGGCACTTGTCCGCAAAGCTGCTCGGAATCGATTCCTTGGATGTGGATTTTGGAGTACCATTGGACTACAGTATGACTATAGTGACTGTAGATAGAAATCGTCAATCATATCGGTATAGGCATAACACATGTGAATGAACGCGAAAAATGTAAACACAATCAAATAGATACATAGTAAATAATATATTCATTCATTTATATACATATACTATATATATATATATATATCTATATATATATATATATCTATATATATATGTGTGTGTGTGATCAAACACCCATTTGCCTTCTACCCAGCATACATGGCGAATCCCCGCCGGTCCCCAGCATATAAACACAAGCATCGTCTCACCTGAATGATACAAATGGAGGATCCGATTAAAAGTGATGACATGGCTGGCAGGCATAGGAAATCTCAGAGTTAACCATTCGTAATTGAGGGGAAAACTAGGGGTCATAAGTGAGTCATAAGTCGTCACATTTCATCATGGTGGAGTTGGGTATGATTTCACGGTCGTTTTTCAAGAATTTTTGGGAAAAAAGCACTTCTGGGGTGAAAGATCGCTTGTGGGCATGGCCCCTGGTTAGGGGCCCTTGAAATACGTCAATCATCCGGACCTTTGCTGCTCAAATACCGATGTGCTTTGAGCTGGCAAAATCATTGAATAAAAATTAACTTGGCGGCTATCAAGTCATCCTCTGATCATTTCATCCAAATGGATGTGTCTGTAAATAGGCTACCCTATATTTTATCCGAATCTGTCCCACATTTTCCCGAACAATGCCGGTGTTTTTGGGGCTATAACTAGCCCATTTTTGGACACCATTTCTGGATGATTTCAAGTCCCAACAGGTCGGGGCCCAAGATGGTCCAAGGTTTTGTCCAAGCATCAGCTGCTGCAGCGGTGGCCTCATAAACAGCTCGAGCACAGTTGATGGAACGCAGCAGCAGCTCCTAGGGCGCCATCCGGTTGATGGCTGGCTTATTTACTGCCAAATCCATGGCGAAAAATCATGGGATAACTATATTTTCATAGGGATCCATGGCTTTAATATGCTTTAATCATACGCTTTCAACACTGATTTAACTATCAAAATGAGATCACGGGATAGCGCTTTTGGATTCACATACAGAAATCTACATACCCTCTGGTAATGACAAAACAAAATGCTATTGAAAATGGTGATTTATATATATATATAGTGGATTTACCCATTGAAAATGCTGATTTTCCATATAGTTATGTTAGTTTCAATCATCCAAACAACAATAACCATGGCTTGATTCCTCGGCTTCCCCGCCTCCTCTCCCACGCTGGGCAAGCCCGCCGCCGCCATGCGCCGCCCGATGGATTGAGCTTCAGGGAGGTCGCAACGTCGCAGAGCGGCACACTTGGCACGGATGTAGAGGAGCTGATAACCTGAGTTTCAAAGCCCTGTACTGGGCTTGAATATCCATGAATTTAGGGTTTTTTTAATGGCTTTCAGTGATAGTCCCCATATCAAGGTGCAGAAAAAAAGTAGGGCATGGGGGGAGTGGGATGATTATAGTTGTGGATTGGATCATTCCCCCATTCCCTACGTTCAGCAGTAAAACTACTGGGGACTATCATTGAAAACTATCATTGAAAACCACAAAATTTATGGTGATTTACCATCTGGCAATCTAACAGGGAAAACCGAACCTTCCTATTTTTGCCGAGACCTTAATTCCATCCATATCAAACACCCACCAAATGATTCCACAGATGTCATTCCCCTACCAAACCATGGTTTTGGAATTTGCGTGTGTCTGGACATTGGGTATCCAGGAAAAAATGACCGTGTTTGAAACATCAAATTGTGGGGCACCCGGTGTTCAAACTCGGTACGGTTGATGGGGGAATATGAGGCATTTATCCATAATCATCTATAGATTGGTCTGTAAATAACCTTAAAACTGGGTGGCCCTTTCTGCAAGGCTGGGAGATCAGAACCTATTTATGGGAACATGATACTGATACTATGCGTTTCTTTTTGCCTTGATTGGAAACTATGTCGTAGAACGTGTTTCTTCTCAGAAAAAATAATATTCTCTGGATATGACCTGTACAGGTGTGTAAAACGGGAAGAAAACATTCTCAACGGATCATGGGTACAATGAGCATCATCACGGGGGTGAATAAGCCTAGATACAGTAGGACAGTAGGAAGTCCCTCAAGTTGGTTATCCTAATTTCACCATGTGTATACCCTCTGGTAAACTAACATAGCTATTGAAAATTGCCATTTATAGTGGATTTTCCCATTAAACATGGTGGTTTTCAATAGCTGTGTTTGTTTATCAGAGGGTAGGTGGTATAAACCATTCCCTTTTTTTTTAGTGGGTGGTTTATGATTGTGTATATTATTGTTTTACCCACATTATCCCATTTATAAATTACTCGTCGCCGCAGTTGCTGAAAACTAAGTGGAATGATCCGAAAGACAGTTCCTGGGTGACAGGCATGGGATGCCAAATCGCGAGCCCAAATCATCATGTTGAGAATATATATACGTATATATATATATGTATACATATACATGTATATATATATATACATACATACATATACATACATGTATATATATATATGTGTATATATATAATAATTATAATGTATATATGTATATATTAATAGTGTGTGTCGCTTTCTCGAGCACGCCAGGCACGCCGTAGCGCCAAGGGCGTCGCCAAGGAACGGACCCAGAAGAGCTCTGAACGGTGCACTTCAATGATAAGTTCATGCGCCTGACGAATTCGACGGTGGATATCCCTAGATATCCTTAAGAGATCCTTAACTGACGGTGCAAATAATGAATATGACTATGCTTAACTATGTTTGATTGTGGTTAACTATATGTTGAACTGTTGAATTGTTGAATTTGGATTCGTTGCCTAGCTTAACGATGTTTAAATGATGGGTTCATGGTAGATACATCTGCCTTTTTCCATGGCTTTATAAGCCAGCAAAAATAACCGGGGGCACCACTTTGTAGACTAGCGCCAGGAAGCACTTCAGCGTTCAGGAACAGCACGGGATAAGCAGGTTGGTCGACTGGTACAACAACTGGAGATCCATTATAATTAGTGAATGATAATCCTATACAAAGGGCTAGAACAATTGCAATACCTGAACCGGAAATGTTGGGCCATTTGGGGATATTTACTTCTATTGACCGTCATTCCAGTGACGTCGCGGAGAGTTTGTTCCAACGTATTCAGACATTATATATATATATACATACATTATATATATGTTTTTTTTTAAATAAATATATATATATAATATATATTTATTTATTTATACATATATATATATATTATACCCCATGGAGAGAACAGCGTTGCTTGAGCAGGATCATGGCCGAAATGCCGATCTGGGACTGCTGAATACTGCTGAATACTGCTGAGATATATTTCTCAGCGGCAAGCAACACTTCTGTCCCCATGTTGAGTCACAGGGGATCATCTGCAGAATAGTACTATCCCCATTACAAGAATGGTACTCTCTCGTACTCAAAGGTGGCAGTGGGATATCTTCCATTTGTTGTTCCCATGAAAAGCTCCACTTGTAGGCGAATTCCAATTGCCACGTTTGAATACGTTTGATTATCGGTTGGTACCTGGATGCATTTAGCATCTACTTCTGCTTCTGTCGGATATCTGCGGTTCTGCTCTCAAAATCTCACTGCTGGTGCTGGTCAAATAAACCGTTTTAGTTTGTTAAACACCAATGCTGATGGCAGTCAGCAATCTGGATGGTGCTTGGCTAACTAGTTTTCTTTGCCTAGTTAAATTTGTTGTTTGTGGTAGATATCTGTACTTAAATTGGTTAACACCAATAAACATGACTGGGAAGGCACGTGGAAGGCAGCGCCTTCTTTTCTCATATCAAACACCTGGATCTGCCCAGCACCGTTTAGAGCATACCCTTCGGTAATTTAAGAGACCTATTGAACATCACCATGTTGAATAGACAAATCATCAAAGTCAATGGGCGATCTTTAATGGCAAACTGTCAGTCATTACCGGAGGATCTGAAATTAAACCTCCAATCTATGATGTTTTTTCCCATGAAAACATCAATTTAGTTCCAGGATATCCCCGGTACCTGGCACTTGAACTTCTCGATCTCCTTGGGGTCCTGGGGATGTCAAGATGTAATTTTTCAGGAGCCTTCAATGGCGTAGTGCTGGCTGAATTTCAAAGGAATATCGTGGCAATATAATGGTATACGGTACCTATTGAAGAAACTAAATATTGAGATCTCCGTCCACCTTGGGCATCTATCTAAGATTTCAGAGAAGCAAAAAGAACCTCTCCCATATGCTCCATGTATGGCATATTTACCTACATTTGGGTGATTTTGTTCGGGCAAATGTTGGTAAATATTCCAGCACCATGGAGCATCTGGGTCTACTAAATAGAGGTGCCTACTTCTAAACCGGAGGGTATAATCAGGCGGTACCTCAATCAAGTTCTTCAGCGCACTCCATTCCCAAAACCATGACCCATCGGAGCATATTCACCGCTTTGGCGCATCAATAGCAGCAACTGAAACATCTTTGAGATAGGGGATCATTAATGATCATTGGGGGTTGCTTAGTGAAGTCATTCAGTCAAGCAAGTGCAATCGCAGCAATGCTGAGCAACTGCCCTGCTCTCATCCCTCCCCACACTAGCTGTATCAGGCTGTATCCAACCAACCACATCCATCTACTGCAGTTTGCCACGCTGTTTCCTATGACAGTTGACTTACGCATACTTGCGCTACTGCTTCCAGTTCTCTTCGTCGAAACTTGTCTAAACCCTAGTTCTGTATATAGTTCTGTTGTGACCATATCTCCACTCCCAAACTCCCCGGCTCGTCCCTTCATCAAGAACAAATACTGGAGCTCCGGAGCTCCGATCTCCCAGAATGATTGAGATCCAATATCTCTGTATATTATGACTAGAATACACACACACACACATATATATATATATATAATATATATATATATATATATGACTAAAAAAATATGAATGTTCACCCATTTCCTCATGTTTCAACATCCCACGGAAGTTCTTCCATCACCTGCCATTCCCAAGTCCCGACCGTCCCGACCGTCCCGACCGTCCCGACCGTCCCGTCCGTCCCGTCCGTCCCGACCCCGAAAAACCCGGCGCCTCGAAACCTGCTTGACCTTCCTGCATCAGCTTTAGGGATTCGTTGAGGTCCTCACTCTGTCAGGATGGAGAATGGGCAGGTATCCTCCAGATCTCTCAAAATGAAGGGTTTCGAGATGGGAAAATCATGGGAAAATCAGGGAACATCTGGAAAAATATGGTGGAAAATATGGGAAACACCAGTATAAATTGTGAAAGTTTATAACTGGGAAAATCATGGAACTAAAGGGAAGATGTCCAGCAAGCGCCTCTTGGAACATGATCTACAACTGGTAACTCTCCCTAAGATCTGAATGTGAATTTTGACGTACCTCGACTGGAGGGCAGATATTTTTGATCAGGATTAGATCCAATCATAAAACAATCTGCAATTGTGGGATATCATTCATGAATCATATTTTAATAATTACTATATATTATCATTTTGATTCATTTTGTAATATTGGGTGTATCCGTGAGTTCGGGATGCAAAATGACCTCCAGCGATGGCTACTGGGATGGTTTAGCCTCCCTGAACTAACATAGACACTACCAAACACTGTAAGTTGCTAGGGAGTGGCACCCCCTAGATAGCTAAGTTGGATTATAACTCCGACTCCAACAGGTAGAGTTTATGATGGTTTATGGCAAGTATAACTATAGTAGTTATTCATGGTGTGAATCTAAAGCAACAAACATCACTGGTGGGCCTCACCTTGTAACTATATTTATACTTTAAAACACACCTGTTGACTGGGGAGAACGATAATTGTTACCTAGTTATCACCCACTTGTCAAGAAAAACAGCTAAGCCCTGGTATCCCCTGGTGCCTTCTTAAACATCTTAACGCTCCAAGCCGTTGTCCCCGAGACCCCAAGGTCATGGCGTTCCCCACCCCCGGGTTTCCCACCTGGATGAGCTGGTCCTTCAGCTCCTGCGGCCACGGCTCCGACTCCACCTGCAGGGTCTCACTTTTCTCGGCCGCTTGACGCAAGAGCCTCGAAGGATGGGGTCCAATGCCAGCAGCGAATGGAAGATATTCAAAACGGTTACACACACACAGATCTATATATATATATATGAGGTATATGTAGAAATATGTTACAAACACACATATATATATATACAGTATATGAATGGAAAACTATGAAGCAACATGGAAGAGATTCAAAAAACGGTAATATTACTGGTTGGTGGTGCAATAACCATCTTGAAAAATATTGATTCTCGTCAATGGGAAGGATTATCCTATATGGAAAATAAACAATGTTCCAAACCAGCAACCATATATATATATATATGGGATATATATATATATGTACAAATATGTTGAATATACATATATATATATATATACATGTGTTTGTGTATATAAATATATAAATATACATATATATATATGTACACATATGTTAAATATATATATATATATACATGTGTTTGTGCATATATATATATATCACGGTATGTATACACACGCAATTCTACGCAAATATTTTAGTCTAATTAATTATATAGTTTGGATGGTTCAGAACTGTGGTTGACATTGAAGTCTGTACATCAATCCATTAAAAAAAAAAAGGATCATCTCCGGCCAAATCTTCTGTTCCCAAGCCACTCGCCGGCCAAATCCTTCTGCAACACTGCGAGCAGGTCCTGGACCGAAGCTGGGCACTGAGGATATGGAAACCAAACATCATTTGAAACTAGCCAGTTTTATAACTTATATAACTTATATAGGTGATATTAGGTGATATATAAGTTGTATTGAAACTCCCATTCATAGGTGATATTGGATGAACACCTATGATAGGTTCTTGGAACTCTTATAGCTTTGTTGATGTTTGTTGGCTGTTGTCGCTGCTTTAACTTGCATAGAAATGATCCCTTTTGTAATGAAACTATGGAAAACCGGATTTCGAATCGGTAAATCATGGTAAATCCTCAGAAAAACCTGTCATCTTCCATTGAGTTCCCTAGCATTCCCTACAATGTGGGGCCCTCCAGTTATAAGATGGTTTATAACACCCCATTAAGTATAGTTATAAGTATCATAAACCATAGTTATTGGAGTTATAAACCAACTTAGCTATCTAGGGGGCCCCACATTCTACCTATGTTAGATGCGAAATTTCTCGCTTTTTGTCCTTGGGCAAATCGTCCCGTTCACGAAGGGAAACGGCAAAGTCCAGGTAGGCACTCGGTTCAGTCATCCTGCGCGATCTGAATTTGGTGATTTTGGGGCCATCATGATGATGGTGATTCATGATGATTGATGCTTAATAATGGTTAATAAGTGTTAATAATGGTTAATAATCATTACAGTCATCAATTTAATGATGGTTAATGGTGATTAATGATGACTGATGACTGTACCCTCTGGTAATGACTAACAGTTTGCGAACTTGAAAATGGCAATTCATAGTTGATCTACCCATTAAACAGTATGATTTTCCATAGCGAACTGTTAGTTTACCAGAGGGTAAGCCAGCAACAATCTGTCTGGCTAATTCTAGGGGGAAAACCACATCTAGCCTATGTAGCCTATGTTCAAGGACATCTTTTCATCTTTCGACATCAATGGGTCATGAGGTTCAAACTTTTGGAGACCAACCGGCATCGCAACGCCTAACCTCCAGTGACACAGAAGCAAGGACATGCCAGGACCCATTACTTATATAATTATCCTCTCTTGGCCTCCACCACCATGAGGACTGCGGTCGGGTCCTTTGCTGAAATAAAGCCTGCATGCCAGCGACAAATCTGATTACAAAATGGTTAAAGATTTTAAAGGCAATCAGTTTGCAGGATTCGAAGGCAAAGGCTGACGACTTTGGGGCAAATGTCAAGCGGACGGAACACATCATGCCAGTCTGAGTCCACACATTGTCCTGTCTCAGTGAGCTCCATCACATTCCCACCGTCGTCTCATCATCATTCCATATCTATCTGCCAGAAGTTCATAGAAGCCGTTTGTGCATATTAACATAGGTATGTAGTCATGTAATTAGTTGTGTGAGTGCGTGTCAATTTCCAAAATTGATCTACTATGATCTACTGCTCTACCTCTTCATACCCTCAGTGCGACCGTTGCACCCTTGGATCCCTTGGGTCCCTTGGGCGTGCCTGGTAAGCTTGACCATCCACGGGATTCCACTCACTCCAAGCAGCCCAATTGCGCACATGCTGTGCGCTTAGCAACTTGGGTACATAGCCTGATCCCCGGCAAACGGGGGACCATCTGAGTAGGAGAAAACAACGAAACCTAGGGTGCTAGATCCCAACCAGTGCCTGAATTGGACACCCAAATACCCAACTCAACTCAAGCTAGAGTATAGTCACTGTTAGTTGGTAAACTGTCACATAACTATGGAAAATATCACCATTTTAAATAGATAATCAACTATTTCAATGGGCCATTTTTAATAGCTATGTTAGTCATTCCCAGAGGGTACATTTTTTGCCATTCTACAAAAACAATCAAATACAGCAGATTGAATCACTGGGACCCAGCAGGAAGTCATTGCAGAATGGTGTCGGGCAACAAAACCCCATGGCACACAACACCACGACTGAAATCATGATCTATGCAACAAGAATCAGCAAAAGCACCCTTAAACCGCACCCAAACAGATGTATGTATCGGTGCGCCCATTCCAAAATGTGTTCCCAATATCGTATGGATTTGAGAAAAAAAAACTTGCCCGCAACAAGATTTAGCAAAATTACATCTGTGTTTTTGCACACTTCAAGATGCAGAACTACACGGCACACCCGTCTCGCAACGATTTGTGCCAAATGAAAAACAATGATGTACGATGCCAAAATAATCAAAGCGCGCCGACTTTGTCACTTGGGAGTAAGCCAAGTTCTGAGGGGGGTCGTTATCATCGTCTTTATGGGACTAATTGCTTCATAGCTCCCTATCTCCACCCTCCACCAAACTACGCCAAGACACGATGGACGTATTGTCTCAGGGTGGGTCCCACCATCGTCAAACTCGCCATGGCCCGATTTCGAACTCACCCGCCGTCCGCGTTGCCGCCGTCCGCAAGTCGCTGTCCCAGCCGACTAGGAAATGTTGCAGGAAAACCATGCATGTGTTCGACTCGCCAATTTGGGATTTGCAACATCTTGGCAGTTTAGAAACCAACATTGTAATATCCTATGGTTTGTAAATATTGTTTCTTGCATGTGTGTATCCAATTTCCCTGAACTCATTACGCATGGGAAAGGACCTTTCAAAAACATTAGTCATAAGTAGGATACCATGATACTGGGACCCTCGAATGATCATCCATGAAACTTGGCAGTTCATGCATATATAAATATGAACAATAGCTGTATATATATATACTATATATATAATTTATTACGTATATATATATATATACACACTGTATATTTGTCTGCTCCCTCCGTGTATCTAGGCAAACCTATCTAAGCCAATGTTGGTAAAACAATAGTAAACCATCCCCAATTTTTCCATACACTCTTAAATGGGTGGTATAAACTATCAACTCCATCAACAAATTGGTGGTTTATTGAATTTGCTTTACTACTATAACGTTAATCCTCCCAAACTACCCTGAAAATCTGCTGGTCGGTGGTTTCAACCCCTCTGAAAAATATTAGTCAGTTGGGATTATTATTCCCAATATATGGAAAATAAAAGCCATGTTCCAAACCACCAACCAGTCTGAGTGTGTTCGGCCCCGACCCAGTTTTCATCCTTCCATGCTGATGCCGCTGATGCCGTAGCATCTCTTCGCGAGTTCCGACTCCTGACAGGCGCTGTCAGCATTTGGTTGCCTTCCAGAATCGTGTTCTAGATGCTTGTCATAGCTACCTAAGTGCTTATAGGAACTGGATGATCTATGCCAGTTCCTAACTGGGATGTATACAAATAAAAAAAAAAAACTATATATATATATATATTTATACACCTATAATAAACGTATATTAGATATGTATACCATATACCCCACTTACTAACACTTAGCTCATTCTGGCAACATCAAAGTACTGCTGGTTAAAGCCTCGAGGTGATCCTGCAGACCCGCTGAATCCATGTTTCACATGTGGATAGAAATGGGATTTTGGATAATTTGGATTTGGGAGTTAGTGCTAAACCACAAATAACTACGGTTTAGTAGTCGATCTGTTCATTTTGGGGGGACCATTTAGGCATTTAGGAGGGTTGCTTGTGGTATTAACATGCACGCCGACATTGCCCAAGCTCTTCACATCGCCACCCCCACTGTAACCATGACATGTAAATCAGCCGACGTTTGCTCGGCCCTTACAACCCGAAGGCTGATGTTCTTCATGGTACAAGTCTTGGGGTGGTCTCAGATCAAGTCTCAAGTTGACTCCATCAATTGTCCACGTCTATATACTATCATATATATATGTATATTAAATATGTGTGTGTATGTTTGTCTGTATATTTATCTATCTATATATCTATCTATCCATCCATCAATCCATTCATCCATCGATCTATCCAATCTGATGTAAGTTTATCTTATCTTATATTATCTCATCTTATCTTATCTTATCTTATCTAATCTATCTATCTATCTAACTATCTATCTATCTATCTATCTATCTATTTATCAATCTATCCATCAATCAACCCATTCATCGATCTATATCTATTCTAATGTATGTTTATTTTATCTTATCTTACATTATATCTATCTATCGATCTATCAGTCTATCTATCTATCTATCTATCTTTCTTTCTTATCTTATCTATCTTATCATGTCTATTCATTTTATCATATCTATCTATCTTATCCTATCTATCCTATCTATCTATCTATCTATCTATCTATCTATCTACCTGTCTATCTATCTATCTACCTGTCTATCTATCTATCTACCTATCTATCTAGTCTAATCTAATCTAATCTTATCTTATCTCTCTTTCTATCTATCTATCTATCTATTTATCTATCTATCTATCTATCTAGCTAATCTATCTAGCTAATCTATCTAGCTAATCTATCTAGCTAATCTTGCAAGTTCCACCGCGGCCTGGTTCTAAAGCATCTTAAAACTAGGTTTTTTTTCGTTTTTTTTCATTTTTTTTTCATTTTTAAAGTTCATTTGGAAATCTGCTTTTTTTCCTGCCTTCATTTTGAATTCATTTTCATTTCTGCTTTTTTTGGCTTGTGATTGGAGTTTGTGATCCCCAGTGGAAAAAATGAAACATTTTTGGGCCTTGCTGGGCTTCCTTGGGGCTTTTGAGGCTGTCTCTGGCTGTGACAGGTTGGGGTTCTTGCTTGGCATGGCCAAAATGTTCAAATTGCTGGAGAAAGTGTTCCAAAGCCTAAGAAATTAAGTTTCTAAATATAAATTTTGACAATTGTTTCATTTGTGGCAAAGGGAAACCTGGCCAGGATTTGTTGAGGTTGATTGCTCAACTTAACTTAACTTAACTTAAACCAACCAAAAACCAAAATCCTAAACCCTAAACCCTAAACTCTTAGGGTTTAGGGCGGGTTTGGGATAGGGTATTTGAACTTGAAATTTTGAAACAAGGAGATAAACAAAAAACAAACTTTTGCTTCGAACATTTTTCCGGAATGAAAAAAAAATGAACTTTTGACGTGGGCAAAATTTCAGAATGAACTTTTTTTGGGGACCAGAAAAAAAATGAACTTTCAGAATGAAAAAAAATGAAAAAAAACGAAAAAGTTCATTTTTTTCATTTTTTTCGTTTTTTTTCATTTTTTTTCATTCTGCAAATCTGGTCTGACATGAAAGTTCATTCCAGAAATTGGCTCAACATGAAAGTTCATTTTTTTCCCCTTCTGAAATTTTGATCAGCAGGACGGTTCACTCTGTTCGATTCTCTTCTCTTTGATTTGTTTTGGCAATTTTGAAAAGTCAGAAATCGTTTTTTTTTAATATTCTTTTGTTTTTAGATTTTTAAATTCTAGATTTTAAAAGTTCATTTTTTTCCATTTTGAAAGTTCATTTTTTTTAATTGTGGTTCTTCTTCTTTTTTTTGGACATCATTTTGAAAACTGCTTGGTATGCCACCTGGTATTTCAAAAACTGGTACTTTGGAACTTTCTTATTTTCAAAACTGGTACTCTTGGCTGCTTTTGTTTTTCAAAAGGAACTATTTCACAAACCTGAGACTTTTGAGGAACAAAGGCAGCCAAGAGTACCAGCTTTGAGGGTAAGAAAGTTCCAAAGTACCAGTTTTTAAAATACCAGGTGGCATACCAAGCAGTTTTCAAAATGATGTCCAAAAAAAAGAAGAAAAAAACAGAAAAAAAATGAAAAAAATAAAAAAAAATATAAACAAACATAAAAAAAAAAACTGATTTTACTATTTCTTAGAACCAGGCCGACGAGGGAACTTGCAAAGCTAATCTATCTAATCTATCTATATAATCTAATCTATCCAATCTAATCTACCTAATCTACTCTATCTAGCTAATCTAATCTATCTAATCTAATCTAATCTAATCTAATCTATCTAATCTATTTATCTAATCTATCTAATCTAATCTGTCAATCTAATCTATCTAACCTAATCTACCTCATCAAATCTATCTAATCTAATCTGTCTATATAATATAATCTATCTAATCTAATCTAATCTAATCTATCTAATCTATTTATCTAATCTATCTAATCTATCTAATCTAATCTGTCAATCTAATCTATCTAACCTAATCTACCTCATCAAATCTATCTAATCTAATCTGTCTATATAATATAATCTATCTAATCCAATCTATCTAATCTAATCTATCTAATCTTCTCTATCTAATCTTATCTATCTTATCTATCTATCTATCTGCCACGTTGATGACCTGGACATACTTGCAGCTGGAAAAGCACTAGACATCACTACTGTGAAGCCTCGCAAAATCGCCGATGACATGCGGCTTTTCCCCCCCGACAGGGCCATGCCTGGGAGGGCATGAACCACCTGGCTGTTGCCACTGCTTTTGTTGCTGCTTTTGATCTCTTTATGTCGTAAACCAATCATAAATGTCCACTTCGGACTGGTTTATCTATGTCAGAAACGGTCTGACCGGGGCACTGGTAAAACTGGGATGCTTTAATATTATAGGTTTACCACGCTATGTTGGAGTCTTTGAGAGGTTTGAGAGTTTTGAGGGGGGACAAGTTTTGGACTCCCACTGGTGAACACGCATGTAGATGACACAACATTAGGGCACACTGGAAAATACGGTAAAACACAGCTCTGGGACATTGGATTGCGGGGCCAAATGCCGTGCCAGAGTTGTGCCTCTAAATGTCTGTACCCCCTGTATTTTTAACTACAGGCACTTGCAAACCAAAGGATTTTGGGCGCTGTTTGATTAGGATACGGTGAGAGTATGCACGGCTTCTGTCCTGGTTCCAACAAGGCATCGCAACTTCATTCATCAAACAGCCCCCCAAAAAGCAAGGAAAACTTCATCACATTTCAGCAGCCAGTTTATGTCAAGGTGCAAAAAGCACATCCAAACGTCAGCAAACCGATCAGCAGCACACGCACGGGTCGTCTGGGCCATGGGCATGTTGTCGGCTTCGCTGGCATGGGTGAAGATATTTCTTGTGGAATGCCTAGAGAAGTGCTAACATCCGAAAGAAATTGGGGGTGATCAATCTAATTCACTTGGCATGATATGACATGTAGATCTGAGCAAAACCCACAAAATCACCAAAGCCAGCCTAGAATACCTAGTCTACCCTCTGGTAATTTAACATAGCCAACATAGCTATTAAAATGTGCCTGATTTACCTATAAACAATGGTGATGTTCCATCGTTATGTCAACGTTTAACAACTAACAGTGACTATACTCTAGGTTGGGTTGAGTTGGGTATCCGGGTATCCAATCCAGGCACTGGTTGGGATCTAGCACCCTAGGACTCAAGTTTGGCGTCGTTGTTGTTGTTGTTGTTGTTCTTTTAAAGCGGCTTCCTGGTCATTGATGCGTGAAATCTATCATGTTTTTGCTCGAGCCTAGTGGAGCAGCCAATGCGCCTTCCAGTCCAAATATCTTCTGACACGTGCCCCCATAATTAACTACGCCTGAACATCACAAGCAAAACATAGTTAATTTTGGCAACCTGGCAAAACAGGTCATTTTGTAGCGGGGCGTGTTATCTTCCCACAATGGTTTCATTTTATGAAACACTCAAAAGCAAACCGAACCCGTGAAATTATCAGTCATCAAGGTCTATATCCACAAGTAATTATCTAGTAAAAAACATCATATATCAAGGTCGATATTATCCACAAGTGTCTAGAATCGGTTTTTTTTTACAATTATTCCAATACTTCAAATGTTTGTAGCTTACATTCAAATAATGATTCTTCCAATGCTTCAATAATTATTCCAATCGGGGAAAACATGTCTGTTTTTCAATGTTTTGACCCGAACTCGTCGCATCCCGCGTCGCTCCAAAAACCGCAAATGTGTTTTTTCCGCCCAGCGTTCGCTCAGCGTTCCAAGCATCTGAGCTCGGGACCTGGCGAGCCTGGCCACGGTGTTTTTGGCCAAGCATCTGGTTCTGGAAT
The DNA here is from genome assembly GCA_947184155.2 of Cladocopium goreaui. Taxonomy (NCBI): domain Eukaryota; class Dinophyceae; order Suessiales; family Symbiodiniaceae; genus Cladocopium; species Cladocopium goreaui. The sequence continues at coordinate 1,123,939 of CAMXCT020004446.1, forward strand.
GGTTTTAGTCATGGTTGTTTTAGTGTTGGTTCTAATTATGTTATGGAATTGTTATGGAATGGTTTTAGTGTTTTAGAGTATTTTAGTGTTTTAGTAAACTAACCTAGTTGATACCCTGGAATATTTTTTTAAGGCATGGGGCATGTTTTAGTTTATATCAACCTGAAGCAACCAAGCTAGCCCGCAACCACAAAAGCCCAAAACGAACATGGGCAAATACACCAACATCTATCGATTGGGGATCGCCAGGATCCCTGCCATCCCTGCGAGGGGGATGGGTATCTACATCATCTCCTGGCTCCATGTGCCCAGGGTAGTGATTGGAGGGTGATATCTATTCTTTTTTCGGGAGGAACATCCCTCAGTGCCATGAGGCTGTTTACTCCAGCTATCTAAGAAGTCTGGTCATTTTGATACAATGTGTTTTTTTTATCATATAGAACCCCTTCCACCAAAATGAAATACCTACCAAAAACGGCTAAGTAGATTGGATCGTTTTTTGTTTTGTGTCGTTTTTGGGGCAGTTTCTAATTACGGGCAGATTTATTCACAGCCCTGCCACATCCTGGGGATGGACGTCAAACTTCATCACTTCAATGTGGGCCACGGTTTACGATAGCATTCAGCTGGTGCGTTTATAACTCCAATAACTATGGTTTATGATACGCAAATAACTATAGGATATTATAGGATTCATGGGGTTTGTAACCATCAAACATAACTGGGGGGGCCCGCATTGATAAATTAAAACCAACAGTTATCCAGCCTTAAGAGTTCGGCATACCAGCTCCTTACCTATGGGAAAAGACCGGTCATGATCTACCCAAAAAAAAACCTGTTGAACGGCAAACACACAGAAATAAACTGTTGATTCAATGTTGTGGGCATTCTTCACTACGGAAAAACATGCTGTCAGTTGTCTGGTTCTATGGGCTTCATATACTCTTGCGGCATCGCTATGGCCGATGCCAACAGGGTCATGGTTAATCTACCCTCAGGTAATGACTAACAGCTTGCGAACTTGAAAATGGCCCAGTCGAAATAGTGGATTTACCCATTGAAAATGGTGATTTTCCGTAGTTATGTTAGTTTACCAGAGGGTATCTTTTTTTAGTCTCTAACCATTAGTTGGGGGCCAATAATTTTGAGACCCAGGTTTCTGGATGAATTATTTCATAATCTCCAATTTGCAAAAAAAAACCTGCGCCGTTGTAACCATCATTCCAGTGACGTTGCCCTTTACGGTCGCTATAATTTATCCAGAACAGTGCTTAATATGTTGCAATTACCCTCTGGTAAATTAACTTGTTGACGTTGAAAATCAGCATTTTATCCATTTTATAGCTGGGTAAATCATGGTAAATCCACTATTTCGACTGGGCCATTTTCAAGTTCGCAAACTGTAAACGTTTACCAGAGGGTAACTGGATACGTTGGGATGTCCTGAAATTCTGAAGCTTGTTTTACCAGAAGTTTTCAGCATGGTAACCCACCAAGAACAACGGGATTTTTACCATGGCTTTGTCCAAAAAATGTGGCACCAGGTACCCCAAAATACAGGATTTATCACGTCTTATCATGTTTTTCCATCAACATAATGATGAAAATACTAAATATCCTGGTAAATTACCATGGAAAACGACCATACGCAGTTTCATGGGGCAACCATTGGTTTTCCACATCTTTCAGGTTGCTATTTTCGGGTGTAACTCCATTTCAAGACACACAGCTTTCACCGTCACCAAGCAGTGTTCAAAACTGTGATTTAATAGAGGCTCCCAGCTCATGAGTGGTGACTATCCCCAATATATTGAACACGACAAGGTGGTGCCCCCCCAGTTATTAATGGCTTATAATCCCATGAAAACTAGTTCGGTATATCACCAACAAAAACCAGAGTGAAATTGGACTTATTTCCACCAACTTACCGATTCCGAACTGGGGCACCACCCTGTACACTTCATTGGGGCTGGAAGCAACCTCCCGAAAAGATGACCCTTGGGCTCACCTGCCGCACCTGCATAGGTCACGATGCGCACGTCCAAATCCGCGTCTTGCAGCCGCTGAAACGCACGGTCCATGGCCTGCACGATCCACTCCTTGGCTGCAAATCCTGGCTACATGTGTAACCACTAGGAACATAATATGTACAGCAGCATTACTGTAAAATAACGAGGTTGTCTTTGCACATTTTCACAAATAGAGAGATATATATATATATATGTACATACATATGAATACATTCACAACTCACATACGTTGTCTCTTGGAATGTATATATGATAGCGGAGCAGAACCGGGCATATGCTCTCGAATTCCAGAATGCCAAAAAGCCGGCTAGCTAGCTCTGGCGCAGCAAAAACAAAATATATATCCCTAAGAGTAACTGACTGCATACATGTATAATTATATATATATGCGTAAGTATATGTATGTATGTATATATATATATTATGCAAGTATGTATATATATATATTATGTAAGTATGTATATGTATGTGTATGTACGTTGTATGTACATATGTATGTATATGTATGTCTGTGTACGTATATATATATATATATATATATGTGTGTATGTACTGAATGTATATATATATATGTATATTATATACATGTGTGCCTTACAATGCCGTGCCTACTCAGCACTTGTAATTCCTAGGTTCCACACCCGAGTAGGCTGTGACAGGCTTGAACATTTCCCAGTGTCGGACACTCAAGGTCGATAAACCCCTTTCCGGGCAGTTTGGGCTTCGAGGCTGTAACATACCCTGGCACCCTGGGGTAAACTAACATAGATGTGGAAAATTGCCCACTTGTGGATGAATTAGCCATGAAAAACGGTGATTGTCCATATCTATGTCAGCCCGCCCCAGGGTATCTATCTTCGTCAATTGGAACTGCCCTCCAATCAATAACAAGCTGTTTTTGATCCAAAAAATGCAGGCAAGGATCCATGGAATTGCCAAAAACACCACCTCCCAAGCAAGTCAGGAAGACTTTCTTTGAGCCCTCCTGTCCAGCATGTTTTTTCGCTTGCTTCAAGGCTGCCAAAAGGGTTGCCTCCCGCCAGCATCTCGCAGGACATGTCATACAAAGTAAAGTGTCATTCCATATCAGATCATATCATCATGCGTTGTTTAGACGCATGGATGTATATGTTACTGTAAAATATATTGGCACACCATATGTATATCTATCTATCTATCTATCTATCCATCCATCCATCCATCCATCCATCTATCTGCATAAAATAAAATCAATTGTATAATATGTATAGTATATCATTTCAGTATCTTCCATTTCTATCTGCAACTTGCATCCAATATTACCCTTTTTTGAAGGCACCAGCCCATGGCAAGTGCCCCACGGCTTCGCCTCATATGATGCCTCTAAGATCAGCGTTGCCAAGGGCTGCCAATCTTCGCTGGAACTGTCCTGGTTCATGTGGAGCGGGTGAAAATCATGGGGTAGAACCATGCTAATAACCACCATGAGTTGGGATATAACATGATATAACCCCTGCAAGTATGGTTATATGATGTTATATACAATATATTATATATATGGAGCATCATACGTGGGGAATGAGACCAGCAACTATTACCACCAACAAACCAAAACAAAATACCGAGCAAGCATCCAAGCAAGCCGCATCAACGCCTGACAGTCTATGCTGCCTAGTCAACTCAAACAGAAACCCACTCAGAATCAGTCCGTGCTGATGGACAGGACTTTCTTAGTCAGTAGGGTGAACCATGAAGTAGCTGGATCTGCTCTTTGGAGGATTGCCTGCAGATTTTAATTTTGCCAAATATGACACCAACTGACCATATATATATATATATATGTGTGTATATATATAATGTGTATATATATATATATGTACACATACATATTTGTATGTAAATCGCTCTCTATCTCTCTATAAATTCTATGTTCTCTTATGACGAACAATATAAACAAGCCGAACCTGCTTGACACCGAATATCTCTGTCCACCAGCCGCCGACCGATGGCTGCCAAGAGGCCCGATTGTAAGCCACTGAACAGGCAGAACCAAACACTTGCGTCACTAGCCTCAGTCAAAGATGTCGGCAGCAGAGGTGGCTTCAAATGTAAAGTGAGAGGTGCACCATCTGTCCATGTCATCAAGAAAAAGACTTTGGAATCGCTGACATGCTACAGGTCCGGCACATTCCAAGTGCCAACAGGTATCAAACCCACTGGACGGCCTTCCCTGATCTTTATACCCAGTATTCGGTGGCAAATGGTATCAAATATTATCAAATTGTTGTCAGAGCTGTGTCTTAGCCTCCGTAAACATGGCCATGGCAACGGGAAATTCCCCAAAATGGAGATTTTAATGAGAAATCATCGAACTAAATGGGTTCTGTTCCATATAGATCTTGTTATGGATGATCCATTTCAACTATACCGAATCCATTTTAAATTTCACAGCAGGGATCGATAAATCATCTATACTTGGATTTCGTTGGAGATCTACAGAATTACCGGGTTAAATCTCGAGTTCCAAGCTGTGAAATATGAAAAACCCTGGTGAAAACGAAGTCGCTCGCGGGGTGTGTCCCGTTTTTGATTGGAGAACTAACACACACACAAAAAAAAACTACTGGTTACACCAGTTGGTCTTCAAATTGAAGTAGCCTCCAAGTCATCAAACGTGGCTGGAAAATCCCCAACATGGCAGGTCCGCTGGGAAAATCATCGAACAAAATGTGGGATTTTCCAGCCATGTTTGAATACCGGAGAGCACACCCGCCTCGGTCATCTTACATCATCTGGGCTTACATCAAATGCGTTATATATATCCCATTGTTTCCTGTTCTATGCCTACTATAACATCATAAAATGGCAACTATGAATCTTCAACCAACCACCATCAGTAATATTAAAAGAGGCCAGTGATGGAAAATTGAGACCATCATAATCATAAAAAGAAAAATATACCAACCATCAATATACATCAATATACCATTATAATTATGTTGAGTAATAGAAAAATATACCAACCATCATCAGCAATGTTTAATCAACATTTTTCTATTATTAAAAACAGCCTTTTTCACATTACCAACCAACATGTTTCATCAGTAATATCCCTTATGTTTAATGTTAAAAGTAGTTGAGACCATTAAGACCACTGCAATTCATGGCTAAATCCCATTCTGAATGGTGTGAGTTTTCACCAACAAACTTCCGCTACCCGGTCGTTGGTCATGTTGTTGGCTACATATTTCTTTATATCTTACAATAACCCTGATTATCACTATTGTTAGTAATATCATCAGATGTTTCCTTATGTTTATTATTCATGTTTTATTACTATCGTTTTTGCAACAGTTGAAAAACAGTCGACCATACCACTTGTTCCTACTATGATTGAGGTTACTATTGCCATTGTTCGTACATGACTAGCTTCATGATGATGATGATCGGTACTGTTACAGTAAATCAAATGTACATACATATAATCATTGTCACAATAGGCGAAGATATACAGTAGGTTCAAATACACTACTACGACAATGAAGAACATCGTTTTCATCACAAACACCATATAGCAAAGTACAACAACACCTAAAAGAAGTAATACACATGTGTATATATATACACCTTTAAAAAAAATGTGTGTATATATATATATATACAGCTATAAATATGTGTGTATATATAAATATATATGGTAGGTACCAAATTTATAGAACGGAAGTTGAGGAGTACGAAGGTACCGTTATTTACCGTACCCTGTTGTTCCACAATTCTGTTTTCCTCGGAAGGTATGAATAAAACTTATCTTAACTTACTCCTTTTTTTCCATCGTTCTATAATTCTGGTTTGTTCTATAATTGTGTGTTCCCATGTTTCCCACATTTACCAGTTTCGTTGTATAATTCGTTTTTCCGTTCTATAATTAATTTTGCGTAAACCGTTCTCGTACTGTATACAAATATGCAATAGATATCATGCCAGTGCCAGAAATTATAGAACAGAAAAAGTAATTATAGAACAGAAAAACAAATTATTGAACAGGATCCGAATCCGCGCGGAATCGGGATCCGGAGGAGTACGAAGGTACGGTATTTTACCGTAGTTTTGTACTCCGAATTTCGTTCTAGAATTCTGGCACCTCCTGTATATGTACAAATCAACAAAAACATGTAAACCATAAAAACATGTGTATAGATCATTCTAACACCAAATTTTGTTCACCATCAAGTTGCATAAAGAAGTGGAGTGGTGTATAATCAGTGAACTCTGTAGTATTGACCACTAAGTGGGATGATCCTCCAAGTATGGGATTTCATGGGAATATGCTGGGAATATCATGAGAATATGGGAAACTGTATAACCAGAGGGTACATATACACCAAATTTTGTCCATCAAGTTGAGCTGATCCCATCAAATCGCCATCAAATCCCATCAAATCCCCTCAAACCACCATTAAATCACCACTAAATCACCATTTTTCATCACACGGTGAGACCCTCCCCCAAAAAAAATCACCGAGTCTCTGCTCCTCCGTCGCCAAGCGCTTGGCTCCCCATGCGGTGGCCGTCACTTGCACCTCCTCATGCAGGCCGATGCGCAGCGTGTCGCGGAGCGCCTCCAGGTCTTCGTTGGAAAGGCGCGACCTTGGGGAGCCCGGAGGCGGATGGCTAAAAAATAGTTTATTTCAATGGCTAAAATCACCATAGATAAAATAGGTAAATATTCTATTGGTTTAAGGGAAAATTTACAGGATTGGTTTAAGGGAAAAATTACAGGATTGGTTTAAGGGAAAATTTACAGGATTGGTTTCTATAGGTAACATTACTGGATTGGTTTAAGGGAAAATTGGAACCGGAAAACCCCATATTTAATGGGACAATTGGTTTCTGGTGAAGATTGTCAGAACAAAACCAATCCATTGAATAACGAGATGCCATGGACAAAAACGTTTTAATGAGCAAGCATGCAATATATCCTGAAAAACACTATATCAATATACAATGTGGTGCTCATTTACCACATAGTTTTCAACAGTTATAAACCATGTGATAAATAGAATACATTAGAATGTTCAAAATCATAATCAGAACCATGTATAGGAAATAATTATCTAGTATCACTTCGACCATCACCACTATTAAAACCAAACTAATTACAGTCTATATTTAATAACAATAGACACTTTGACTGACTAAAAGCAAATGTATATTAATTTTGCCTTGGTTTCATTTTGGCAAAAAAAGTGAATAACTCATGTTTACTGTCAAAGTAATATAAACATATAATAAGCATCAAAACAATATGGAAACATATGGGCACCAGTAATGATAGACATATAGAACAATTACATATTTTTGATAATGACAACTAGAGTTTATAGAAACCATACTATAACTTTGTGAAGTCTTGCTATCTATACTATATTTGTGATGTAGTTTGATCATTTGTTGACAATTTATTTTGTTCTTCTCAAAATGAGCCAATTTCAGCGTCAGTTGGGGGGATGGCATATGGCACCTCCCAAAAAAAGAAAAGTAGGTAGCCCTATATAGTGCAATAGTGATACTCGGAGCCTTCTCTGCTGGCTTTTGTTGATGAAAAATCAGTTGGAATCGCATTTTGATTAGTTTGGGTACTTACAAAATTACACACACAGATATATATATATATATATATGTGATCCCGGTCCCCGGTCCCGTAGCCCCCCCCCCCAAATGGTATGGTCCCCTACTTCCTAACCTAGAATCTTTCATTTCCATGGTATTTACAGCATTTTGGATGCAAAACCTCATATTTCCATGGTATGTACAGCATTTTGGATGCAACACCTACTTATATAGGAACTAAAGAGTATGGTTATATTACCTCTTTATACACATACACAAATTTATTTACATATATACACATATACACGTATACATATATACATATATACATGTATACATATATATATATATACATATACATATATACATATGTACTTATATACTATATATAAATGTATGTATACATGTATACATATATACAAATATAAAAAAAAATACATATATACATATACACATCTATACATATATACATATTTAAATATATACATATATATATACAGATATACAGATATACAGATACACATATACACTTATATACAGATATACATATATACATATATACTTATATACTATACAAATATGTATACATGTATACATGTATACATATATACATATATACATATACACATCTATACATATATACATATACACATATATACATATATTCTGAATATATATATATATAAAAATACATAAATACTGCATATATATATATTTACATTTACATGTATACAAAAATACATGAATACATGTATAGATATATATCTATATACAAATATAGATATATACCTATATACATATATACATATATATATATATACATATACTATATATATATATACATATACATGTATACATAAATCCATATATACATCTATACATATATACAGATATACATATATACATATATACATATATACATATATACATATATACATCTATACATCTATACATATATACATATATACATATATACATAAATACTGAATATATATATATATATATATGCATATACTGAATATATATACATATATACATATATATATACATATATACATATATATATATATACATATACTATATATATATATACATATACATGTATACATAAATCCATATATACATCTATACATATATACAGATATACATATATACATATATACATATATACATATATACATATATACATCTATACATCTATACATATATACATATATACATATATACATAAATACTGAATATATATATATATATATATGCATATACTGAATATATATACATATATACATATATACAGGACCCACCCAACTCCCACATCCACAGGGAGGAGGGGGGAACCATGACCATGGGGGGAGGGGGGGTCCCCGAACCTGGAGCATATATATATATAATATATATATATATAGATATGTATATATATATATAATAAACAAAACAATGAAATAGCTACATAACAAATGTTAGCTTAAACAACTGTGGCGCAATAATGTATATAGCTAGTTGTATTGGCCACAACTACTACCTACCTGCTACCGTGGATGTGCCATGTAACTGTATGTAGAAAACACAATGATTCCAATTTTGCGTGATTTCCCTTGCTATACAAGCATCACGATGACTCAGATCCCACAACGGGATTCAACTCATAATTGCTGGTAGTAGTGGTAAGCTGTCGCCCTAAAACAGTTGAAACCATGGAACATAGACCACATTCTGGGAACTAGTCACCATACTGGGTTACCAACAGTTTATGTCCTTGTCCGCTTTTCGGTTCGTGCTTACGGCCTGCCAAAAAAATATAAACAAATATAAGCCCTTCAGAATATTTATTCCCAGAAAGGGCAGCAAAAAAAAAACACCACACAGCCATAATGTATGTAGAATTCTCCACTATATCCCGTGATTGCTGATGAAAACCAGTTCTTCCAAGAATGGAAAAACAAAACAATCACAAAGAGAATTGAAACCACCATGAAACCACCATGACTCATTACTAGTTCCTGCTCATTGAAGTCCAGTCTCAAAGATCTGTTGAGTTTCTGCAACTCTCGGTGTGACGCTTGCGTGTAGCCACTGGTCACTCGGAAGGAGGGCGCGGCGCCTAGGCGCCCTTCGGGGCGCCCTTCGGGGCCCGAAGGCTCGGGCTGGCAGAGTCGCTGGAGCTCGGCAGAGAAATCCTCCAGGTTGTTGATTTGCCTCGCTGGGGCCGTGACCGGCCATGAGACACAGCAACTTTCTTTCAGTACCTGGATGACAGATAAATGACCTATTGGAACGATGACAAATTACATGCAACTCAGTACTATTGTGGATAAATGGGTGTAGAATAGTTTTTGGTATGTTCTTTGCCTCAGGTGTTGTTTTTTTTTGTTCTCTTTCCTGGTACCATTTGCCTTGTATTTGCAACAGTTTGGAACTAGAACCTGTCATTTTGAATGGTATTTGCTACATTTGGGCATGGTCACTTTGCATTTTGAATGGTATTTGCTACATTTGGCCATGTTCGCCTTCCATTTTGCATGGTATTTGTCACATTTTGGCATTTCAACCTCTCATTTGCATTGTATTTGCTACATTTTGGTACTTCAAACGTTCATGTTTTCATTTAGGGTGTCATTTAAGGTTTCATTTAGGGTTTCATTTAGGGCTTCATGTGGGGTTTTATTTAGGGTTTCATTTAGAGTTTCTTTAGGGTTTCATTTAGGGTTTCTTTACGGTTTCAATTTAGGGTTTCAATTTAAGGTTTCATTCGGGAATTCATATAAGTTTTCTTTAGGGTTTCATTCCAGGGTTTCTTATCAGGATTTTTTCACGATTTCTAAACGTTCAAGTGGGTTCCTTTAGGGCTCCTTTAGGGTTTCATTTAGGGTTTCAATTAAGGGTTTCATTTAGGGTATCTTTAGGGTGTCAATTTATATAGGGTTTCAGCTAAGGTGTCAGTTAAGGTCTCATTTGTTTTTTTTCCAGAGTGTTGTTTAGGGTTTCTTTGGGATGCCATTTAGGGTATCATTAAAGCTTCTTTGGGGTTTCATTTAAGGTTTCTGGAGGATTAATTCCCCACCTGCCAGGTGAGATTTTATCAGAGCGCTCTTCCTCCGCGTCCTCGTCCTCCTCCTCGACTAGCTGTCCTCTTCCCCCTCGTCCTCCTCCTCGCCTCCTCCTCTAGTTTCTCCTCGACCATGTCTGCATCAACTTCCACCTGCACTTCCGCCTTGCCAACTCTTCGCCCAGCTCTTTGCCAACTCTCTTCGCCGACTCTCTGCGCCAAGCTCTTTGCCAAGTTCCCAGCTCAGTGTGCACCGCTGGACCTCAACCTGGGACCGTTCCAGCTCAGTGTGCACCGCTGGACCTCAACCTGGGATCTGCCCAGCTCAGTGTGCACCGCTGGACCTCAACCGGGGACCTGCCCAGCCCAGTGTGCACTGCTGGACCTCAACGGCCAG
>CAMXCT020004446.1:1140000-1265221 GCA_947184155.2 Cladocopium goreaui
ATCCTGTGGGCATCTGGCGAAACATAAAACAAAGGCATTGATGGACACACACTGACACTGACACGCAGTAAACGTAACTCTTCAACTCTTCAACCATCCTGTAGGTTGGGATATTTTGAAGCCTTTGGCAGGAGTCGGAGAAGTACCGGCCTAACTGACCTAACTGGTTGGTGGACCGCCCATCCCGAACATATCAATGGTTTGAAATCATCAGGCCAGGAAAGCTGGATAAACCATGATAAAACAAATGAAACCAAGTGGATCGGCGACTCACTTGCGCACACAAAATTAGCCCACTTGTACACACAGATTTTGACTCAGTTGTACATACAAAAGCCTCAGTTATGACAATTGCCTCACTTGTACACACAACCTTGGGAGGTGGGGTGGGGCAAGGGAAGAAAAGGGCAGGATCTACCAGCCACACCCGTTGCTAAACTTCATTATAGGGGCACGACCGCTACTCGACTTCCTTCGACTTACCATCACAATTGAACGTTGGGGGTGGGGTGGGGCTAGGGACAGAAAAAGTCTACCAGCCACATCCGTTGCTAAATTTCGAAAGCGATACCTCCTTGTCATCATGAACCTCATTATCTCCATCATTGCCGTTCTCGTCAATATAGTTCATTATTAATTTTCATTCTCATCCTCATTTTCATATTCGTTGTCATTTTTGTCATACGCATCATCGTCATCATCATCATCATCATCAGCATCATCCGCGTGCACAACTGAGTTGTTTCGCTTGCACAACCGAATGGGTTTTCGCGTGCAGAACCCAGGCACTTTCCAATAAGTGCAGTGAAACAATCCACCAGAACCAAACAAGCACCAAGTGCTTCCTTTTCCCACAGGTTGATGACGGTCAATCACCAAAGCAGAAGCTCCCAAAACAACATACGCAAGGACCAGGATGTACCTAAGCCCAATAAATCCCATTAAATCAATGGGACAGCTACCTTCATTCTGCATTGTTTTTGCCGGGGCTTCTCAGAGGGTCTGCCTCAACAGCCCAGCACGGTCGCTCTAGGCAAAGGCTGCAAAAGTTGCTTGTGGCCAACTTCATTCTGCATGGAAAGCAGAAAAAAAAACACATCTACATCACAGAAGTGTATTAAACGATATTGAATGATCTTCTTTCAACTGCCAAGAAGAAAAATAAAATGAAACCTGCCCCCACATGTGGGAAAACTCCAAGTGACATAACCTGTGATACCATCCTCCGGCACCACTGATGGGCCCACAAACTCCAGGCAATTGAATTGCGAGGCCACTTGAAAGGTTGCCTACAGGTGGAGTCATGGCGAAGCAAACGGAATTTTCAGGGTTCTTCCTCAGTGAGTCTACCTGTAGTTCCACTGAGTTCTGAAATGATAGCCATGGAAAAACCCCGGTGTCACTTGACTCACTTGACTTGGGACCGTCTGTTCTGCGCATTGATGCTGTGACACCCCACATGGTTTGACAAGACATCCCCAATCAGCTTTTTCCGACTGATTTCATCCCCATCTTGCCATGCAGAACTCTCGGTGTCACCCATTGAGGGCTTCAGCGCCCATTCCAACTTGTTTACAACATATCAAAAAACTATTTTGAATATATCAAAAACCCAATAAATAATTTATATGTATTACAGTATATGTATTACAGTATATGTATTACAGTATATGTATACACTATATATTTATGACATATGTTACATACTACTAAACACACATATATATATATATTTATTTATTTCTTTTTTTATTTGTTTAAATATGTTCCATTATATTTTGAAAATGTAAAAGTTTGTATTGTATAAATTATATTGTACAAATATGTACGCATAAAACATATACACATTACAATATACAAATATACTATGTTAGTTCAAAAATTACCTAAAATCTCGCTCTCTCTCTCTCTATATATATGTGTGTGTGTGTACTAAATAATCACAATACTCATCGTCCTTCAAAATAATAATAATAATGTTGATAATAAAAAACATATTAATAAGAGAAAAAACAAAAATAACAACAATGATAAAACAAAAATAGTGATAATAATAAAAGTAATAACAATTAATAATAATAAAATAAAAGTAAAATAATATCATTAATAATAAACATAATAATAATATATATATATAAATCAATCCACACACATATATACATATAGTCATATAGAGTATGTCATAATATGTTTATATGCAAACAAATCAGATACTCTTGAAAACCCCAAGTAAAACGCTGGGATTTATGGATGTTCACCTGTTCATCCCTCCAAAATGTGGTATAACAGGTGCTAAGCCATTCAATGTTTCATAAGTACATATATATAATTATATAAATTATATATATATGTATATGTATAAATTAATGCATAAAAGAAAATATCCACCAATATATCTGCATGTGTGCATATATACTTCTATTATATAATTATATTAAATAACTATATTGTATAATTATATTATATAATTATATATATATTCTTATATTATATTATATATATATGATGTAAAATGTATGGAATGTCGTAATCTACTCATCAAAGACGCGCAACCAGTCCCGACCTGATCCCCTGGTGCTGCCAAGCAACGAGCCTGTTCTCAGGCAGCGCATGTTTCAACGCAACATCGCCAATCCTTGGGGCGAAGGCTTGAAATTTTGGCAAAACAAACTCGTGGTTTCTCAGCGCTTCAAAAGGAACACCAGAAAATTGTATTATTATATATCTAGATTCACAACCTTTGCTCTTAGGGGGTATGTGGTACGTGGGTACGGTGGGGGTGGTACAGGGGTACGGTGCTGGGGGTACAGTGGTACGGTGCTGGGGGTACGGTGGGCGCGGTGGAGGGGTACGGTGGGTACGGTGGAGGGGTACAGTGGGTACGGTGGGTACAGTGGGTACGGTGGGTACAGTGGGTAAGGTGGGCACGGTGGAGGGACGTTGGGTGCAGTGGAAGGAGGGATAAGGAGGGTACACGAGGATGGTGGGGAAGTATATAGGGATGAAGGGCGCAAGGTGCAGATAACGGCACTGACGGGAGGAAGATACCTTGGTAAGGATGAAAATGTATAATTATTAGAGTAGGCGATCGGCCAATCTGAGAGTGGAGGCGAACGCAAGAACAGGATTTTAGAAAAGGCGCAGTGCAAACAAGATTGTGTCTTCACGATTGTAATCTTAAAGTCTACTTAAAAACATGAATTTGGAAACTTATGTTGTCTGACAGTGTCTGACTCAGAATCGTACTTGGGATGTTTGAAGCTTCCACCACGCAGTGTTAATCTAATATACCCAATTCAACCTGTGCCCAAGTGTCTGTACACTGCACCCCTATACTGTACCACCGCACCCTCTGCGCTGTACACTATACCCCCTGCACGCACCACTGTACCCGTGCACCGTGCCAGCGTACCCTCTGCACTCTACCAGTGTACGAACTGCACTGTACCCTGTACCCGTACCCCTTCTACTGTACAAAAAAACTTGGTTGTGAAAAGTGCAAAGTTGGTTGTGTAATATTTGTGAAAAAGGGGACGATGGGGTGGGTACGGTGGAGGGGTAGAGTGGGTACAGTGGGTACGGTGGGTACAGTGGAGGGGGTACGGTGGGTACAGTGGAAGGGTGCGGTGGACGAGTACGGTGGAGGGGTCCAGTAGGTACAGTGGAGGGGTCCGGTGGGTACTGTGGAGGAGTACAGTGGGTTAAACTGAGGAGGGTACAGCGGGAGAGCACACACAATGCACATAAAGACGCACAAGATGTGTAGTCGTCGAATACATGTCTGTGATTTCATTGCGATAAAATTTTGCTCAAAAGGCTAGTTTCCGTAATTGCAGCCTGTGAAGACCATGAATGCTGCAAGTCAGAATCGTCAATGTGCTTCGTTTTCCTACTGTGCGGCATAGATGACAAGCCACCATGCAGGCTCTGGTTGATTCCACGGAAAAGTGAAATATGAAAAATATGTGCTGTGTTTCAAGAGGATGATGTTACGTATACCTCCCCTCTTCGCACCTGTATTCTACTACCACCCTCTCCCCGTACCCCCGTACACCCTCCACTGTGCCCACTGTGCCCATGCACCGTACCCATACCTCTCCACTGTACCCACTGTTGTACCTTTCCACCGTACCCATCATACCCCTCCATCGTACCCACCGTACGCCTCCACCGTACCCACCGCGCCCCTCCACTGTACCCACCGCACCCCGTACCCGCCATACCCCTCCACCGTACCCACCAGACCCCCCCTCGTACCCCGTACCAAGCCCTCCGTACACCCATACGGCGCATGCCTCTAAGAAACATGTGTTTTCATATTTGAGTCTAGATAAGTATACACACTCTCACACAACCTATAGACTCCTTCTATGTTCACCTACTTCTACTTGACTTGAGCGTGCCAGAAAAACATGATTTTCCAGTCACGGTAGATTTACCCAGTGGATCCAAGCGGAGTAAACCTTTGTTCAACTCAGGTTTGGGTGCCAACCAAAAATTTGATTAAGTTGTCCAGGTTGCTAGCATGCTGTCACCGGCGAGGTGATTGACCAGGACCCATTGGAGATAATTTTTATATCGCTTAGGCGAAAATGCCTAAAATTTCGGTACCCGCAAAAGGAAACGTTTTCTTGAGAATATGCAAAATTTTTGGACTCAATGGAAACGTTCACGAATGGGGCACACCCAGCTACCTTTGTTTGTATCCTTATGGAATGGTTGTTAAATTCAACAGTGAAAAAGGTCTCTTTGTTTTGTTCATCCTCTTCTAAGTGTGTTTTGACTTTGGGCGTGGGACATGTTGAAAATTCCAAAAAAAACACGACGGAAATCATGCAAATATGGTTACGATCCGTCGGGTGGTCTTGTTTGCTTGCGTGGAATTTATGACCTGGGAACGCAACAGTTATGGAAACTCGATGAACATTCCATGAAAAAAACGATGTTTTTCCACGCAATAACCTCCATGGATAAAGGGTTTCTCGCATAGCCATGTTTGGTAGTGGTCTAGTTTTAGCCCATGTTATCCCATTATATCACCATTTCGTTCGATGATTTTATCATGATGTTCTCGTGATTCCCCATTCAAATATAGCTAAAATCATCTAAAATCGTTTGGGCATGTTTGATGACAACACTCAAAACCCCAGTACAATCACATGTTTATCATTTTTGTTGTCCCAGCCTATCCATAGCTTCATGCTTTTTCGTGGTTTCAAGTCCCCTTCTTCTTGAACTCCAAATGTCTCATTGGTGACCTTCAAGCGCCTTTGCACCAAGGCTTTTGGCTCATCCTCCAAGACCTGATCACGAAATGTCACCAGGGAGGTGCTCCACATCCGAGGAATGGATATGTACACATTGTATATCATATATAAGATTCATAATCATGAAGGTTCTGGAACCGAACCGGAACCGTGGAACCGAACCGTAGAAAATCAAATAGTTTACGAACCGTAGGAACCGTGAACCGCTGGAACCGTATGCAAAACCGAACCGGAGGAACCGGAACCGTCTTACCCTCTTCGGGACCCTCTCCCAATAAACTGATTGGAAAAATTGTAATTGCTTTTTGAGTTCAATGCAAAAAGCAAATATAGGATTCTTCAATAATACTGACAATTTCAGGAAGCTTTGGTTTTCCCGAGTTCAGCTCTCTCCGCTCTTTGAAAGCCGCTGCTCGTGAAACGCACGGCCCGTGATTCCTCTAGTGATATTTGCATGGCCATATATAATCTGTGCTCCTCTTTTGGCACTGAGTCGCGGACGCCGGTGCCCAATGGCCCGGCCCGCTGCACTAAACAAACGTTCAACTTGCGAAGTGGAAGCTGGAATTCCCAGAATTTGAAAAGCCAGTGCGGCCAAAAGCACCTAGAAAGGCCTGAGCTATAAACCTCTTGCGGGAAGCAATCAGTATTTGCTTTTCCGACGCCGGAAAAAAAGCAAATATCAATGCAGAATGTTCCAAACACCGAACCGAACCGAACCGAAATCGACCAGGAACCGCAGGAACCGAAACCGAACAGGAACCGAACCGGGCCTATACCAAATACTAGAAACCGAAACCGAACCGAACCGAAACCACCATGCATAATGCTATATTACTATACTGGTATATACTGGGTATTGTGTAAAATGATATTTAGGTACGAGAGCAGATTCAGAGTATAAAATTAAATCATATTAAATCTATATGTGTAATTGCGTATACTTAGGTATGATTACGTTGATTAATAATGGATGAATATATGGTAGCATATATATATATATATACATATATATATATATATATATATATGTATGTGTGTGTTTGTGTCTGCGCGTGCTTTAGGGTAAAAGTTAAACTCTAATTGAATGATGTGGAACAGGATGTAAAATGAATAGTGATATGATAGATTATTATCGAGATCGACAGATGAGTAAAGATTACCAATAGTACCGCGCAAGGCCGTGGCGGAAGTTTCAAAGATAGGAAACTTTAGGAGAGGTGCGTTGTTACAATGCATGGATGGCAGATCAAATCCACTGATGGACAGAAAGTGGGTTGGAGTTGTGCTTTTTGAAGTGGTTGCAGTGGCCACCTCAAACACAACTGCTGGATGTAGCGTGGTGTAGTTGTGCTTGTAGATGTAGTTGTTGTTGTGGCTGTAGTGGTAGTGTAGTGGTGTAGTGTGGTGCAATGAAGTGTAGCTTAGTGTAATAGTAGTAGTAGTAGTAGTAGTAGTAGCAGTAGCAGTAGCAGTAGCAGTTTCTGTTGTAATTGCAGTTGAAATTTCAATTAGTTGTAGTGTAGTGTGGTGCGGTTGAACGTCCGAAAGTGGTCCGAACATGGTATGCTTTTCACATTTTGACTTCGGCATGTGCTTCGCGCCGCAACAGCGAGCACTTTTTCGACATCTTAACTTAATTCAAAAAGTGCTCCGAGACCGCCAGTTTTTAACACTTTTGACTTGCGAATGTGCTCAAAACGGCGTGCCCTTTTCGACATCTGAACTTCCAAAAGTGCTCTGAGACCTGAGGCGCTTTGCACATTTTCACTTCGAAATGTGCTTCGCGCTAAAACGACGTGCGCTATTTGAACATCGCAACTTCCAAAAGTGCTCCAAATGTTTTTTTTCACATTTTGACTTCGAAATGTGCTTCGCGCCACAGCCACGTGTAGATTTTGGACATTTCAACTTCCAAAAGTGCTCCGAACATGGTGTCTTTTGCACATGTTGACTTGGAAACATGCTTCGCGCCACAGCGGTGTGCACTTTTTCGACATCTGAACCTGAACTGCCAGAAGTGATCCTGACGTCACATGTGCTTCGTGCCACAACGGCGTACAATTTAGCGAGCGTACTTTTCGACCCTCCGGAGCCACAAAACATTGTAAAACACAGTGTTTCGCGACTTTTCTACCTTTTCGCGCACCTGCATCTTCTTTCTACTGATTCTTTCTCTTCTCTGACTCTTCCCACCTCTGCTTTTCCATCTGTCCAAAGTGTCGGAAGTTTGACTTCTAAACTTCCTTCAAATAGTTTTATTTGTTTGGGAGAAATGCCTAAAACATCTTCAAACTACTTGGGGGAGACACCTTGGCCACAGAGGGTATATATATATGTATGCCCCAAATCTAGTGTGGATCAACATATTCACAATGCCGTAATGGGATGCAATGGGCAGTTTTGGCGGGAAT
The DNA here is from genome assembly GCA_947184155.2 of Cladocopium goreaui. Classification (NCBI taxonomy): domain Eukaryota; class Dinophyceae; order Suessiales; family Symbiodiniaceae; genus Cladocopium; species Cladocopium goreaui. The sequence goes on from CAMXCT020004446.1 coordinate 1,147,682, forward strand.
GCCCCATGTTCAGGCACACAGCCGTCTTTAATTTTCGCACATCTCTTGGTACGCGGTGGTTTCACAAGTGGAACTGCTGGACTGAAGCTGTACTGAAACTGTCCTTTCGATGGGTTCCCCTGGCAACTTGGCAGTGGAAGATCAGAATGTTTTGGAGGTGATGTTCCCATTAGTTTCCAATGAAAATGGGGATTCCTTGGCCAAGTGTCACCAGGAAATTGTCAACACAGGCTGGAACTGCTTTCCGTGTCAACATCAACATGTCATCTCTACGGTGCCCCCAGCCGTCAGCTATAGCGCCTTCCCTCTGATACACACTCTTGCTGTCTGAAGCTTAGTGATGTTTCTTTGAAATCACCAGTGAATTCCTCAAGTTCGGTTTAAGTCCCGATTTTGGATGGTGAAATCCTTTCCTGATGAAAGTAAATAGAGGGAAGGCCCTCGTGATGCCAGATCACAGCTGCAAGCTGTTGCAAGATCTTGAGGGCACGTGCAACTTGGCGAACAAACGAACAAATGTCTGCAAGAGTCTGCAGGCTTTTCGCTGTTCGGTTTAAGTCCCGATTTTGGATGGTGAAATCCTTTCCTGATGAAAGTGAGTAGAGGGAAGGGCATCGTGATGCCTGATCACAGCTGCAAGCTGTTGCAAGATCTTGAGGGCACGTGCAACTTGGCGAACAAATGTCTGCAGGAGTCTGCAGGCTTTTCGCAGCATTAAATATCTGCAGGCGCTGTTTGGCTACCAGCGACATAGCTCAGGGATGACGCGAAGGCTCCGTGTCGTGCGTCACAACAAGACCCAATAAAATCACAACTGCCGTCAGATTGCTGGGCTATAGACCAGCAATAGAATGTACATAAACAAAATAGAGTAAAGTATTGAGCTCACACGGAAGCTCACTCGCTTCAACACCGGCGATGCAACTGACTGTGTGCTGCAGGGAACGAGGGGACTGGAAGAAGTGAACCTACCGGAGCACCAGAATATACAGAATTGTGGAAGTTGGTTGCGGCAAAAACAAAAAGTTTGTTGTTTAAACATACGCAAGTTACATCGATTTATAAACTCAATCAAATCGATGGTTTTCCTCCCATGTTCCACTACGCCAAACGTTTGACTCAAGATTGGAGGAATCCTAAAGCTTGAATGGCGCCACCGTTGATGGCTCCGCCAAGAAAGCACGAACTTTGTGGTGGTGGTTCTCCTATAGCAAGTTGTTCCTCAAAATGAAAGCTAACCCCTCCATTGGTGGGGAAAGGACATCTGTCATTCAAATGTTTGCCGCACATGAGGCAGTTCGGAACCTAATTTGGGTCCAGCATGGGGTGTCTTTCAGCAACATCCAGCTTGTAGTTGCTTGGGGCTGTCACCTATAATCCACACGATCGTATAATAAGGCCTTGGGCATGGAACTTAAACATGTCACAGTTATAAGACTGATTAATCTATTGAAATTGACGCTTCTCCAAAGATGCTCTCTGTCAGTGCTGTTGGACTGTTCTCTAGTAATTGCCAGTGCTATCCAGCTAGCCAGCAAACACACATGATTCTGCAAACTCAAGTATGTGTATATATATATATATACACAATATTTCATATACAACTATTATATAGATAATATATTACATTATATACATGAATGATAAATATATCAATATGTATATAATATATACATAAATAAATTATGTTAAGTTATATTATGTTATTTAAAATTAAGTTATATTATATTAAATTATATTCAATTATATTCCATTATATCGAATTATGTAACATCCTAATATATATTTACTGAATATTATGTTATACTAAAACATTTAAGGCTATTTATATGTAATACAAAATATATTACATATTATATAACATATACACTTACTCGAAGTGCAATTGGCAGTGGTTCGTAGGCACTTCTTCCAACCACAGAAGAAGTGGCACCAGTCCTCTCTGCGCATTGAGAGTGCTGATCAGTCCCGACTATGGCAGACATAGGTTGATGAATTTTGATATCTTTTTAGATTGCGAATTACGTGACTGGGCGGCCGGGTGGTGACGACTCTCTCCCTCTCTCTCTCAACATCTCAGTACAGATACGTGAAAACCAATAGATTGCATCATATTACAATATGTTTGACAGACTGTGATGTAATTCTTTGTAAATCACTATATAACATGTGTACATAAACAACTCTACATATATATATAATTATAGATTTATATTTATATAAATATAATTAAATATAACTATATATATATACCCCGAGGCAAACTAACATAGATGTGGAAATCGCCATTTTGAAAGATCATCCACCCATAAATGTGCAATTTTCAACATCTATGTAAGTTATTGGCTTATTGGTAGTTTACCCTGGGATCCCTGGGGTACTCATGTGTTGATGCATGTCGAACTTTGGTTCTAATTAACCCCCCGCCATTGGCCGTTGATAGGCCATCGTTGTGGGGAAGGGTCAAAATTAGATCTCCAATGGCCCAGAAAATACTGATCAACTTTTAGTATGATACCGTTCCTTTGGTGGGATTTAAAGGAATCATCATAATTTTGACCCGTAGCCCGTAGCCATGCGGCAGGAACAATATGTAACTATCAACCTTTGCGGCTGACATTGATATCATTGATTAGTTGCCTAACAACCGAAGTTGCTCTGTGCGGGAAGTCGCTATCGCAGTCAAACGCTTTCCTGGGACGAGACGTCTGGTGATCAAACAGATCACACCATAGGAACCTGACCAACAAACATATGCACTGGTTGGTGGTTGACCTACCCCTCTGAAAAATATGAAAGTCGGTTGGGATTATTATTCCCAACATATGGAAAAATAGAAAATGTTCCAAACCACCAAGCAGATTGGTTAAAGACAAATTGAAATTTGCCCAACAAAACTTGAAAGGATATAGCGGAGACAGCAAACCGATTTTGGATCGCAAAATGGAAGTTGGAAACAGAATCATTACATGTACGCGGGGAATCTTCCAGCAAGCCATATTTCTTTAAGAGAGGGTATAATTGTTGCATATTGTTGCATCATATTGCAGTACACTCAACACAAAGATCGAAACAATTTAATGTGTCGTCCTGATTTGTGTGTCCCCCCTCCCCAAAACCATAGTTATACCCTCTTTAAAGTTGGGTGCCAAAAAGTTGTTACCCAGAAAAAAGAACCGCACTCAAGGATTTCAATTGGCTACAATTGAAATCTAATTATATAAAACGTTTTTTGGTTGATGAACTTGTGATATTTGTAGTACTTGTAGCACTTGTAGTACTTGTAGTGGGGTTCAGCATGTTGATTGCGTTACCTTTTCCACCATAAGGTGTGTTTTAACGAAAAAGTAGTAAGAGGAAGAGAAAGAAAAAGAGAAAGGGAACGAGAGAAAGAGAAAGAGAGAGAGAGAGACGAAGAGGAAAAAGAAGAGGAAGACTAAGAGGAACAGAGAGAGAGAAAGGAAAAGAAAGAGAAAGAGAAGGAAAAGAGAAAGAGAAAGAGAAGAGAAAGAAAAGGGTGCTTTTGGAAAAGGCCTACCTTTCTTCTCTTGGCTCCAGGATTAGCTCTGGAAAAGTTAGCTGCAATTGTGAACCCTGCGAACAAACCTACTAGAGTGAACTGGGCCCTTTCATGGCCCAGCGCCTTGGAAATGTGTGGAAAAACTATTTTCTAAATAAGGGTTCAATATGCGGGCTGATTCTTTTGGGAAAGGCTTGGACTTTGTGAAAAAGGTGTTTCTTTCTTCTCTTGGCTCCAGGATCAGCTCTGGAAAAGTTTGCTTGCTGCAATTGTGAACCCTGAGAAAAACTTGCAATAGTGAACTGGACCCTCTCATGGCCCAGTGCCTTGGAAATTTGTGGAAAAACTGTTCTTTAATTAAGGGCTTAATAAGCGGTCTGATTCCTTTGGGACAGGGAGACAAGCATTTTTTTTCCAGAAAGAGTGTTCAGATTTTTTGAAACAAACATATTTTGGACAAAAAAGTGGTCTCCCAAAATTTCTTGCCACAATAGCGAACCTACCAAACAATGCATGGGTTCAGAATAATTTGGATTTGTTTTTGGCACAATAGCGAACCTAGACACTAATTAATCAGGATACAACATATTCAAATATTTGAACATATTTGAAACGCTGGGATGTGGATGTCTTCCGATGTCCATGTCCAGCATGACCAATGGTTCCAATGGTCCCATTCCATTCCTCCCTGATATCAGCTCCCAGATGCTGATCAGCTCTCGGGCATAGTGGTCCTTCTGTGCCTCCTTCTGAAGATGCTCGTGCACTTCATAGAGATTTGCTGCACTGAAATGCTGCTCCAGGCGTTTCTGGATGCGCTTGCGTGCCGTGCCACGGCGCGTCTTCGCGGACGGAAGTCGCACCTGATCCGCATGGATGGAGTGAGAGAAATTGCAGAACTGGCCCTTAGCACATCTGGTGAGGTACGAATGGAAGAGGCACGGAAACTCTATGTGATCTTGAACATCTTGATGATAATCTTGATCAGCAACCTCCTGAGGGGTTGAATCTGGAAGGTCCTCCTGAATCACGGATTTCTTCTCCTCATCTGATCCAGAGTGTCCAGACTGCTCCGACGACTGCATGGATTCCCTCTCGGATGAGAGATCCCGAAAACTCTCGTTCACACGTAGGACCCATCCTGCAGGACTGACAGCGAGCAATATCCAATCTTGCTGAATTATGATGTTTCACCAACCTGAATCTAGGATCCAAATTCATCAATGATTTCAGGTATTATGAATTCAGTTTTTTTATGCCCAATGTCTCTTGCGAATCAGGATTCTGTGGCTTTCCCGTGGCAGTACTTGTCATATCTTGTCATCATAAATCTTCTGGTGAGGTTTCTGCCGGAAACTTCCTACAGCCGGGCCCACTGACTTGTCAAGCCAAGCCATTCGTAATAAATGAATCACTGGGGGAGAATCATCCCAAAAATTGAGGTGGACGTAGCCATTGGTGTACTAGAGATACTGAGGATCCATGCTTTTGACATTTTGACGTTTTGACCAAATGTCCATACCTGAATCCATACCCAAAAAAACAGACTAGCTTGCAGGTGCCAAACATCTTTGTGACCTCTGATTATTTGGTAAGGAATCCACATAATCATGGAAACCTATGGGTAACCCCCAGAGTCATCACCCACAAAAGAAGTAAAATATAAGTGGTGATGATCACCGCAGCGAGGATCGAAAGTCAAATAAGTGGGCGGCCACCTAACAGTCTCTGATACCCTCCGATAACATGGCAATTGACAAATCCACCATTTAGTTCCTTGATGTTCCTATAAAAACCTTCATTTTTAGGGGATTCCAATTACCATGTTTGATTACTGGAGGGTACTTCCCATGTTTGCATCATTACATATCTCTCACCCCTCGCCTGTGAATGTAGAAGCTGATGAAGCTGATTCGCTTCCGTTTGGATCCACCACTGAACGACTAGCTTCGGACATCAAGAATTACCTTGGGAATGGCTCGACATGAATTGATTGCCACAGAAAGCGGATAGTTGTACACTAAACATGATCAAAGATGAAGGATCGAAGGATGTTTAGGGTGTAAATATTTACCAGAATAGACAAGAATCTAAAAATAATGAAATCTCTGGGCCCATTGGTGCCCATAGCTATTTGAAACACTCACCATCTGAAAACGGCCTCGCATCCTGAAACGAATGACTCTCAGCAAGTGACCTATTGTCAGTAAACAAGAATACTTTCTGGAATAACTTGCTGTAGAGAAACTGACAAACATGTTGTGAGTTGGAGTTGGGGACTTTGGTTCTATTTTTTTTGCAAATGGATGTGAACATTACGCGGTTTTGGACACGGAGAGAGATAGAGAGGCCCAAGGAAACTCGCAATTGTATCATTTGTCGAGCAGTTTCAGATAATTTTGTGTTGATTCTATGGCTGGGAGCACGATAGCACTGGCATCCCAAAGGACTATCCGACGATCCCATGAAGGGGCACTCACCATGACCAGAGGTCAGGCCCAGCCGTGGCACGCTTGTCTCGCTTCTTTCTCCTCAAAATGCTCTAGAACTATCTGGAACTATCTGGAACTACCGGCCGCGCACGAGCCAAAGCAAGACGGTCGGTCCAATAGCCAGAGTTCGGGTGACAGCAAAGCTCAGATTCTGTTGCTGAAACATATCGTATAGTCTTATTGGACATTATATTTTATATTATCTGGTTGGTGGTTGACCTACCCCTCTGAAAAATATGAGTTCGTCAGTTGGGATGATGATTCCCAATACATGGAAAAAAAACATGTTCCAAACCACCAACCATATTATATATATAATATATATATATAGGTGATTATAGGTGTTGCTCAAGATCGATGTAGCCATAGATGCCATAGCCCAAACCCGCAGGGTTCACCATTACCGACCAACGGTTCTGTATCCGGCCCAGGCCCATTGCAATTGTCAGGAACTCTTTCCCTATGCTGTTAAGTGGTGATAATTGATATATTTATATATATATATATATATATATTGATATCCCCCGTGTATAAGATGTATAATATGTATATATATATATAAAATGTATATATTTAATTATATGTATATTATATAATGTATATATATATATGTATATATTAATGTATTTGTGTTTCATCGCCAAACCAAGTAATCTGATGTAATCTGGTGACAAACCAGTCCCAGTAGACGTCCCTCGCGTCACGCCTTAGACCTCAATTCTTTGAGGCTGGGTGTCTCGAAGCGGCCAATGCGAAAAAACGTCCTGGTTTTGCGTGACGACTGGGCTGGAAAAGAACTGGTGGTTTTAGGCTGGGTCCCAAAACCGGATTTCTTGAACAAATTAAGTCAACCTGAAACCTGGTTAACCATCATGAAGCTGAATTGGCCATTTAAGGAAGAACTGGGATGACTACAGAAACATGCAGAAACAACATTGTTCTTGTTCTGTTTCCCTTAAGAAACTAGGGGGTTCCTGTAGGCTTTCCCATCCAAGTCAGGGAAAAACCGACAATCTCATCCTGCAAACTGTACCAAATAAAACTGGTCAATGGAAATAAAATGGAAACTGGATGAAACTTGGGCACCTATATGACCAACAAGCCAAAATGCTGCTAATGTCAAATGGGTCTTGAACCCAGTACTCTCCTACCGAAGAACCCAGTCATCACTGGGAAGGGATTTTTTACCACAGGATCCCCCCATCGATCCCGGCTTCGCGTGCTAATAGCGGCATGGCAGAGCTCCATCGGAATCCAAGAGACCCATTGGCCAAACTCTTGAGAACGAGCATTCCGGGCTTGTCAGCATCATTTTCAACTTTCAGCATCTTCTTTGTCTCGTCATAGTCCGCCTTCGCCAACGGCATCGCCGAGACTAAAAAAGTGTGTAAAAGAACGTTCGATACTAAGTAGACATTCCGAACCAAATTGAGAATAACGGAACATCAAAGAAATCAGGTGTAATAAAGTTATGGGTCGTTCAATTTAACATTTGATGCCTAACAACATAAGCTCTTCGGCCCGTCGGCCCAGCTTCAGTCAAGGTGGTGTCTTTTGTTTTATTTCCTTTGGCCCCCCGGGGCAAAACTATGAATCATGGAGATATGACGGGACAGGTTCGATATGAAAAAATGGTACCCATGACCCAGGTTGATTCCAGTCGATACAAACGTGGGGGCCCGCTTGGATTCTTTTGGATCATCGGTGAAACATCGATATGCATCGATGCTTGCTACGAAACATGGCTCTTGGAGAAAAAGGTCAAACAATGTCAACCCAAGTTGCATGTCGTCCTTAGTTGCTTGCCATTTTGGCCTAGGCAACTGTGGGAACATCGCTCCTGTTTCACGGTCTGGTTTTGGTTGCTGGCTCTTGAAAGCTCAAGGCCATGTGACAATGGAATTGCTGATCTATGAAGTTCGTACATGGAAAGTGGCTTATAATATTTTTTACTTATTTCGACGGAAGTTCGGAAGTTTAGAATATGGAAGCCTTGATTGGCGCGTTTTGGCATTTGCTGTCTGCTTGGAAGGCACTGAGAGATGAATGACGATGTCTTGTTTCACGTACAACGCAGTCTAACAGAGACTTCCGTGCTGCAGAAAGAAAAGAAAGAAACTAGTAGGCATATGTCCTTGGATTTTGTCTCAGTTCGCGACCTCAATTACCATGCAAGGACCCTTCATCCTTAATCTTGATCACTTCTTTCTGGCAACATGTAATCCCTTCCCCCTGTTAACATCAAACACCCCCTAAATCGAAACTTGTGTTTAGTTCATTTTGATGCTCCTTAGTCCTTGTTGCTGGGCCCATGCTGACTCAATTCGCATTGACCCAGACTGAAATCATTGAAACATATTGAAACCATAGACCCAGACTGCTGCTCTTTCATATTGGGCATGGAATCATGATTGGCCGTTGTTTTCAACTCCAAAAATATGAGTCAATTTTGATTATCATAGTAGGGCTGAAAAAAAGGCTATTTTGAGATAGTTACCCCATACATCCACCATCATTCCAGTCAGGTCACAGGATTTGGTCTTCATAATTTACATTAAAATTAATTTACATGATTTGACCCAGACCAGTGGATAAAAAAATACCGTCTTTTTTTCATGTTTTCTCACCTGCATTTTCAGCGGATCACCATTTTGTTGCATCCCATGCAGCCTCCTTAAAACCAAAAAGCTGCTGAAACCAGTCGCGACGATCCCACATGGCACAACCGAAAGTCGTCATCAAGCCACGCGAAGGCTTGGGTCTGTTGATGGGATTTCATGACCAAATAAAAAAGAAACTCTGGGGATTTACATAACTATGGCTACTGCATTATATTTCTAATCCAATTGGAAGTTTATGAGTGAATTTCGACATGAATTACCGGGACAGCTACTAGTGTTTGCGTGGTTAATAAATACATATGTAAATATATATATATATACATATACAATATACCCTTCCAATCAGTGGCTGAAGATACATGGGCATTGTAACTTTGAGATTGTCCCAAACAAGGTTGTTTTGTCAGTCTGAGAGGTGTCATCGCGTCAGACGGAAAGAGCTCACGTCATGTTGAGATTAACTAAAGATTAACTGCATCAGTTTCACAACAGATCAGTTTAATAAGTTCAATAAATGATATGTGTTCATAAATTATATATATAACTATATAGTTCGTCCTTCTCTTGGTAGCAGGGTAGCCAGTATGTGCAGTCGTCATTGCCACATAAGTCAGCCCAGGGACCGATGCCGCATGTCCCATTCGACGTTTGTAGGTTTCAGCTGATTGGAGAAACCCTAAGATCTCATGCCATGCAGCCCTGATAACAACCGCTGAGGTGAACTAGTCACATGCTGTCTTGTCACTACTGTTCTTGGGCCATTGGCGCGGTGCGCGTCGCATTGAGGTTTCGAACGGCAGATTCTGCATTTCCACATGATATTGAAACTTATATGATGTTCGAACATGTTCGTACTAAAAAAACACTGCAAGAAGAAGAGTTCGTCAACATCGCCTGGTGATACATCACTATCTTCGGTGATACATGATCCTATTTCATCTTCCCAATCAATCTACGGAACATGGGGGTGTCAACTCATCATACATCAAAAGAAAATGAATAGATACCGAGATAAACAAACAATCTATGTGTAATTAAAAATAATTATACACTGTATATATATATAGACACATATATATATATATATGTCTGCATATATATATATATATATACATGTCTACATATATATATATATATATATATATGTGTCTACATATATATATATATACACATGCATATATAATATATTATCTCGTTATATATATAAGATATATTATATAATATATGTATATATGTACGCACATACATAAATGCCTACATCTCTCTACACATTTTATCGGTTCCACCGCAGTTTACTCCAAGCAGGATCGCTCTTTTCTCAGCATGACGTCGCATCAATTCCAGTGTGGGCCCTGACCGTGGCCTAGCATCTTGCCGGGATCTCAATTTTTCGATGTATTTTGTGGAGCTGCGTTATAAAGAAAATTGCTGATGGCTGGGATGATATTGATGCATACATATTTATATATATACACAATTATATAATATACATACAATTATATAATGGTGATATTCTATGGTATATGCAACTGATAGGATTTGGGATGTGATTGAACATGGATTAAGTTCCCAACTAATTGATTGCGAATAGGGGCAAAGCATTGGAAACCAATTTATTCATATTTATTCAGGGCTACACCCCATGTCCAATCAAACCCAGATGGTAGTGGAGCCAACCTGCCCCAAACGAATCCCTTAGATGGAAGCCGATGATCAATGGATAGGATCAAGGATGAGTAACGAACATGTTACAGGAATACCTGATATTCTCATGAGAACACAGCTAGGTTTCCGGTCCAGATGTTACCTTCAACCAATTTTTCGATGGACGCCAACATGGACCTTCAGATAACCCTTCTGTCTCCACGATCATGTTATACCCAGTGACCAGGGCGGCCGACCGCAGATGTGCCATTGTTTGGACACCCCAGCGCTGCCGGATGAAAGCTACTGGGAACTCCTTTTTGGGGAGCCTGCCCTCCGATGTGAGTCAAATCTGTGGAAAGAGCTGATATCCAACATTCTAATTATAGTTTTGATAGTTGATGATTTTTATCCCATAATTATGCATTATTATTCTCCCATGTTTATCCGATATTAATCCATGTTATCCCAGTAATATCCTATTATGTCCCAATATGAGTGGGTTTGCCCTAGGTAAACTAACATAAATGTGGATTTTCTCCACTCTTTGTCTCTTTTATATAAAAGGTTATTCTCATAGCGGGAAAGCAGATGGGTTTTCACATCTTTTTGTAAACCTTTACCACAGGGATCCCTAGTGGGGTCAACACCCCAGGAAACCACCAGACAGTTACCCGGCCTGGTAAACTGTCACAGTTTGCGAACTGGAAAATCACCTTTTTATAGCTGGGTAAATCAACTATTTAACGACTGGAGCATTTTCAATGGCTATGTTTGTTTACCAGAGGGTTTTTTATAAGCTGGGTTGTATCCTAAGATTTCGGTTCCCCTATGGCCTACTTGTTGGATAAGTCATACCGAAGCTATCCAACAAGTTTGGGTTTACTTAGTTGGAACACAAGGTGGGGTCTTGTTGATCATTTCACCACGGACTGTTTTTTTGGGGCCTTTTTCCTGTCTGTTTTATTGCTCCCAGAGGGAACCCAAGAGCAAAAATGCACGACACAACTTGCAGCCACAGTCTGTTACACCAAAGCCGTGATCAACAAATCACCAATATCACATCCAATCACATCCAGCACAGACCATCGCAGCAAATCGTCCTGATCTGTTCCAGCTGATTCCAGTGATACATGGCTGGGTTGGTCGCAGGGCCCCCCAGGCCGAGCGATGTTTTGAGTCTTCAAATCCCCAACTGATGTGTATCATCTGCCCTGAACAAGGATGAAATCTGATGTGGAATCCAGGCAATTTTCTAGAATATCCTCCGGTAGTTAACAGTTTGCCATGAAACATCACAATTTTATCTTTCAAGGGGCCATGTATACTATCTATATCTATAATTACTTAAAATTACAGTGTCTAGATCTATACCATAGATTTGTGAGCCATCAGCGGCCCTACCTGCCCTACCCCTCTGAAGCTGGATCAATATCAGGACATTTCTCGAAATCACCAGGGAGCTGAGCCAAAGCTACATGACCACTTTAGGTATCATGCGGCCGAGGTCATGAAATCATCAAATCCGGGAAGCACAAGGCTCCTGGCCATGGTCCAACATGGTCCAACATGGTCCAACATTTCTGATTCGTTCAAACTGAGTAGAGAAGCTCCTTGGATTTTTCTACCCTCTGGTAAACTGTCAAATAACAGAAAATCACCATTTTATAGCTGGGTAACTGGGTAAATCAACTATTTCTATGGCCATTTTCTATAGCTTTTCCTATGTTTACCAGAGGGTAGTGGTTGATTCCCTTGGAGGCTGGTGCTGCCCATCACTGCAGGTTTCGATGTCGAGTTTCGATGTGTTGGCAGCTCCTGGACCAGGCAACATCTCCACCGGGATCTGGGGGTTCCAGTGGGGCTTCATGGCGTAAAGGTGGTTTATTTAGCCCCATAACTTGGGATATGACTCCTACATAGCTATTGAAAATCACCATTTTTAATGGGAAAATCCACTATTAATGGTCATTTTCAATAGCTACGTTAAATTACCAGAGGGTAGTATGGTTGTCCAGTTATGACAGGAACTGCACCCCCAAGTGCTGGATCGTGTTCTACAAATCAGGATATGAATGATAATTGATATCCCAGGCCATTTGGGGGGGATATGTCGCAGGAAACCCTTGGATCTACTGGTTGCTGTGCCCTGAAGAAATTGGCAATTTTACCTTCAGAGCTGGCCATCGGTTCTACCGGTTGGTTTCGAGGCAGGATTCCCGTTTGTTTGTTTTCTTACAAAGAACATATATATATATATATTTATACATATAGATAGATAGATAGATAGATAGATAGATAGATAGATAGATAGATAGAGATATATATATATTTACATCTATATATATACACATTTACATACATACATACATACATATATACATACATACATACATACATACATACATACATTACATACATATTAGGAAGTTCCAGAAAGCCCGGTGAAACCAGTCACTGGTTAGTGGTATACCTACCCCTCTGAAAAATGATGGAGTTCGTCAGTTGGGATGATGACATTCCCAATATATTGGAAAGTCATAAAATTCCATGGTTCCAAACCACCAATCAGAGTCATATACCCTCTGGTAAACTAACATAGCTATTGAACATGGCCATTTATAGTGAGTTTTCCCATTAAAAAAGGTGATTTTCCAGTTCGTTATGTGATAGTTTACCAGAGTCATATAGCACTTTTTGGAAATCCTACGAAATCATGTCATCAGGGCGGCACCAATGGATTGGAGCCGCCTAGCGCTGCAAGCAAGCCAATGCGCCAGGGTAGGCGCCTCACCATGGAAGCCCCGGGTTTCGCAAAAGAATTGCGAGGTATGGAGGTTTATCCGTAAGACATGGGACAGGCTAAGCAGGGTATATGATATGGTGTGTATATATGTAAATATATATATATATAGATACTTAGTATCTATCTATTTATCATGTATCTATCTATATTCATTATTTATTTATATTGTTGTACTTTAGAAAAGTTACTCTCTATAGTTAGGGGTGTTTATGGACCAACTTGTTATACCCCCCTTCCCCGTTGTGATCCCCCAATAATAGATGGTTCATATGTCCTTATGAATGAAACCTCATTATTTGGGGGATCACCTTTGGAGTGGGGAGTGGTTGAATTTCCATAGCTTCCGAGCACCAGTGTTTTATGCTATGGATTGCTATGGTGGTTACCCTGGAGCATCATATCTTTCCATATAATGAATCGTCAGTCCGAACACGGGAAACACGTGAAATTCTACGAAATGTTACCCAAATCCCCATTAAATCCCATTAAGTCACCAGGAAATCATTGGTTGAATTCCAATTTTGTTGCTATACCCTCCGGTAACCAAATGTTGCAGTGGAAAATCCATCAATTTGGGATGACTATGGGTGATTTTCCCATTTAAAACTTTCATTGATAAGGGATTTTCAACTAAAATCTCCATGAAACTCATGTTTGGATCTTCGCTGGACCATGGCCCAAAAAAAAGATCCTGAAGGAAGTCACCGGCCTTGCGGCACTGTGGTGGGCACCACAATACCAGTTTCCACCTGACCGCGCAAGGAGATGGGCGAAATCTTTGGGGGGAAACCATCCCCGAAAACCTTGCTGAGATAGGCTCACATGGCTGTTTAGTTTCATCCCCTTCCTGAAACTGCTAATCACTTGAGGATCATTATCCCATTTTGAAAGGATGGAAGGAGATTTCAGATATGGCTAAGCCAATTTTTAGCAGGAAACAGGTTCAGATCTCCACCGGCCATGTTGCATGCCCTAAGACTAATCATCATGTGATCTTATCCTAATTTTCGTCACCATTTCATGGTCAGTATCAATCATTACCAATTTCCATGTCTGGTGGCTAACCAAAGATTAAAAGTTTAAAATCACTTAAGCTATCCATACCAGTCGGTTTACCAATACTACATCACCATTCAATCTCATTAAATCATCATTGAATCCCAATATATCATCATTATATCCTATCCCACAATTCTTGTTGATGAAATTCCCAAGTTTGTGTATTGGTTGTAAAGCAGGTTAAAACCATCTTAAACCCTATGTTTGTTGATTAAATTCCCCATTTTTCCCAGAATGGATTTAATGGAAAAACCCATGGTGGAAACCCATGGAAACCCAATATTCGAGGGCAAAAAGGATGGTTTCCTGCGGATTTTTTCTTTAAATCCATCCATTGACATGTTGGTAAGTGTAGATATACCTACCATAAATCCAAGTGAAATTGGAGTTATAAACCAACTTAGCGAACGAACTGGGGCACCACCTTGTTCAAATCCCGATTTCATCCGTCATTTCCGCCATCTTTGGACCTCCACAATCAGAGGAGCGCCCTCCACAGCACCCTCCGGGATGGTGAAAACCACGTCGCGAGGCATTCCGGGACGCCAAGCATCGTGCCATTCCTCAAACTGGTGGAAAAATGGCGGATTACTATGGTTTAAATATATAGATTAATATGGTTTATATAAGGTTTAATATACTTATATATATATATATATTTATATATGGTTTACTATAGTTTAATATCCAAAGTTTATTGGAAATGTATCCATATGGGTTATATTACTATGGTTTACTGGAACTGTAGTTTAATATGGTTTACATCAAATATAGTTTGATAACACTCAATTTGGTCTGAACATTGTTTTTTTCCCCCAAATGGCAAGATAGGGAATGGGGATCATCCGGGATCGACATCAAATCTGGGGATGCGTCTATTGGCCAAGAAACCATCGGGAGGTCAACATCGAGCTATACCAGCTATAGCTAAGGTAGGATATCAGGATATCAAGGTTCTGACTCGTAGCCAGGGGTTCATATGGTTTTGCATAGATGTTACATGAATTTTACCTGGTGTTACCAAGCAAAATCAAGCAAACATGATGGTGTGAGGTCCGGTTTCCCTACATGTTCATGCATTCTATCTAATTTTGGGTGGACTAAGGTTTTTCTTCATCAACATCATAGCACCAAAATAAAACACGCGGACCTCCAAGGTGAACGCGAGGGGAGTGGTTGTCCCATGGGTTCCATGGCTTTCCCGACAACACTAAAGTAGAAAAGCTACGACAACACGTCCTTCGAAAAGATAGGATATTTCTTGTGATTTAACATGCTCTCAGACTTGGACATCTATATATATAATTATATATACATATTATTTTACATATATAATTGTATATATCTATATATATATATATTGATTAACACCTAAAAAGATAGGAATGTGTTTCCAGGATGGTATAGATACAGTATAGATGATGTTTCTCATACACTTTCCAGGATTCCAACTCTTCTATCTTCTTGGGGGTTGCTCGTAACCTTTCTGGGCGGAGAACCCCTGTGACCTTTAGATAATACGCATACATATTATGCATATACATGTGTATATATATATACTATACCCATATATATATAGATATAAATGGGTGTATATACATACATATACATATATACACACCAATATATGTATGTATATATATATATACACACATATATATATATATACATATACATATACATATATATATATATATATACATAATATATATATATATATATATATATCTGTGTGTGTGCAGATCTTTGTCATGTCCTTTGTGTTTCAAATATACCGAAATATGCATACATACGTATATATCATAAGCAATCATTTAAGGTAGCCCCCTGACTTCGCTCCGATTTTCCCACACGCCAAGGTTCCATGTATGAAATTTGCTTCACCTCATGCCCCACGTTCAGCGAGGCTGTCACTGGAATCTGCCCCGTAGGAATCGGCTGTTCTGGCAGGCCAGGTGGATGGCGAAGAGGTCAAGGTAGCCAACTGACCCATTTTTGGAAGGGGAAAATAGGTGGATTTAGCATCTCTAAACTGCCATGAGTTCAAGGATGTTGAAAACAGAAACCGTTTTTAAGAACAAGATGGTGGTAAAAGCCCTCGTTTTGCTTCCGTTATCTTCCGTTAAACCCAGTTCACAGAAATATGATCGACATATATTATACATATAATATAATATCGACATATATCGACAGATTAGAATCTTTAGCAAAGAACGGATGGAATACCTTGGAAAGCACCAGGTACCTAGGCCCTAGACCTGGCCTCCAATCAACATTGGTGCCTTTGCAAAGCCTCAGGTTGGTTGAATTCACGTACCGGTGTCACGGAACGTGGCTGGAAAATACCCGAGCCGGCCATAAAGGGTTTAATATGGTTTAATGATTAATGATTTTTATTAATGGTTTTTAGAATGGGAACATATTGGAATATCCATGAATATCCTCTTTTTCAGGAGGTTTATGGCTGGGAAATTATGGGTTTTTATCCTCTACAAACGAAGGGTGGCTGGGAACATCAATCATAAATGGAGATTGTTCCATATGTTTGATTACTGGAGGGTGTATAGCATAATTCAATGTATTCTTCTGATATGTCAGGTTTTGCTCTTTGAACTGGAAGTAGCTGGGGTACCGGGGTACGTGCTTATTATATCTAATTTTCGCTTGACAAAACTGCAGCACTGTCTAACATTGAGATATGTACATCACCTTGCCGTGGTTGCCGAGATATCACAACCTTGGGCACGCCTACACTGTCAGCCTCCGTTTCTCCCGATGAAAACCGGGCCACTGGTGGTGGCAACTTGAACTCCCGGAGATGTTAATCCTGGAGAGGTTAGTCCTGGAGATGTCAATCCTGGAGAAGTTAAGATCGGCTGAGCAGGTGTGGAGGTGTCGTTCACAATGTAGCCTGGAATCGAGGTGAAATCGGCCAAGGCAAATCGGCAAATCCCCAGCAGGTTTGTTTTGAACATGGCATGCCCATGGCAAAGAAAAACAAGGGCGCGTCGTGGGTGCTGATCAGTGTGGGAAATGGATGGAAATGGAACCTGGTTTCACCTGGTGGAACCTTAAGTCAGATCCATCCAAACCAAGAAATCCTTCTGCCATTGAGTTTGGTGATGTTTTGGGGTGATTGATCGTTGATAGCACCACATGCAGTCCGAAATTTGGGATCTTTGTCCCCAGCTGTCAGGCAGCACCTTCCCAACCTTTTCAATCTGGGGGGCTTACTTTGACCAGGGTCATGGGGCTTCCAAACATCACATTTTCACAGATTGAGTGACAAAGGAACCAATGAGACGCACCATGTCTTCTTGGAGTATCTTGGAGTAATGCGTTTTATGTTTTATGGGAAATGCAACCTGCCGGAATGGACCCTGGTGGAACAGCTATGATGTTAAGAGAATCGGCAGGCCGACATCAAGAGTAATGCGGGATACAAAGCAAATGTAAATCTCCGCTTTCCAATCTCTCCCATTCCAATTTCTTGGGATCACTAGTCCAAAATCATCCTAAATTGATCTGAATATCGCATTCCAAATAGGTGATTTTCCGCCATGAAACAACAATTTTATGGTGCCCATTGTTGAGTGCTTGGAAGGGCAGTTCCAGTGAACTAAGTGGATATATTACCATTCCCTGGAAGTCCAAGAACTCAAAAAGTACGGGTTTACAGGGACCACATATCCCAACCTTTTTTTTTCACCATAGGTATGCCCATAACCACGTAACCTCAACTGCCGCCCCAAAGGCGGCGACCTCTAAGGTATCAATTCACATCCGTTCGCGCCAAGGCACTGTTCACTTGGAACGCCGACGCCGGTGTGGTTTGAAGCCGATACGTCCCCAAAGCCGATGCCGGCGCGGCTTGAAGGGATCCACTACAATGAGATAATGACCTCGGGCAGAGGCAGAAAATGGAACCAGAAAATCCCAGGTGGTGGGAAGCTGCTAAAACATGCCAAGATCGACTGTGAATGAACTCACTGAACTCACATGGCATACAGACCCAATTTCTTGAAGATCATAATCCACCTGTTTCATCCTGTTTCTGGTGATTTTGGGATGGTGTCTTTATTGGGTTTCCCACATTTGGTGGTGCCCAAGACTATAAATCGTCTCATCAAAGAAGTTTGAATGCGTCCAATTCACTGAGACGATCGGTGTGTGATACACCAATGTCACCAATTGTGAGAAATCAACCAGGCACATAGTTGCTTGGCGATCTTTTCACAGTCATGATTGCAAGATGTTTCAACATGTTCGCCGCAACCCTAGGCCCGCGGCGAATCCCGCTATATCCTTTGACATGCTCAAATCCCTGCGTAAGGTTTAAGTTTTTGCTTACTTTCCAGAACAACAAGCCCTAAAACATCCTAAAACCCGAAAACCCGAAAACCCTGAAACCTAAATTAAAACCCTAAATCCTGAAAACTTAAAGTCAAAACCACTGCGTATAGCCAGGGTTTTCGTTCATCCTCTGGTGATAAGTATATCATATTGTTTGGATGTGTTGTTTGAGTGTGGGCGAACCCGGCGTTTGGAGGGAACACATTGTATAGTGCTTGGGACCCCATATCATCCGGTGACTCAGCGCATTCACCCTGGTTCACTCGAATCAAGTCACCCCGGCGTTGCCAGTGGCACAGCCGGCACCACAGAGCGTGTGGTAATCGGTACCGCGGTCGTAATCGGTGCCGCGGTGGTGATGGGTGCAGCGGTGGTGATGGGAGCAGCTGTGGTGATGGGAACTGCCAGGGGCTGAAACCCGAGAGTTGGGAAACCGCCGGGGGCTGTGTTCACTGGAACTGCCGCAGATCCAAATGTTCCAGTCGTTGGCTCTGGATCCTGCAGTGATGAAAGCAACCAGGTAACAACAGAAACCAAGGGAAAAACCATGGCAAATTGGCCTTGGCCCAGCGGGCATTTTCACTCAACTCCTACCCCCAGGGTGTATTGCAGCGCCTGACTCTTTGCAATGAGTGGCTGTTGCTCCTCATCAGGGGCCTGATGAGCAGGCATGATGCGATGACTATGTAACCAGCAGGAGAAACGGGATGAACCTTGAAGTCTGGGTATGTAATGTGAGTGCTTGGTCTAAGTCTAAGTTCATCCCTTTTTAGTTCATGGATGTTCATGCAACGTTTTGAGCTCATGCAAGAATCAACGTACATATACCTTTTACCCATGGAAGTCAAACACCCAACTCATCGAACGTATGTGTAAGGTACTGTCTGTCAGTGTCTTGAGGAGACCTCCTCAAGATCAGAGATATGGCCTGAAACATGAGAGCACACCATACCCATCCCCACTGCCGTCAAACAAAAAACACCTCCAAAGCCAGGAGCTAAAATATCGAACAGTGATGTCTGTATGGCACGGCACGCCAATGATTCCATAACAAAAAAACGCTTTGAAACCAAAAAGACTCGTCGACTAACCTTTCAGCCAGGTTTACATTTGTTTATTGAAATGATTATTATAATGATTCATATGCAGATATAAAGTTATGCAATAAATTATATTTAATAATATTTAATAATCAGTAATGTTTGCACCCGATTAGTGTCCTGGTACCCTATTGTGAGAAATTTCTTGCTCCTAATTCAGTCACATGCAAATTGTTGGGGGGGAACTCTATTGTGAGATTTTTTTTTCCAGATGAGATTTTTCCATATTTTTTCATTTTTTCCAAACCCTTTAACTTTTTTTAAAAAAATATTTTTTCTAATTATTTATGTTTAATTATTTTTAATATTATTTTAAATGCCTTATTAAACCCTTATAAAAAAAAAACAGCACCCAGACAATTTTTCAAGGGGATACCTCATGATTGGCTCAGTTACTCAATAATATAATTGTTTGGATGGTACTCTATTGTGAGCACCAACTTTTTGGAGTGAAAAAAAAAACAAAAACCCTTTCTCCACCTTTCTTTGGGTAAAGCTGGGCCCTTTACTTTAGAAAGCCATAGTTGTGTTAAAAGTTTAAAATGCAAGGTTTTCCAAATAATTAGATGCCTTATTAAACCCTTATTAAAAAACAGCACCCAGACAATTTTTCAAGGGGGTACCTCATGAGTGGCTCAGTTACTCAATAATATAATTGTTTGGATGGTACTCTATTGTGAGCACCAACTTTTGGGAGTGAAAAAAAAAGCAAAACCCTTTCTCCACCTTTCTTTGGGTAAAGCTGGCCCCTTTACTGTAGAAAGCCATAGTTGTGTTAAAACTTTAAAATGCAAGGCTTTCCAAATAATTAGATGCCTTATTAAACCCTTATTAAAAAACAGCATCCAGACAATTTTTCAAAGGGGTACCTCATGAGTGGCTCAGTTACTGAATAATATAATTGTTTGGATGGTACTCTATTGTGAGCACCAACTTTTGGGAGTGAAAAAAAAAGCAAAACCCTTTCTCCACCTTTCTTTGGGTAAAGCTGGTCCTTTCACTTTAGAAAGCCATAGTTGTGTTAAAACTTTAAAATGCAAGGTTTCCCAAATAATTAGATGCCTTATTAAACCCTTATTAAAAAACAGCATCCAGACAATTTTTCAAGGGTATACCTCATGAGTGGCTCAGTTACTGAATAATATAATTGTTTGGATGGTACTCTATTGTGAGCACCAACTTTTTGGAGTGAAAAAAAACAAAACCCTTTCTCCACCTTTCTTTGGGTAAAGCTAGCCCCTTTACTTTAGAAAGCTATACTTGTGTTAAAGCTTTAAAACGCAAGGTTTCACAAATAATTAGATGCCTTACTAAACCCTGATTAAAAAAACAGCACCCAGGCAATTTTTCAAGGGGGTACCTCATGAGTGGCTCAGTTACTGAATAATATAATTGTCTGGATGGTACTCTATTGTGAGCACCAACTTTTGGGAGTGAAAAAAAAAACAAAACCATTTCTCCACCTTTCTTTGGGCAAAGCTGGTCCTTTTACTCTAGAAAACTATATTTGTGTTAAAGCTTTAAAATGCAAGGTTTCCCAAATAATTAGATGCCTTATTAAACCCTTATTAAAAAACAGCACCCAGACAATTTTTCAAGGGGGTACCTCATGAGTGGCCCAGTTACTCAATAACATAATTGTCTGGATGGTACTCTATTGTGAGCAGCAACTTTTGGGAGTGAAAAAAAAGCAAAACCCTTTCTCCACCTTTCTTTGGGTAAAGCTGGCCCCTTTACTGTAGAAAGCCATAGTTGTGTTAAAACTTTAAAATGCAAGGTTTTTCCAAATAATTAGATGCCTTATTAAACCCTTATTTAAAAACAGCATCCAGACAATTTTTCAAAGGGGTACCTCATGAGTGGCTCAGTTACTCAATAATATAATTGTCTGGATGGTACTCTATTGTGAGCACCAACTTTTGGGAGTGAAAAAAAAAGCAAAACCCTTTCTCCACCTTTCTTTGGGTAAAGCTGGTCCCTTTACTTTAGAAAGCCATATTTGTGTTAAAACTTTAAAATGCAAGGCTTTCCAAATAATTAGATGCCTTATTAAACCCTTGTTAGAAAACAGCATCCAGACAATTTTTCAAAGGGGTACCTCATGAGTGGCTCAGTTACTGAATAATATAATTGTTTGGATGGTACTCTATTGTGAGCACCAACTTTTTGGAGTGAAAAACAAAAACGAAACCCTTTCTCCACCTTTCTTTGGGTAAAGCTGGTCCTTTCACTTTAGAAAGCCATATTTGTGTTAAAGCTTTAAAATGCAAGGTTTCCCAAATAATTCGATGCCTTATTAAACCCTTATTAAAAAACAGCATCCAGACAATTTTTCAAGGGGGTACCTCATGAGTGGCTCAGTTACTCAATAATATAATTGTTTGGATGGTACTCTATTGTGAGCACCAACTTTTGGGAGTGAAAAAAATAAAAGTAAATTAAAAGTAAATTGAAATCAATTGAAAGTAAATTGAAAGTAAAGTAAAAGTAAATTGAAATCAATTGCAAGTAAATTGAAATCAATTGAAAGTAAATTAAAAGTAAATTGAAATCAATTGAAAGTAAATTAAAAGTAAATTGAAATCAATTGAAAGTAAATTGAAATCAATTGAAAGTAAATTGAAATCAATTGAAAGTAAATTAAAAGTAAATTGAAATCAATTGAAAGTAAATTGAAATCAATTGAAAGTAAATTAAAAGTAAATTGAAATCAATTGAAAGTAAATTGAAATCAATTGAAAGTAAATTAAAAGTAAATTGAAAATAAATTGAAATCAATTGAAAGTAAATTAAAAGTAAATTGAAATCAATTGTAAATTAAAAGTAAATTGAAATCAATTGAAAGTAAATTAAAAGTAAATTGAAATCAATTGAAAGTAAATTGAAAGTAAATTGAAAGTAATTAAATTAATTAAAAGTAAATTGAAATCAATTGAAAGTAAATTGAAATCCTTTCTTAAGTTGATTGACCAAAAAAATGTTGAGGGGGGGGCAAAAAAAAGTGCGAGTTATAGAGTATCCTCAAATTGTTTAGGGGGGGGGGGCCCCCTCACACTAATCAGATGCAAACATTATCTATCATTATCTATCCATCCATCCATTCATCCAGGGGTAGCCCAGGTGTCGTGCTTCGCCTCATGGTTCTGATCGACCGAGACATGGCGTGTGTGTTTGCTCTTGCGTGTGGACCTCTTGTGGCTGCAGGTCAAGTAGAGGATGATGCAGCCTGGGCGTTGGTGGCTGCGTTACCCTCTGGTTATGTCAGACATAGCTATTGAAAATGGCCATAGAAATAGTGAGTTTTCCCATTAAAAATGGTGATTTTCCATTGCGAATTGTTAGTTTACCAGAGGGTACCCAGGAATCCACCCTCGCTGGCGGCTAGTCAAACTTAGTCAGGGCACCGATACCAACTAGAGTCCTGATGCTATCAGGGAGAATGTTGATGGTCAGTGTTGCAGGGTGCGGGGTGACCATATCATCGCCTACAATAGCACTGGACGGCTGCACTTCTGCGTGTAAAAACCACTGGACGGTGGGGGGTGTAGTGATTTTGGCAGCCAACCCTTTTGAAGATGAAGATAGGGCATGATAGAATCACACATTTTATGTCAGGATCTCTTATATAAATATATATCAACTAAGTCACCACCAATAAATTTACATAGATTTCGAGAAAACCCGGCATTTGCAGATGATATTCTCTGCTTTTCCCGGTCCTTTCCCATAAAAAATACTGAAAGGCCAAGCCGCAGGCCAGAGCTGCGAGAAGGATTCCAATGATGATGGCCGCATCAACCTGATATCCACCACCACAAGCCATGGTGGTGGTCAAGGCGGTACTGATGATTTATATAACCCAATAAAACATGTTGGAACATGGGGATTTAACCATTAAAGATGAAGGAATATGATACCATGAGGATTTAACAGGATTTAATAAACCTACCCATGTGCTTCGGGAACTCTTAGTAGCTTCTTGGCTCGCCATATAGTAGGGAATATGCCTAGCTGGCTGCCCCTTGTAACCATTGGATAGTGAAAGGAAAAAAAAATATGCCATGCGGTAATCAAAAAAAAATGGCTTGAGAATCCCCTAGAAATTGGTTTTGACAGGAGAAAAAACATGTGTAAATAGAGGATTTCCATTGCCACGTTTGATTACCAAAGGGTGAAGTACGGTTCAAATTTTTGGTTTCTTCAAACTGTTTTATAATTTGGTTGCATAAGTGACAAATTTTGACAATTCTAGCAAAATCTTACCCATATTCCAAGGCTGTTCATATTCCATGCCCAAATAGCTCCGGAAATTTGGAAAATAATGAACGACCTTTGATGATGAGAATAAGGTTGTGTGACCCTTGTCAGGCGCTCCCTTGTCACGTGCTGTCATGTCCAGTCGCACACGTTTAACCCCGCTGAGAACCTTCTCAAGCAATGATTTCTTGAATAAACATAATCATAAAGTCTTGTTTCTCTCATCAATCATCAGCTTCTCTCTAGGATCTTTTAAAACCATTGGATAAGCTGTTCAGCTTATTTTTTGACGCGTTTGGCTGGCGGCTCAGCTTCCGCATCTGTAAACGGGGCCAAGTCTGGATTACGCTGTTCTTCCTCGAACCCAAATGGTACCATATTTCCACTTAATACAGTTACGTTGAGTAGGATGCCACCCCTGGAGTACGATGCCCCCCCCGTATGCGTTGCCGTTCCTGCATGTGGGCTTCTCAGGCATATGTTAATATCATTTTTGATCAACTCGAGGCTGCAAATTCCATTCCACATACCCACAAGGCATCACACTCTATCGCGCACGACTAAGACAACAATCGAGAATTTCCATAGCCTCCACGGGTCAAAAGTATCAAAATTTCATGGAATGCGATTGTATGCGCGACTGTTCAAAACGCTGGAAAAACAACAATTTCCCCCATATTCCATATTATCAGATTCCAGAGCATTTTACCTCCGAAGAGGGAAAAAAAATAAAAAAAGCTCTTCAGGTCAATTTTTCGAAAAAAAATGTTTTTGGCTGTCTGCGCAAGTTTTTCTGGTGTACGATCCCTTTTGTGGAGTACGATGATCTGTGAGTAGGTGTGTGGAGTGCGATGGGGTCCTCTGGGGTGCGATGACACCCCTCGAGTGCGATGCGACATGAGTATGCGCGGCCGGAAATCCCCTGAGAGAAGGATTCTGGGCCACAATTCCCTAAATTCAACAGAATGGGCGGATGCTGGTTGTTGTAATTTAACAGGATTTCAGCCCACTCAACAAACAAGTCAAACAATATGTTGAAACCCTCTCCTTCTTCAGTCTCCAAAATGGGAAACTCACTTATCAGGACACGCTTTAGCTCATCCAGGCTCCATAGCATTTCAGGAACAACACAAGGCATCGACATGGTGCCAAACAATTTCAAAATTGAGCTGAAAGGTCTTCCCATCTCAACCAGTCAATTCACAGGTGTGAAACATGTCACACACAGGGAAACAGGTTGGGAAAACAGTGGGTCCAAAGAGACAGGTCTGGAGTACGATGGATTCATAGTATATGTACATTTTCTGAATTTGGGTAACTTGGAGCTAGAACAATCTGGTTGGTGGGTTCAACCCATCTGAAAAATATATAAAAATATTAATTAGTCAGATTGGATCATCATCCCAACTATTGGGGAAAATAAAAAATGTTTCAAAGCACCAAGCAGTTTTTGGTGGATTGACTATACGTATATATCAGCAAGAAATCACGGACCAACAAAGTCCTGGCACATCAGCCCGCTTGAGGTAACTGGTGAACAAGGTGATGGGAAGTCCCCGATTCCTGGGGTAATCTCACGCCCACACACACCTAGATAGATAGATAGATAGATTAGATTAGATTTAGATTTAGATTAAGATTAAGATTAAGATTAGGATTAAGATGAGGATTAGATTAGATTAGATTAGATTAGATTAGATTAGATTTAGAATAGATTAGATTAAGATTAAGAGTAGATTAGATTAGATTAGATTAGATAGATTAGATTGGATATATTAGATAAGATAGATTAGATTAGATAGATTAGATAAGATAGATTAGATTAGATTAGATAAACTAGATAGGATAGATTAGATACGATACATTAGATTAGATAGATTAGATTAGATAAGATAGATTAGATAAGATACATTAGGTTAGATAGATTAGATAAGATAAGATAGATTAGATAAGATAGATTAGATAAGATAGATTAGATAAGATAGATCAGATAGATTAGATAAGATGGTTAAGATAGATAAGATAAGATAAGATAAGAGAAGATAAGAAAACATAGATAGATAGATAGATAGATAGATAAGATAGATAAGATAGATAGATAGATAGATAGATTAGATAGATAGATAGATAGATAGATAGATAGATAGATAGGATAAGATAAGATAAGATAAGATAAGATAAGATAAGATAAGATAGATACAATAGATAGATAGATAGACAGATTAGATAGATAGATAGATAGATAGATTAGATAGATAGATAGATAGATAGATAGATAGATAGATAGATAGATAGATAGATAGATAAGATAGATAGATAGATAGATAGATAGATAGATAGATAGATAGATAAGATAGATACAATAGATAGATAGATAGATAGATAGATAGATAGATAGATAAGATAGATAAGATAGATAAGATAGATAAGATAGATAAGATAGATAAGATAGATAAGATAGATACGATAGATAAGGTAGATAAGGTAGATAAGATAGATAATATAGATAAGATAGATAAGATAGATAAGATAGATAAGATAGATACAATAGATAAGATAGATAAAATAGATAAGATAGATAATATAGATAGGATAGACAAGATAGATAAGATAGATAAGATAGATAAGATAGATAAGATACATAAGATAGATAAGATACATAAGATAGATAAGATAGATAGGATATATAGATATATAGATAGATAGATAGATAGATAGATTAATTAGATAAGATAGATAGATAGATAGATAGATTGATAGATAGATAGATAAATAGACAAATAGATAGATAGATCGATCGATCGATAGATAGATAAGATAAATAAGATAGATAAGATAGATACGATAGATAAGATAGATAAGATAGATAAGATAGATAAGATAGATAAGATAGATAGATAGATAGATAGATTGATAGATAAGATAGATAAGATAGATACGATAGATACGATAGATAAGATAGATAAGATAGATAAGATAGATAAGACAGATAAGATAGATAATATAGAAAAGATAGATAAGATAGATAAGATAGATAAGATAGATAGATAGAAACGATAGATAAGATAAATAGATAGATAGATAGATAGATAGATAAGATAGATAAGATAGATAAGATACATAAGATAGATAAGATAGATAAGATAGATAGATAGATGATATATAGAGAGGTCGATCGATCGATGGATAGATTGATAGATACGATAGATACGATAGATAAGATAAATAGATAGATAGATAGATAAAAAGATAGATATATAGATAGATAGATCGATAGATAGATAGATAGATAGGTAGATAGATAGATAGATAAGATAGATAAGATAGATTAGATAGATAAGATAGATAAGATAGATAAGATAGATAAGATAGATAAAATAGATAAGATAGATAAGATAGATAAGATAGATAAGATAGATAAGATAGATAAGATAGATACGATAGATACGATAAATACGATAGATACGATAGATAAGATAAATAGATAGATAGATAGATAGATGGATAGATAGCTAGATAGATATATAGATAGATAGATCGATAGATCGATAGATAGATAGATAGATAGGTAGATAGGTAGATAGATAAGATAGATAAGATAGATAAGATACATAAGATAGATAAGATAGGTAAGATAGGTAAGATAGGTAAGATAGATAAGATAGATAAGATAGATAAGATAGATAAGATAGATAAGATAGATAAGATAGATAAGAAAGATAGATAGATAGATAGATAGATATATAGAGAGGTCGATCGATCGATCGATCGATCGATGGATAGATTTGATAGATACGATAGATACGATAGATACGATGAATACGATAGACAAGATAGACAAGATAGACAAAATAGACAAGATAGACAAGATAGACACAATGCACAGGATACACAGGATAGACAGGATAGACAGGATAGACAGGAATGAGATGAATGAGAGTGATAGGAGTGATAGGAATGATAGGAATGATAGGATAGATAGGATAGATAGGATAGGATAGGATAGGATAGGAGATGGGATAGGATAGGATAGGATAGGATGGATAGCTAGGATAGGATAGGATGGGATGGGATAGGATAGTATAGGATAGATCGATAGATAGACAGATAGATAGATAGATAGATAGTAAAGCAGCAATAAAGCATCCATATTCTGATGGTTGATACCACCCATTTATGGTAAAATTGGGGTTTGTGGATCGCTTTAGGGTAAAACCCCAGCTACGATTCGTAGCACCGCCGCGTGGCCAAAAAGTTCCGCGAGGACTGGCTTTCTCCGTCGATCGTGGCGCTGCTACCCAGGTTGTCCTTGGGTCAACCGCAACGGGCTGGACAAGAGACCGGAAATTTAGGGGTACAGCTGAAGGTGTAACCAGTTATAAATGATTATCAGTGGGGTTAAAACTAAGCACAAATGGGCTGACTTGCTGACTTAAAACTGGTATTTGAGGCCATAAGTGTAATTCATGGGATTTTGATGTTATGTTCATGGTGATTTATAACTATATTTTTTGGTAAGACCATGCATGAAAAAACATCCTATTCGTCACATATATATATATATAATATATGTATATATATATATGTATATATATATATATGATTTGTTTATTTATTTATTTATTTATTTAAGCATACATATTTCGATATATATATATATACACAAGAAACATATGCAGACTTACATCTTATTATATATGTGCACATGTCCCATACTATATATATAATATCTGTGTATTAAATAAACTATTTTATCTATCTATTTTTCTATCTTTCTATCTATCTATCTATCTATCTATCTGGGTAAATTATAATATTTCACTAACCTGAAATAAGGCTATCTTGGGGATGATTCCCCTTACTAACTATGATTATAGTGAGGTCGCAGTGAGGTCGTTATAATTTACCCAGATCTATCTATCTATCTATCTATCTATAATCAAAAAAAATAATATGTATATATATATATATTATTATGTTTTGATAAATATATATATATGATATCCCTATGATAGGGGTCCCCAAATGTTATTTACGGTGTTTCCAGGATGTGAACCTATGTGATGTTCCCCCAAAATGTCTAGGGGTTGAACGCTGAGGCCCTGTCGCCAAGGTTCAGTACCTTCAGCCAGGCCAGCACCAGCACCGGCACCAGCACCGGCACCAGCAACACCAGCAACACCGGCAGCAAAGCCTTCGGGGTTGCCTCGCTGGGGTCAGGGGTTGCAACCATTAAACACATGGCATCCGTGATGTTTGGACAAGCCAACTTGAGGGGATTGAGGCTGAAAGGGTTTCACCCAAGCCAGCGTGAAATGGATCTTGCAATTGAATTTCTTCTCATACAATCACCTTACGGACGGGGATTCAGACGCTGCTCTCGCTTTGTGGATGTCACAAGTCACGTTTTGTGTGATGCGGCGTTACCCAAATCCAATATTCAGCAAAATCCCATTTTCTACTTGGAGCCACACCGAATCCGAAACACATACCTTTTGGTGTGACAGAATTCCAACATGCAATCCAACCAGAAAATAACTATTCAATCTTAAGATCAGATAATCACCTGCCAAACCCAAATGTTTTTCCAAAAGCAGCACCCCTAAATATTTAAGGGAGTATCATCATTGTCAGCTCAGATTACATTATTTTAGGATATGCCGCATTTTGAGACAACCCATGACTGGTGCCCATGACTGGTGCCCATCAAAAGCCCATGACTCGGCACGCCGTTAAAGGCCGCAGGCACTGGCGCTGAAGCCGTTGGCAGATTGAGCCTGTTCTGTAGCCACTGCTGCCTGCACGGGGCTGCCATGATTTTTGTTGTCGTGGATGCATGGTTCCCAGCGCTGGCAATGTCAACAATTATCAAAAATAATATTACATATATATATATATATAATCATATATACATATATGTGTGTGTGGGTCTTTCTTTGAGAAAATTATCCTTTGCGGGTCGTTGCGCTCGTGGAGAATCACCCGAATCACCCGAATCATCCCCTGGATCTGTCCAAGCCTATTCCGGGATGTAAATATATACCTAGCTGGAGGAGGGTTTATTATGGTTTATAATAGTTTATATGTGTTTCTGTTTATATCACCCAAAAAATCAAAAACCTAGCCCTTCAAGTCATACGTCTAGATGATGCTTGGTGTAGCCCTGTGGCCCATGGCTGACATACGCTGTCGGGTGTTCCGCCATTGGGCCACAGCCCGCTGGAGATGTCGGGCTCGAGCCTTTATGTGGGATGGTGCATGAATTACATTGAAATACCAGGTTTTGTAATGTAAAACTTACCCTCTGGTAAACTAACATAGCTATGGAAAATCACCATTTTTAATAGGGAAATCACTTATAAATGGTCATTTCCAGTAGCTATGTTAAATTACCAGAGGGTAACACATAAACATAGATGCTTGGGGGGATGATGAGATACCATGCTTGGGGGGATGATGCAACATTAAAACTTAAAACATCTTAAAACCAAGTGTTGCATCATGAAAAATCAGATTAAATCACTAAATCTTGCCCGGTGAAGTGGCCTCATTCCCATCCGTTTGAATCGATTGATTAAAACCACGTCTACTTCCCCAAGAAGAACATTGATATGGGAAGTCATGATTCGCATATGGGTTAAAACAATTTAAGACACATAGATATGGGATGATACGGGTTTCCAACTTACCATCCAAAAATATAATATACTATCTCAGCTACCCTCTGGTAAACTAACAGTTTGCTATTGAAAATGGCCATAGAAATAGTGGATTTACCCAGCTATAAAATGGTGATTTTCCATAGCTATGTTAGTTTACCAGAGGTTAAGAATAGATAACCATAGATTTTCACGGGTAACCATGGATGGTTTCCATGACCATCACCCGCAGCATCGCCGTGCGCAAACGGAGAGCCACTCGCCTCGGCCTTACCAGGGCTCATGACCAAGTCATAGGCTCCTGTAGCTGAATGTTGAAGCAAGGACCATGGGCCAATCATGGGGTTCGTCATCATCATCCACAATAACCATTGGTAACCATTAATAAACCATTAATAAACCATTGATGAACATTAATAAACATCAATAATAATTAATAAATCACTACCATCATCATCCATCATCTATCATCTATCAATCATCAATCATCCATCATCATCATCGTCATCATCATCATCATCATCATCATCATCATCATCAATGTGGCTTCTATTGGGTGAAACACTGGGAAATACTCAGGGGGCAAGACGGCACCCTTTGGCAACCTTTTTTTTGGGGGGGCCAATCTCAAGATACCATAGAATCCAATGATCCACACTAGTCTGAGAGCAACATACCTCAGAAACCACCCACTGTAAAATCGTTTACTGCCGTACGCGGAAAAGAGTTCCCGCGAAACTGGCTTGAAACTGGCAACCTTCAACAGTCACTCTTCGCATCTCTGCGTGTTGAAAATGCTGCTGCCAAGATTCTCTGCCCCTCATAATCGGCGGTTGCTTGAGGCAGGGCGCAATCTAATGCCACCTGCGGAAGTTGGGTGAGCCAGCAGTCCTGATAACATAGAATCACTTGCAACCACCACCCCATTCGTAGCAGCCAACAAAGGTCCTACCTTCAAACATCAGGTGGTGGGACATCTCAAACAAATCATGCTAATTACCGAAATCATCTTGAATTTCAATGGGTTTGCGGTGAGGACAATCTCCAGGAAACCATGATCTTTACCATGAAATATGGAGGTTTCCTGTACGGTACGGTAAATGTTCCTTCAAACCATATCTTGGAAACTTGGAGGGCACCCACCTTCGGCAAGGTCTCTGGGAATGCGGCCGTAGACCAAAATGGAAATCGACCAACATCATCCAAAATCTCTCATCGCTTATGCCCAGCCCGACCCAAATTCATGACCCATACCCAGAGACTGCCAGTATGGCGCCACCAAACCTGTTACAGCAATTAGTCCCTTCTTCATTCTAAAAACCTGCATCAGCATCTTGCAGCGCTCTCTTTTTTGGGGCCCGCAGGGCAGGCACAAGATCCGGCTGGCTGCAGCGAAACAGGAGGTCCATCTGGACCCAGCCGATGTCGATGGCCAGGGGATGTCGATTTGATGCCATGGTCCAGCAGTGCGTCCTTCGACCCTTGGTGGCCTTGGGAGCCGGGGCCGCCGGGGCCTTGAAAAGTGGTGCTGCCCTTGGTGCTGCCCTTGAAATGACACTAATCAGAGGGGGATCATCCGAAAGACCCTACCTCAATCCACCATTTCGCTCGATGATTTTCGCACTAAAACCTTTCACAAAGGATTGTTCATTGACACGTTTGATTACCAGAGGGTACTTTGTGTTGAACATCAGCAATACCTTTTGGCTTAAAACCATAGCTATCTGGAAATATCATTTTATGGATGACTTTTTACCTACTACAATTCCAGTTCGCTATGTTAAACAACCAGAGGATCAGCCAGGGAGCTGTTCGTTTGTGGAGCGATGAAAGTAGTATGTCCTCGGCAGAAAGCGACAAGGGATCTGAAACCAACACGGGAAATTTGACCAACGTAATCTGCTATGAACACGGTACCTTATATATATATATATACATATATATATATATATGTACATATGTGTATATATATATATACACAGTCTATGTCACCATATTATCTAATATGTATCTATATGTACCCATATGTATCTATAAATTGCAATCAGATTGCATGGCTGCGTGAAAGTGTGCAGCACCCCCAATTCCTATCCCACGGTACCCCCATCAAATTTGCAGTTTGGGGTGTGTTCGTAATTTTCAAGCACGCCCATATATCATATAATCTTATATTGATGATATAAGTTATATATTCCATGAATCATCCGATGACATGGCCCATTATGCTTGCCTCAATTCCATGTTTGTTGGTTGAATCACAACGTTTGTTGGTTGAATCATGCGTTTTGGCTGGTTAAGTCACCCGTCCAATCTCATTCTGGCTGGTTAAATATCAATGGGCATGAATAGCGGTACTGTACCATCTAAAGCCATATTTGAGGGATATATCTCCTTACATAAGCCTATATACGTACCTCCGGTTCGGCTATACCGGGTATCATCACCCAAACAATAACATAATTAATCATTATCAATCAACGTCATTTATCGTTATTAACCACTATTCAGCATTATTTATTGGGCTGTTTAAATCCCAAACTTGGATTCCTTAAAGGTCCAACCTCCTGCTCCGCTGCTCCCGGTGCTGACCTTCGCTGGCGCGCATCGGAAATCACCACCCGCTGGGACACGGTGCCAAAGCGTTGCACGTTTGGACGCCAGGGACAAAAGGGTCCAGAGTGCAGCTTGACCTGTCACTGAGCTATGGTAAGTAAGGAGAGTCACCCGCAAATGGCCTTAATTTAGCTATTTTAGGGGGACTAACTGGGGGTTAATCATAGTTATTAGCCATTTACTATGGAACATGTATGGCAAGGACATGCAAGGACACATTTATAGATTTTCAAAGTGATTGCTTTGGAACATGGATGAAGGGATGGGAAGGGCCCGTGTAAAATAAATGTTTTTACGTATGAGTCAGTGGTGAAAAAGGCACTGTTTAAATTATTACAAATGATTTGCAATTTAAAACTATGAAATTGTGATTTCCATAGCAAACTGTTCAATTACCAGAGGGTACCGTCTTAGCTTGTCCTGTGGGTTGTGTGCTATCTTTCAAAGGGGACCCATGACATGATTACCCTCGGGTAATTTAACATAGCGATAGAAGATCACCAGTTTTGAGTGGATCTAAGAAGGTAAATAATCGAACTAAATTCAAATGGGCCATCTCTTCCATGGCTATTAAAAAAACCTTGGTTCAATGATGTTCAATGATTTTTTCCAGCTACAAACATCCATTTGAGTATTGGATATTTCCAAGCTGGCCATGTTTTGACACTGATACCGAAGGGTAATTCCGTCAATCATCATCACCATTCATCACCATCAGTTTATTTACCATAGATGATTTACCTGATGTTTACCATAAATGATTTTCCAAAGCTATGTTAAATTATTTGGATTTACTTCGTAAGGAACCCGCAAAAACTCAACACTATTTCCTGTAGACTGAGTAGTGGATTTCCCCATGGGGGAAACAAAAATCATCATCAGCAATTCAGGAATCAAACATGGCTTGCCAGAAAAATCCTCCATTTAAAGATGAATTTCTCATTGAAAATCATTAAAACATATTATAAAAAATCTATTTAGTTCGGGGATTTCCCACGGGTGGAAACCCCATCTTTGACTGTTCCACTGCACCTCCACCTCTAATGGCAGCGCTTTGGG
This sequence comes from Cladocopium goreaui, assembly GCA_947184155.2. NCBI lineage: Eukaryota > Dinophyceae > Suessiales > Symbiodiniaceae > Cladocopium > Cladocopium goreaui. Next base: position 1,181,865 of record CAMXCT020004446.1, read on the forward strand.
AACCTTCGCCGGCGGCCCCACACCGGGGATGTCGAAGCGGGACATGATCTCTGCTAAGCCCTGCTGGACAGCCATGAGCGACGAAGAATCCGCGGCATGAAACGTCCTCAGATCTGGAGCTGGGAATGTGGTTCATGGTTCGAACATGTTCAAAAGCTATTTTTTGATGGTTTCCAAAGTTCCCAAACCCATCTTTGACTCTTAAAAACAAGTGTTTATTGAACATCCTTGCTACATCATGCTGATCTCCAAGCGCGATGATATATATATATATATATACATGATTCTTTACTTTACAATTTTTTGGGATGCTTAAAACCCCTTTCCCAACCCCTCTCCCAACCCAAGTGAAGTCCGTGAAGTCCGTGAAGTCCGTGAAGTCCGCCGAGGCTCTTCAAAAAGCTCGTCACCTCTTGCTTCAACCAGAGGCACTTTGGCCAAACCGCCGCCGCCTCCGCCAGGTTTTCGTTGGACCTTGGCACCGAGAAACAATCACATGGCATGGCGGCGAGGTGACGTGAAAGGATGCTATGGGTGCTGTAAACAATGGGTGATTGGTACAATATAACCTATAGGATCCATGTATGGTATATATGCTAACATTTGGGGTATATTGATGATAAATGTTACCATATATGGCATACATGGATCCTATGGGTAATAGTCCAATATAGTCTAATCCATTTGACTCGTGACTTGAAGTGAACTGACTTGCTTCGCTTGTCTTGAGTTCTCAGATGGTCTGAGTAAGTAATCCATGAACTGATCAATCAAGCACTGATCAATCAAGCACTGTGGTGCACTGCGGTCCGATGAACCAACGAGGAAGGACTGAAAGAGGTCTGGTGTGGGGCCACAGAACTCGCCAAATCAATTGCTCGCCAAATCAAAGCACATCAACGGCTCGTGGCTTTGCACCCTTTGATCAACATGGAAGGAAAGGCAACATTCAGGCCATCCCTAGTAGGAACATGTTGATTTTCTATGACCTTTCTCCTTTTCCATCAGCCTGCGTGCCTTTTTAAATCTATTTAAGGGCAACCAGCTTGACCCGGGGTCGACCCTGTCGAGTCGGCGGGCGAGACACACCACAAAGACCCCAGAACTCAGGGGTTGATGCCCCACACTCCATCTACAACTCGCTGGAGCCGCTGGGGGCTCCTATCATTCCAGGCGACGAAAAAAACAGCCAAGGCCTTGAGAAAAATCAGCCAAGTCCTGGCTACGCTACACACGCTACACAGCTTAAACTCATCTGAAATTCAACAGCTGCAAGCCAAGCCATTTCCACGGGAAAGATTGAAGATATCCAAAGGAGAAGCCCGTGTTGCACTTCCACAGATCATTCAAGTGGTATGCGAGAATGAAATCTAACTTCCAACGAGCACCGCATGGTTTTCGAATTCATTGGTGATACTGGTGGTTTTATAAAGGCCAGGCGGTCTGCATTCCTATGAGACAACCTTCTGCTCGAGAGGTGCAAACGTCCAAACTACCACCGAAATACCACCGAAACTGCAGTTCACAATTCGGTGTTTCTTAAACTTGGGGATCCCAAAGCCACTAATTTAGTGGCCATTTTGGGCCAGCCATTGGGAGTTACACATAGTGCCAGTCCTGAGAATCTTCGGGTGTGTTCCAGAAGTAGTGCACCTCGGGCGTTTCCCTGAAGATTTCGCCACACACAGCGTGATAAGGGTCCTGGGCTCGAGCGGCTCGACGTGGAGAGAACTCACCCCAGGACGGGGGAAAAACATGGAAAAACCACCAACCAAAGCATGATTTTTTTCCCATTCGATTCCCATATTTGATGGTTAAATCACGTGAAAAATGCCCATGTGTGTTTGTAAATCCCCTATGAATCCCTATGATAGCTTGTCAAAGCACCAAGTTTCGGAGTTCCTTGTTCAATTTTTTGGTCGGGCTTCTGCAGATCAAAGGTGGCTATCTACATGGATCAGGACTCACAGGTGGAGATGTGTGATGACATTCTTGGGATCTTGATCCATTTATCCAGTTGTTCGTGGTGTTCAAGGATAACTCACCCATCCAAAATGGGAAAACTGCGCCAGTCTCTGGACAGTTCAAAGGCACGATTTTGCGGCCACTCGCAAACCTCAATAGATCGCAAGAGCTGAACCGCAACGCGTCACCAGACACACAAACAATGTCACCAAGCTGGGGAAACAGAGGGAACTCAAACAGGACAGACTCGTGGACACTGTATCTCCACAAGTCATGCAAGCTTCTACTAAAGCTATAGGATAAGCTATGCTGTCGCCATATCCTATCTCTGCTTCCAGATTTACAGGTCATGGCTCATTTACCAGGTGAAAAACCATCGCGGTGTCCTCCGAAATCTGTTTATTGACCCAATGACATGATGTAGTGGGCGAAAAGAATGCACATCATTTAACTCATCTAGAACCAACAACGAGAATGTGACCTATAATAACATATTGATATTACACTAGTTACATGGGCGCGTCATATGCAGCAAGTTGCGCAGCTCATCTTAACGTCATTGACTTTAGCCTCCAGTAGTCAAATATGGCTTGCCGGAACATCCACCATCTGCGGATGTTTCTTTTTCCCCCCTTGAACCTGGAAATCATAATAAACCATATTAAACCATAATAAGCCATAGAATCCCATAGAAAACCCCATGTTCATCACAGTTTTCAACACACCCAGCCATGTTTCGCACCAGGCAACTCAGCCAACCTGGGACCATTGCTGGCTAAATGCTCCACCAACAAACCACGTGAGGTCCGTTCCCCCGGAGTCCATCGCACCTCGGGGTCAACCCGGGCCCCGGGGCTAGGTCTGGGTGGTTCATTAGTGGCCAACTCAGGTGAGATTGCCGATGCAATGGAACCAATTTATATATATATATAACAAAGATAGTAATAATAATAGTAATAATAATATAAATAAGTATATAATAAATATGTGTAAGATTTCCCTGGGTGTCCGAAAAATGAAAGTGCCAATGGTGTCCATCTACTCATTTCCAAGATGTTTGTCCAAACAGAACAAGATGAAGAAGTGGAAACAACCTCTGACTATTCCTAACAATTAACTTGGTCATTAATCAACCAGCCATTTGGGGATAAATTTCACAACACTCTCTTGGGGATGGTCCATGGCATTGGGTTTACCCTCTGTTAAACTGCCACATAACCATGGAAAATCACCATTTTTAATGGATAAATCAACTATTTCTATGGCCATGTTCAATAGTTTTTTGTTTGTTATAACCAGAGGGTACCACTGAAAATCTCTGGCCATCCATCCCCATCCATCGCCGCGCTGCCCGGCAGCGGCAATTCGTGAGCGCCGCGAAGTAGCCCCGCTGCACATGCAATCCCAAGACGAAGCCGCCTGCCTGGGCATCGCGGCCGCAGAGAAGCCCCGAGTCAGGTTCGATGCCTCAGCCCGAATCAAGGAGAACCAACCGGCACCAGCAAACTCGGAAAAAAACAAAAGCAAAACCGATAAACCATAGATAAAACACAGAAATTATGGCAGTAGACCAACAAACATGGTGCAAACACAAGTAACATGTTGGCTCAAATGCGTTCATGCAAAGCCATTGCTTCCAGGCACCATCCTCCAGAGTGGGTCGGTCACGTTCTTCATCTCGATTATGGGCACAGATGAAGGGAAAGGCAGGATGGCACTGCAAAGCAACCACCAAAATGCACATGGCCAGAGCGGCCGCTACGCTGGCATTGCGCGTTCAGGATATGTCCAGAAAAATTATGACTGATGGGTGGTGGAGCCACTCCTGGAAAATATGGTTATCATTGGGGGTCATTTAGGTTGGACATAAAACATACAAAATAGTTAAAACGACCAACCACTTGTGAAACAGCTGCAATAAAATGCTGTGATGCACATGCTGTGATGCACATGCTGTGCCGACATCGTGAGCCAGTCTCAAGCTAGAGAAAAAGGATAATGTGGTGTCTGAAGCGCCCCTCAAGCAAAGAACTGCTGGTCCAAATTGGGAAAGAAACAACTGGGATGGTCGCCTACATGTTTCCTTAGCAGTTCCATCTCACTAACTTTTGTGCCATTTCCGATGTTTGTTGCATTCGGTTTTTTAAGGAGCGCACGGGCCAAACATCTGCCGCCAAGCTGTTCAATTTACAGCTTGGATGTGGCAGTTGGAAAGTGGCACCTAAGTGTAGGGTTTGTTCCCTGGAAAACTTACGGTTCCCGCGATGCATCTCTATCTCTCTCTCTCTCTCTCTCTCTCTCCCTCCATGTATATATATATATAGTATGCGCGAAACAGTTTCAGGTTTTGAAACAGTAGCCATACATGGGATAGTGGGTTCCATACCTAGGGTAGGAATACCTACAGTAGTGTGGAAAACCCAATATAATCACACACCTACCATTTGGACATGATATTTACCACCCCTGTACGGTAACATTGGGATGCTTTATAGCTGGGTTTACCACATTAATACCTTCACTTATAGGACCCCTGCATGATCTGCTGGATTTACATCTCTTTGTATCGGGGACCTACCATTCTCTCGCATTATTTGGTGAACAAATATTGACTGATATCAAATCTAGGACTTCATTATGTCGAACCGATGCTGAAATCCGTGTATTTCATGGTTACATGCACTTGTTGTATTGTTAAATTCACATGTTTCATCTTTAAACTCATGTGTTCATGGCAACATCATGTTCAATGCTTAAAACTAGTTAAGACCCAATTTATGATGGTATAAGCCTGTGTGCATCCAATTTGTTCATAACACAATCGCCAGTTGTTTCATGGTTGCCTCATGTAAACACACAACAAATATGGAACATCCATCATTCGATGGTCTTAACAGCTATAAACCAGGATTGATCGGGCATGTCCCTCATTTTCGGGATGATGTTCCGAACTATAAACCTCGATTTCTAGGAGATTCCATGGATATTAGAAATGATTTCCCTAATGCAAAACCTCATGTTCCATCATCTTCCAAGGATTTCCAGCAATTTCCCATGATTTTCCATGGATTTCCTATGAATTTCCCATGAATTTCCCATCAATTTCCATGGATGTCCATTCATTTTGCAAGGGAAAGCCACGGATTTCCCCAGTGCTCCCCGTTTCGCCCCGCGGTCTCCGCCTTCTCCGCCGCCGCCTTGGCCGCCTCCGCGCGGGGCGGCAGAGCGCCCGTGAGGTCCGTGGCGAAGGTGGCACCGGCAATGGAGGCCCTGAGGCGTGAAAATGATCCACCAAAGAGTCATGGTATATTAATTCAATGGGTTGGATTAAGGGAAAATTTACAGGAAACCATGTTTTTTACCATTAAATATGGCGTTTTCCTGTAAATTTTCCCTAAACCAATCCATTGATTAATGGTATATTAATGGCTCATGAATGGCTCATGGATGGTTAATGAATGGCGTATTGATGGTTACTATGGTTGATTGATGGTATATTGATGTTCTATTTATTGTCTATTTATGTTCTATTTACGGTATATTTATGGTTGGTTAATGGTATAATGATGGTATATTGATGTTCTAGTGATGGTAGAGTGATGGTTGAGTAATGGTCTATTGGTGGTTAACTATACCAGATATTAACAAATATTAAGTATTAATGGCCAATGGTATAGGAATGGTTGATTAATGGTATATTGATGGTATATTAATGGCTGGTTCATTGTTAAGGAATGGTATAGTAACAGTGGTTAACAATTTAATGGTTATAGTGGCAACTATATTAACAGTGGTTACTTTGGTTGATTGTTGACTGATGATACATGAATGGTATATTTTCATGGTAACTGGATGATTAGAGGAGCTCCCAAAAATGAATCGAACTATTTTTGGCTCTCATATTTGATCAATGGTATAGTAATGGTTGATTAATGGTATATTGATGGTATATTAATGGCTGATTTATTGTTAAGGAATGGTATAGTAACAGTGGTTAACTATTTAACGGTTATAGTGGCAACTATATTAACAGTGACTACTATGGTTGATTGATGGTGCATTGATGGTATATGAAAGGTTGATTCATGGTCTATTGATTGTATACTAATGGTCTATTGATGGCATATTAATTGCTGATTCAGTGTTAAGGTTGACTGATGGTTAAGTTGATTAATGGTATATTAATGGCATATTAATGGCTCATGAATGGTTCATGGATGGTTACTATGGTTGATTGATGGTATATTGATGGTATATTAATGGTTGACTATGTATATTAACAGCAGTTAGCTATTGAGAAAGTAATGGTTGATGGCTAACGAATGGTGAATGGTTAAATATGTACATGAACATTGGTTAACTATTGAGAAAGTAGTGGTTGATGGCTAGCAAATGGTGAATGGTTAAGAAATGGATATCATTTCATTATTCAATGTTTAAGGTTGGTTGATGGTTAACTATTGGTTAAGTACTGGTTGATTAATGGGCGAGTGATGCTTAATGAATGGTTGATTGATGATTACCCTCTATATAAGTGTGTATATAAATATATATATATGTGTGTGGACATACGGGTGCGTTGGTTACTATGGTTACTATATGTTACTATGTCTAATCAATGGTTGATGAATGGTTGAATAATGGTATATCCATGGTCAAGTAATGACTGTCTATTGGTTAAGCAATGGTTCGCACCTATAGACATATAGATAGATAGATGGATAAATAAATAAATAGAAAGATAATGATAGATATATAATCATACATGTTTACTATGTTTACTTTGGTTAATTAACATACATGGTCATCGTATCAAGCAATGTGTGGTTGACATGGCAATAGCAGTGATCAACTGTTGAGAAATAAATGGTTGGTTAATGGATAAGTGATGGCTAATGAAAGGTTAATTAATGGTCAATCAGCAGGTCGGTAATGATTAACTTGTGGTAAAATAATGGCATACGGCATACAGGCATACACCGTTCTTGCAGTTAGTTTGCTCCTTGCTTTATTAACCGCATGCATATATATATATATACATACTGTATGTCATAATTATACATCATTGTAGTTCATTCTGGTTAAATATGATCAAATTGTGTGGCGCCCAACCATCAGAAGAAATCAGATAAAAACAAACACGAGAAACAGTAAAAACATGCAGAAAAAAGGATTTCATGGTTAACAACTACCCATTGTCAGCATCCATAATATTTTTGTAGTTCATCAATCTAACAACGGGTATAATGGTTATCATGGTTATAATGGTTAGTAGTGGTTAACCATACCTGGGGTGTATCCCGTGTAGTATCCGTTGGTTATAACCTACTTAGTACATGGGGGCAGGCCCGATATATGACTACAACCCAGTAATAGCAATAAACAATAGCAATTATTCCTAGTTTTGAAGTTCAGCAATTCAACAATGGATCATTAATCTCAACGGTAAATATCAGTGGTGATTCACGTTGTCCTCTGCTAATCCAACATGGCTAGCTGGGAAATCCGAACTACATGAGCATGTAAATGGTAAAATCATGAAAGTAAAAGTTGTTCTTTTTCAGCAAGCCATGTTTCGTTAGCAAAGGGATCATGATCCACAATTTATGGGTGTGTCTGACATGGTGCATGCAATAGCAATTTGAGCAGCACAAATGTGATTATATACTATACCTTATGTAACCCTGAAATTTTGTTTTTGACCCTTTTAATTTAAGACAAACCTACGTCATATTTGTTATCGGTTGCAATCAATATTACTACTGCTTTACTCACCAAATAAATATTCTTTCTTTATCAGCCAATCATCACCGGTGTACATTTTGATGTGGCCGCTACATCAATTGCATGATTTCATTCCCGGATTTGGCAAGTCTTGTACTAATCTAATAATTTTTTGGGCCCCAGTTGAAGAAAGAATCTGTGGGGCATTAAGTATGTTTTAGCGATCGGCGCAATCCGGGGCCTAATTCATTATGGCTATATAACCCCGGCGCTAACGGCGACAATTCTGCTTGGCATAAATTATATATCATTCCGCCATTTAGGGAAAAGTCTGGCTATGAGCCTGCCCGAACTTCAGGATTACCAGAAGAATCAATCATTCATGGTGTATTTATACCATTCCTACTTTGGATGGTATACAGGGTAAAAGTGCATATAATTACACCATAACTATATCATACTTGCAGGTATTGACGTCTGGCCATTGTCCCAGCCCAGGTTCTGCGCCTGTGTCCCGCGTGCAATTCTGAATGCCATCTTTCTCCAAGAGATATGTTGTGCTATTTTATGGTTCATACTATCCTTCCAGCTCATATCTCTTTTTCTTTGATACCCCTGTTCAAGAAGCCAATCGTGGTGTATTTATTTTTGTAGTTATAGAATTTACAAAAACCACCACTTTTCCTGTTCGTTTTTGTGAAGCCACATCCTTACCCCCTTGTCATCCCTGGGTCCCCGCACTCTCGGGCCTGCCAAGGATGCTATGGGAATCCGCTGGGGGCCCTGGGTTTTTTTCAACGGGTGACTCTCCAACAAACTGACCTGGCAGTGGAAAGTCACACACTTATACTACAATTGTTTGTGCATTATAGATACAAATAGAAACATCCATTTATTTATAGTTATTAAAGATATAAATATAGGTATAGATATAGGTATGGAGATATGGAGATATGTATATGTAAATAATATATATATTGGCACGTGTGTATTTATGTATATATATATATGTATATTATTAATATTCTTAATATTATTAGTAGTATCGTTTTGGATGAATAATAACTGGATCAACCAGCTAATTTGAAGCTATTGTGGGAGAAATTCCCTGAACAAAAACCACCATTACAGTGACGTCACAATGCGGTCGTTATACTTTGCCCAGGTAAGTACAGTATACTTATATACATATATGTACTATACATAAATAGGCTGGTATAGAAACTATCTCCCCGTTAAAGCATAAACCTAGCCAGTGAGACCAGTATGAAATCATGCATTGCAAAAGGCACAAACCAGCGAAAAAGTCAATCACATAGAATCTCGCATCATATCCCTAAGTATGTCACTATTAACCAGTCTCAATTTCATCAAGTTATACTTTTCGCTGGAATTAAAACCCATTATACGATACCGGTTATATCCCATATGATCTTGTAGCTTTTTAGGTCCTATATGGTCCTATGTTTTTCCAACTATATCCCTGTAAAGTATCCTAAGTATATATATATAACTATATCCCTGTGGTGAATTCTATCCATTTCTATCCCGAAGTATATCCCTATAGTGGTGTCTCATGGTCATTCTTTGTTAGTCCACATGACATGAATAATTCATCTTTTGCTGGTGATGTTGATTTTCCTATAGCAAAAAAAATAATGTGATCCCCCAAATCATCATAAATGGGTGGTATAAACCATCTAAAATGGTGTGGTTTATGATTGTTTTACCCACATTAAAGGATTCAACTACATCTCCAAGGTCTGTGATGCCCTATGATACTCCCAAGACACACCACATGGTAATCGCAACCCGGATCCGCAACCTGCTCACGCTCGGGATAGCCCCGATCCATGGCTGCACTCTTGGCCGCTTGTGCCGCTGCCAACACCGCCTCTTCCATACCTGGGAGGTACACTTTTTTCCCCCAACATGTGTATCTTTTATAGGGAAAATGATGAGAAACGATTGGATTTTATGATAACTTAAAAATTATTGGATGTTGAGGGAAAATGATGAGAAACTAGCTGATTTCGGGAGGAAACTGAGTAGACAAAGAGGTACAATGACTTGTTAACGGTGGCTATCATTGACCTACAATGGCCTGGAGCAATTCTGGTGAATCTGGACTTTGTAAAGCAGAAAATAATATAGATAAATCATAAATCATCACAAGTCCATGGAAAATATGAAGTGAAAGTAGATTTAATGCAGGGACAATTTTGTAAAAATTGGTGTGTGTGTGTGTGCACATGTATATATATATGCATCTGACATGCAGGCAGCGCAAGCGGGGATGCCGTAGAAGGTATGGGATGCCGTAGAAGGTATGGCAGTTGGGACACTCAACCATCCATTATTTACTTGAACCAGAACACGAGGGAACAACGAACATCATATGCATCTTAACCCCCGTGGACGGAAATCTATATCTAGCTGAGAAAATGAAATCGTATATATATATATATGCATATAGTTCACCAAGATCTTGCGTAAAAGTGCTTCAGCCAAACCATAAACTAAGGAAATCAGAGTATTGTTGAGAGCATGACCTATACCCACATTGGGTAGTGATGCAGTGATGCGACCCCCAGCATCACTAAACCCTGCTGTCACCCTTCACTTCCGCCCTTGACATGCATTAGTCTAAGTTAACAAATGGTAAATGTGACACCCTAAGGCCGTGAACAAGTTCTTGTCCACATGCTTACGAATGACCAACCAGCCTATGTAATTATATATATACACCTTCTAAGCCATAACAACCCGGTTTTTCATACAATTACCAAGTTAATCCCTTATACAGAACTTATACATATGTGATAACCAGGTTCTACCAGCATCTCCTGGAAAAAAAGGCAGTGTTTCTGCTCCCAAGGTATACATACAATTAACCCATACATAGGTAACAAGTGAATATGCACCATCAAACCAGGTCGGCCAGTCACCCACTTAGTTGCCATCAAAAATCACCGCAGCAGTCAGCATCTCACTTAAGTGCAGCCGGTTGCTGCCACTAAGCTTGTTTCAGCTGATGATTTTCAGAGGATGGGCAACGTAAGGCTAAGGGTCAATATAAATACTCTCTAAAGTACCCTCTGGTAATTTAACATAGCTATTGAAAATGGCCCATTTATAGTTGATTTACCTATTAAAGATGGTGATTTTCCATAGCGAATTGTTTGTTTACCAGAGGGTAATCTAGTCGGAAAACTCTAATTCCTAGGTGAAAACTCAGCTGAACTGGCAGTATGGATCATCACACGCAGCACCCATCTCACTGTGTGGTTGACTACAGTAATCTGTATCCGTATGGTTATGGACCATAACAATATCCAAGAACATCAATACACCAAATAGTACAACTTGAATAACCCCCTATAGCTCATAACCAATCAAGAGGGGGTAGGGGTAGGACTTCAAATGCCTTATGCAAACTTCTTGCGCCCTGTGGTAATTTCAAAATTTTCTATGGAAAATCACCAATTTCATTAGTTCGATGATTTACCTACCCTCCAGCAATCATACGTGGACGCGGCGAAAATTCTCTATCACAAGTGGGATTTTCATGGGATTTTATCATCTATTTCAAAAGGTGATTCTTTATTGAAATTCTCCCATTCTGTGGATGGAAGAAATCCTGCACCACCAAAAGGATGGTTGAAACCCTAAAAAAAATAATGGGATAAACCACATATCAACTGGTGCGGGATTTCGCAACCATCCACCGTATGTCCCCATAAAACACTGGAAATCCGCCGAGCCACTCACGCCATCGGCTTCAGCGTCTTGTCCCGCCTTCCGGGCGATTTCCAGGATATCCTGCGAGGCAGATCTCCAGGGGCCTTCGAGGTTTTAATATGGTCTTGATGGGACAATCATCTAGAAAAAAAGATGGTTTTAACGGGACAATCATCTAGAAAAATGTGGTTTTAACGGGACAATCATCTAGAATCTGGTTTTAAATGGGACAATCATCTAGAAAAATGTGGTTTTAACGGGACAATCATCTAGAAAAATATGGTTTTAAATGGGCAAATCATCTAGAAAAACATGTGTTTAATGGGACAATCATCTAGAAAAACATATGATTTTAAATGGGACAACCATCTAGAAAAATATGGTTTTAATGGGACAATCATCTAGAACAATGTGGTTTTAACGGGACAATCATCTAGAAAAATATGGTTTTAATGGGACAATCATCTAGAAAAATGTGGTTTTAACGGGACAATCATCTAGAAAAATATGGTTTTAAATGGGACAATCATCTGGAATGATGTGGTTTCAATGGGACAATCATCTAGAAAAGAATGGTTTTAATGGGACAATCATCATCAATCATCTAGAAAAATGTTGTTTCAATGGGAAAATAATCTATAAATCAGATTTTGAGTCGGGGAACTTTTCCATGAAAAGAACATTTTCACATGGAGAAGTTACCATGGAGCTGACCTGAGGGTATAGCTCAGGTCAATGCCGATTTTCATAGGGCGGATAATGATAATTTAATTGATGATAACTAATCATCCAGTGGAATTGACAATTGGGGCTTATTTTTAGACAAAGCTTGAAGTAGCATCTTTTTGCCTTCAACTCTGAGACCGGGGGATCAAAAACCTTGCGGGACTTGATTGCAGGGGCAGCTTTGCAAAAACAACCTACGAAGTGTGTGATATAATATGTGATATGAGTTTTTGCAGAAGATAGCCCGCCCGGTGCCTGTGGGGTTGGCTCACACCAGTTTCAGCTTCCAATTTTCATCCCAGTTTGATGGTGGCGGGGGGCCGCTTGTACAACCTTGGGGACTTGAACCTCCCAAACACAAATAGACGTGATATGACAAACAAAAAACATAAGCAGGACAAATCCGGAACGTACCGAAAAACACTAGGATGACTTGAAGCGAGAGGCTTCAAGCAACATTAGAAATGATGCAACAGCAATTCTATGTCCAATTATAGCAATCGCTATTTGCTATTCACTGTCTGTGTATGACAATGTAAATACACACATTATATATGTATATGTGTGTGTGTCTACATGTGTGTTTATGTGTCAATTTCAAAAAAATAACATGGGTTACTTCTGAATAGGATACCCTAGGCAAATCCATTTGGCGCGGCGACATCGACATCACTAATGATGGTACGAATCGTACGCATCGTCGGCTCGGCGGCCTTGAAATCCAAACGCGAATCCACGGTGTCTTTGGTGAAGCTTTCCTCCCACCATTCCAAGGCCTCGGCAGGCTGGAAGGCCGGCAGATGGGCCGAGATTTTCGGCACTTATTCAATATATACAATATCGATCGTGTAGCTTGTTTGAAGGAGAAGAACACTTATACATATATATATATATGTGTGTGTGTGTTCTTTTTGGTACTACAGTATCTCAATCTATCTCAATACTTTATCGTAACATATGGTTGTTTCTCATAAAATGAGGATCAACAACACAGCCACAGGCCCACGTTTAAATCACATTTTGCTACCATGCGGTGGGGAAACTCTATATCTCCAACTGGCTCCCTGCAGAATATGGATAGCCCTCCAACTGGATCATTTTAGATCCCTCCTGGTTGGAGAATCGTTCTGCGAATCGCAACTGGTAACCATATATAATATATTATAATCTATAATCATGTGTTTTTTGCGGGAGAGCCCCAGTGAATTGGGACATCCTGGGGTAACCACTTTATAACTTGTAACATCTAACCACTGAAGAGTTGGCCCCCAAAGGACCCCTTAACGCTCCAAGGCGCAGCCGCTTCCCCCGTAGCTGCCCACTGAGCCTGCCGCCAAAATTGCCATGACTTCGATGAGTTAGGAAACCTCCATATAATGGTTAATATTGGTAGTTGATGGTTATGAATGGTGATGAATGGATCTAAATTGTATGTTCATTACTTTTGAAAACATGCAACCTAACACTGCCAGCTCTAACATCATTTCTTTGTTGTGATAAAGCACATGCCAATGTTTTTCTTTGGGTTTTGCAAGCTGGCAATTTCATGTATTTTTTGCCAACGTTGAGTGAGCCATCAATCATTCGGGACCAGCCCAGCAAGCCTTGATATACTATTAGCTCAACTGGATCTGCACTTTATCCGATCTCTACCCCAATTGTTCTTCAAGCAGCAACCACATACCTATCAGGGTAAACATACCAAAGATGTGGAAAACCCACAGTATCCCTCGAAAAAAACATCTACAAATCATGGCTTTTCCACATCTATCTTCCATAAACAGGGCTCATCTCAATCCCAAGCAGCCTGGGACCACAAATTCGAAGCATGGCCTGGACCTCTTCAGGTTTCTTGTACAGCTCTGCCACTTTGTGCACAGCCGTGCCAACAGCCGTATACACCTCCTGGTGGGTCGAATCCCCATGAAAATTCTCGAAACGTTGGAGGTTTGGGCACTCAAGATGTAACGCAGCTAACCTCGCATGATTGGGTCATGGTGCTTAGCACTGTCATCATCTGATCAAACATCTGACCTGAAATCGTGATCATGGAGGTCTGCCAGTCTCTGACAGTCTAAGAGGAAGAAGCAAAACTGGATTCCTTGACATGAAAAGACATGACATATAGGGGTATATGAAGTCATATACATTACCAGTAATTCACGAAGCTGAACATGACTGTTTTCATACGCCGGGGATGATTCCCCTTTCTAACCATCATTCCAGTGACATCACATTGAGGCCAATATATTTCATCCAGAGATACATTGCCCATTTTCGTATATGTCAAAACTTAGCACATGGAGCTGTGGATACCTTTCGTGACACGTTTTCTTACCAAACCTATGACTGAAATGTTGGTCTCTATCAAATTCAGGTTCCGCAATCAAACAACTGCCGGGCTGCAAAATCGGTCAAATAACGCTGACCAGTTTCCAATTTGTCTTCTACAATGTCTCAAAGATGCATGTCCATCGAAAAGAATCCGTTTAGGTCGTCGATCTTCCGTTTCCTACCGATTATGAGTGTTGTTAAATATTCACCAACCATGTTCCATCATTTTCCCATTTCCAAGTTCAACCTAGGATGGATTCCAGCATGCTTCCACGTTTTTTCCATGTGTTCACCATGTCTAAAACATATCAAAAACCATAGTTAAACAGTCTGAAAAAAAAACATGATATGACAAACATATCATCAACCAATATTAGTTTTATCCAAAAACTATAATCCAAAATCCATGATAAAATCATCCTAAATCTCTGTTGGTGAAATCCCCCTTTGGGTTTTTGCTGAAGTTCAATCCCCATGGGAAAACCCCTGGGATCAACGGCCGCGCCTTCTTGGTGCCGCCCGCCAAGGCCACCACCAAGGCGCCCTCCTCCGAGGCGATGACCAGTTTCCTGCGCGGCGGAAGACGGAACGCGTCCTTGCATTTTTCCTGTTTTCAAGGGATGTGGTTTTATACATTTGCATTACTATTTATACTATATTTAAATAGTATATACTGTAAACTATTTATATATACATTTTGATTTGTGTTTTGTGGGTTTATACTATGTATATCTATATATACTGGTTGGTGGTTGACCTACCCCTCTGAAAAATGATGGAGTTCGTCGGTTGAGGGATGCTTATTCCCAATATAGTAGGCGCAGATGACACGGGACTTTGCGGCCGATTTAGCCGAGGTTTTTTGGCACATGACATGGGATTTATGTATCGATTTTGTTAATTTTTTTTTAACCCATGACATGGGAGTTATGCGCCGACCTAACGAGCAAAAAAAATCATGTTTTTTTGACAGATGACATGGGAATAGGTGATCAAATTTAGACAAGGAGGTGAATGGATTCATGTGACTTTGGAATATTCAAACTGCTGACGTATAATTTTGGATTAGTCTAACTGCTAGCAGGTAGTCATGTTTTGCATCTTTTTGGTGCCCAAACAATTGCAGAGGTCCCATGTCATGTGATTTTTTCCGGGGCACTTTACAGATGACACTGGACTTATGCATTGCTCTGTTTTTTTTTACTTTGCAAATGACATGGGAGTTTGTTTTTTTTGGGGTATGTCCGACAACCCCCATGTCATCTGCAGGTACTATATATGGAAAAAAGAAGTTCCAAACCACCAACCAGTCATGTATATGTATATATATATGTGTGTGTATGTATGTATGTATGTATGTATGTATGTATGTATGTATGTATGTATGTATGTATGTATGTATGTATGTATGTATGTATGTATGTATGTATGTATGTATGTATGTATGTATGTATGTATGTATGTATGTATGTATGTATGTATGTATGTATGTATGTATGTATGTATGTATGTATGTATGTATGTATGTATGTATGTATGTATGTATGTATGTCCGTCCGTCCGTAGGTAGGTAGGTAGGCAGGTAGGTAGGTAGGTATGTATGTGTGTATATGTATAAATGCATGCATATATGTATGTATGTCTCTGTGTGTGTGTATGTATGTGTGTTATGGTTGTATTTATATATATATATACATATATATATATATCATGATATTGGCACATTCTGTATACTATCTACATTAGCAATCATTATCCGGAGATACGGTTGAACGATAATAACTTCAGATTATTAGTGATATGTCAATTTATGGGTTTGCTGGCCACATGTTACATAACAGATATCTTAGCATCATAATATGTATAGTGTATCATTGGTATTACCAAGGGCATGCCTTTGCATAAACATTAGACTAACTATCTACCTTTATAGTAGGACTTAGTGAAATATATGTGATGAGGGGTCTACCAGCATTGTGAAGGGTTGACCATCATAAGAACTGGTAATGATGGCATGGGAGAGTCACTCGTGTTTAAACAAATAATCACTATCTGCATGAGGAACCACATATGCGTATGTATATACATAGTCTAGTGTAGTGGTAAAGAGTGGTGCGGGGGATTAACCATCACAAACCTGCTAGATATGATAGATAATGATGGTATCATGGGTACCTGTCATGCAACTGGCTCCATAAGTGTCTCAAAAGAATATTTATACTATATTCTCGTAATGTCAATGATACTCCTAACAATGTTGTTAAAATATGGTTTAAAATGCTATAAATAAAAATCAAAAACATCAACATCATCACAATTGCTTTCTGCGAGATTCAGGATCGTGTAAGGCTGGCATCCAAGCATTTTCTGGTGGAAGTTTCTGGTGCTTGGTGTAACTCTACGGTATCTTAACAAATCTTATATAGCCTATTTGTTTAAGTGACTCTTGACAGAGTTTGCCACTGTATGTGGTCGTAAAATTTGCATTTTTGTGGAGATATTCCCTTACATTGGCCAGCATTAGTCACCATTATTAATTACCATCACCATCAATCATTATTGATCACCGTTACAGTAATCATTCATTGCTAGTCACCATTAATCACTTCCAACCATTCAATCACCATTAATCACCATCAAATCACATTAAATCACCCATAAACTTGCCATACACTTGCCATAAACTGCACCAAGCGTCTGCTCTTCTGTCAATCCATTCCCTGGCACCGTGTCAGCGGCATCCAAGGCCATCCGTACAGCATAGTCGCAACGGTCTTGGACCTAGGCCCAACTGAAGAGACAGGTTCAAATCAATCAAACTGCGGTTTTTGGGTCGTCCGAAAATATGGTACCCCGTGGTGCCCCCGTGCATCATAGCAAGTGTCTTAAAATGCCCATGAGCTGTCACCAAGCTCACTTGCAACCTTCAACCCGGCAAGGAGAAACTACAACCGTATGTTTATCTGGTAACAACTGCCGGGGGCCCAGCAAGACATGGAATCCAACGTGTTGACCCATGGCATTGCAGGACTGGCATGGGAATGGCGACTGGCAGTAGCCTTCCAATGAGCTGAGGAGTCTCCACATAAGCATCGTGCTTACAGTGAGATGTGACAAAGACACACAAATGCGCGCGCACACACGCAGATACATGTTTGCAGAATTGCACTCCCACAACAAGTGTGTGTGTGTGTGCGCATGTGGAATGTGGAACCATGTGGAACCAAATGTGAAACTATATGTGGAACTAACAAGAAAACTGTTATTACAGATTAATTTCGGAGCGTGGGCGTCTGCATCTACGTCACGAAACGACTTGTGTCTGTGTATCTAAGTACTGTGTATCCCAAACGCATCACTGCGTAACAGAACCATAGCAATGATACAAACAAAACACACATCATTGCAAATCATTATTAATAAGTTTGCAAATGTTTGATGAGCTCGCCACCTTCTCCAAAGTCCAAAAAACCTGCCTTCTTGGAATTGTTGCAGGGGTTTATTGGAAAAAACAACAATAAAATAAATTATAGATTCCCCAAATGGTGGATTGTCCATTGGAAAAAACGCATTAAACAAACATCACTAACTCAAAAAAAACGATTAAGTGTTACTGTGTTTTAAGACATAACTTACTGTTAATTTTAACGCAAAATATGTTCAAACATAATTCAGTGTTAATCTTAAAACATCAATGTTTTCAAACATGATTCAAGGTTAATCTTAACACATAGATAATCATTCCCATCACTTAAAGAATCACCAAGATTTCAGTGAACACTTCAGTCAGCAGTCACCATCTGTATCCAAGAGGCGACTTCATCCCTGGACTTGGAAAAAACTCCAGCAATGGAACCCACCGCATACATGGCCTGCTTTGAAAAGGCCGGATGCCAAAAATTGCCAAGAAACAGTGGACTTGTTCCGCAATTTTAGGTTTTTTTCCGCTTTCCATTACGCGATGTCTAGTGAACATTCCGGCACGTCTGGGGTAAATTGCATCAGATCTGGTTAAAAAAACACGGATCAAATCTGGGAGTTGATCTGGTCCTCCTCTGGAGTCCAACCACAACACCTTCGCTATCTGCTCTATCAACTGCCAACCACGTTATCATTTCTGGTCCGACTTCGTACAACTACGTTGTTATCTTTTCTATCAGCTTCCAACTATGTTTCTGATGTCTCTTACTGGCACAGTGACCAAACCTTGGCGCAGAAAAAAAAACCGTTTTCATGTGCCAAAACCATGGCCCCACTGTCACTTTGTGAAATGACCCACCAAAAATCTAGTACCCTTCTGGGGGATGAAATGTCCATATTTGATGGCCAGCGCACAGAAAAACAATAAAACCAATGAAATTGACACGCAAACTTGACAAAAAGACATGAAATCCAGTGCAAAACGCCAAATGACACTGGATCCACAAACATCAAAAGGGCAACGCCGCCACGTTCAATTACCCACCCGGCGGGATGATTAACCATTACTAATCATCAGTAACCATTATTCATCATCAGTAACTAACCGTCATTAACCACTATATACCATCATTATGAACCATTTCTATGCCATTATTAACGAATATTAACCATTACCGACCATTACCAGCCACCATTAGCCATTATCAACAATTATTAACCATGATTAATCATCAGTAACCATTCTTAATCATCAGTAACCATTCTTAATCATCAGTAACTAACCATCATTAACCACTATATACCGTCATTGGTGACAAGAATCCCCCTTCCCCCAGCGCCTGTTGCGCTTGGATGTCCACCGTGTGATTCACCGCCGCAAAGTTGGCCGCCGCCTGGGCCGCAGCGGCCAGTTGAGGCGTCACACCTGGCGGAGGCTAGCGTTTTTTCGTAGGAAAAAATTGGGAATTCACATGGATTAACCAACCAAAAATGGTGATAACTTGGGCATTCACATGGATTAACCAACCAAAAAATGGTGATAATTGGAGGTTCACATGGATTAACCAACCAAAAATTGTGATAATTGGGGATTAACATTGATTAATCAGCCAAAAGTGGTGATGGAACCAGCCAAAAAAAAAGGTGATGGAACCAACAGAAATGATGGTTTAACCAAGCAGAAACGATGCTTTAACCAACAGAGACCAAAATAATGGTTTTAAGTAACAAAAATGGTGATGTAAGCAACAAGAATAATGTTATAATGTGGAAATAATGGGATATTTGGTGGTGTTACATTCACAGTGGTTTGTGGGCGGGTATTTAAGATTGGGTGGGTGGGGCATAAGGACCTTTGGATAATTGTGTTGGTTGGTGTTTTTGTTCCTGTAGGATGGGGTTGAAACTGGGATGCAACGGAGTTTCTCATTCATTTGGCTGCCACCCGAAGCTGCAAAAGTGGATTGTCTGTGAAAATAAGTAAAGGCTCAGGACCGACTCTACCGAAATCATACGGATGGGTAAGCAGTATATCAGCATACATTACTAGGAACAAAGTGCAACAGTGAACAGCCTGGGAACAAAAGCCTCAATGTGGGCAAATTGGATTTACTCAAGCTGGTTCAACGACTGCAATTAACACGTAAATACGTGGGACCAAACATTGCAACAATGGGAAAACACATGAATATTTCCGCCGCATAAGCGTGGACAAATTGGGCTAGAACAAGTCTTCACCTGGGGTTCCCTGCCCGAAATTTATGGCCTTACTATGTAGATATATATTTACATATGTATATATATGTATATATATATATATATATATATAATTTTATTTGTATATATATATATATATGTACATTTTAGAAGTATGTATACCCCAGCAAATTCATATAATCTTATCATTGTTATTATACATGTCTCTAAAATACGATAAATATACTATGTATACATACATATCCCACGTACTTGTACCCGCATACATGCATATCCCACATACCCCGTACTTGTGGGTTTGTCTGGAAATAGGGTAGAACAGGATCCACGGTTGCTTCTTCTTTTTACTATATTGAATAACAATTTCTATCGGTACCATTCGGTACCTGTACCCTCCGGTAATCAAACATGGCAATGGAAAATTTCCCTTTTATATTTGATTGGCCCCTTAAAGCTTCCATCTATAATGGAGGTACGGGCCCTCGAGGGCCCTGATACGGACCCTTACGGGCCCACCTACGGACCTCTACGGGCCCACGGGCCTACGGGTCTGCGGGCCCACGAGCCCACTACGGACGTACGGGCCCACGGGCCTACAGGCCTACGGGCCCACCCGGACATGACATGGACGGAGCCCGGAAAGAGAGGGGCGCACGAGATCTTACAATATAAGATCAAGGGAGCGTGCAAATGAAAATGATGAGGATGATGATGATGATGATGATGGTGGTGGTGATGATGATGATGACTTTGACGATGATGATGCTGATGCTGAGGATGATGGTGATGTTGAGGATGATAACGTTGAGGGGGATGACGAGAAGGATGATAATGCGAATGTTGCGGAAGATGAGGGGGAGGTTGATGATGTTGAGAATGATGAGGTCAAGGGAGTGGAAGATGATGATGTTGAGAATATATGAGAATATGGTGTTGGGGAGGGGGAGGATGAAGATAATGATGTTGAGGAGGACGACCGATCCCAAGAGCGGGATGAAAAGGATGATAATGTTGATGTTGCGGGATGAGGTGGAGGTTGATGAGACCCACACTTTGTGTGAGCCTGCACAATTGACATGCACATGGACATGTCACAAATCACAATAGCAAGTTCATGCGGAACTTTACAAGCATAAAGCCTGAGACCAGGAGGAAGCCAAACTCGCGCGGCAGACTTTCTGCGAACCCGCGCGTTCGAAATGCACATGGACATGTGAGAAGAACCGTTTTATCCAAAAAAATACAAATCAAAGGCTGCAGACCAAGAGCAAGCCAAACTCGCACCGCACGTTCCCTGCGAGCCTGCACAGTCGAAATGCACATAGACATGTCACAAGAGCAATTTTAGGGCCATTTTACATGAGACTTTACAGGAAAAGGGGCGAGAACCCAGACTAAGCACCTCGATCAAGCACCGGCCTCAACTCTTACCATAAGAACCCCTGAGTGTGGACACACTGCTTGGGGAAAAAAGGAAATCCTCCCAATTACGGCGAACATCAGCAACCAATTCGAGGCCCCAATTGGCCGTCACTTCTGGCCATGCCGCTCCGCTGGATCTTTTCTGAAATGCACCCCGACTGTGAACGTTTGGCAGCACCCCGCGGGATGAAACCAACCGTCGATATTTGACTGCATCATCATGGCAGGCAAGGGGTCGGCCCTGCTATTTGTTTATCTGCCCTGTTGATCTGCCTGATCAATCAACGTATTCAAGTTAATTTCCTGGCAACTAGCTGGCAATTCATTTCAATCAGCTGTCAATGCTGAAGATACAAAGCTCTACAGAGCACAAGTTTCAACTCACCGGGCCCAAGCTTTGCATCAACAAAAGCAAAGCAAAACTGCACAGGGGCAAAGCTTTGCAGCGCAAAGTTGCAAGCCACAGGGACAAAGAATGAACACCTACCATGATACATACAAATTATTCAAAGCTTTGCTCCTATGTGTATGGTGGAGCAAAGCTTTGCCCTTGTCCATATACGGCATGCAACCGTTTTGCTGCAAAACTTCGTCCCTGTGGCTTGCAACTTTGTGCTGCACCTGTGACTTGCACCTTTGTGCTGCAAAGCGTTGCCCCTGTACAGTTCTGCTTTGCAACTTGTGCTCCGTAGAGCTTTTTATCTTCAACATTGACAGCTGATTGAAATGAATTGACTGACAGCTAGTTACCATGAAATTTTACCACTTATTCATCCATCTACCTTTTTGTCGGCCTCTTTGCTTATCTGATTATCTCTCTGTATAGTTTTCTGCCATCGAACAGTCTTGAAATAATAAAAATAAAAGTCTGAGAAACAAGACAGGCCTACCCCATCATCTGACTTACGGGCCCCCCTCTACGGGCCCACGGGCTCGGGCCCTAACTTACGGGCGCCTGGGGCTCTTTAGGGGACAATGGCCCCTGTGGATGGTTATCTGCAGACACACCAATATAGGTGTCGCTTCAGATGTGGATACCCCCAAATCATCCAAATCATTAGACAATTTTAATGTTGAAACAACCGTGATGACTTGGGAGTTCTCCTTTTTAGTATTGAAAATCCTCGAACTAAATCGAGCTTTTAATAGGAAAACATCAAAGTCAATGGGTAATTCTCAACAACCCATGGAACTGACTGCCAAGGGTAACTCCATTAATCACCATTCATCACCAATATTAACCTATATATATATATATGGCTAAACTAACAATTATATGAACATATATGAACACCATTAACCACTCTTACAGAAACCGATGGACGCTATGGACACTATTCACCACTATTAACCATGGTAACTCTAGGGATCCACCAGAGATCAGGAAGCAAAGCCGATGCCAAGTGGCTGTTGTCATCTCCAGCAGAAGCCAAGGCTGCCACTCCTCCCACCACACCAGCACGGACTTGCGCCTGGAGAATTCAAGGGGTGAATAGGGTTTCTTTAAGGAATCCCATAGGAAACCATTGAAAGCTTTTTTTTGGTCATCAACTATATGTGCTATATATATATTAATATATCTAATCTATATATGTATTTTCTTTTTACTATATATAATGTTGACACCTGATTAGTAGCATGGTACTCTATTGTGGCAAACTTTTTCCTCCTTATTCAGTAACCTGCTGTTTGGTGGGGGGGGCCTCTATTGTGGCAAATGTTTTTCCAGATTTTTTTTTAAAAAATTGTTCCTAATTAATTAATTATTTTTTGAATTTATTTTTAAATTGGTTACTTAAAAATGTTTTTCTGTTTTTCATTTTTTTAAATTAAAGCTTTCAAATGCAAAGTTTTCCAAATAATTAGATGCCTTATTAAACCCTTATTAAAAAACAGCATCCAGACAATTTTTCAAGGGGGTACCTCATGAGTGGCTCAGTTACTCAATAATATGAATGTTTGGATGGTACTCTATTGTGCCAAGCAACTTTTGGGATTGAAAAAAATCAAAAACCTTCTCCACCTTTCTTTGAGTAAAGCTGGTCCATTTACTTTAAAAAGCCATATTTGTGTTAAATCTTTAAAATGCAAGGTTTCCCAAATAATTAGATGCCTTATTAAACCCTTTTTAAAAAACAGCATCCAAACAATTTTTCAAGGTGGTACCCCATGAGTGGCTCAGTTACTCAATAACATGAATGTTTGGATGGTACTCTATTGTGCCAAGCAACTTTTGGGAGTGAAAAAAAAACAAAAACCTTCCCCACCTTTCTTTGAGTAAAGCTGGTCCATTTACTTTAGGAAACCATATTTGTATTAAAGCTTTAAAATACAAGGTTTTCCAAATAATTAGATGCCTTATTAAACCCTTATTAAAAAACAGCATCCAGACAATTTTTCAACGGGGTACCTCATGAGTGGCTCAGTTACTCAATAATATGAATGTTTGGATGGTACTCTATTGTGCCCAAGCAACTTTTGGGGTTGAAAAAAATCAAAAACCTTCTCCACCTTTCTTTGAGTAAAGCTGGTCCATTTACTTTAGAAAAGCCATATTTGTGTTAAATCTTTAAAATGCAAGGTTTTCCAAATAATTAGATGCCTTATTAAACCCTTTTTAAAAAACAGCATCCAAACAATTTTTCAAGGTGGTACCCCATGAGTGGCTCAGTTACTCAATAATATGAATGTTTGGATGGTACTCTATTGTGCCAAGCAACTTTTGGGGTTGAAAAAAAACAAAAACCTTCTCCACCTTTCTTTGAGTAAAGCTGGTCCATTTACTTTAGAAAGCCATATTTGTGTTAAAGCTTTAAAATACAAGGTTTTCCAAATAATTAGATGCCTTATTAAACCCTTATTAAAAAACAGCATCCAGACAATTTTTCAACGGGGTACCTCATGAGTGGCTCAGTTGCTCAATAATATGAATGTTTGGATGGTACTCTATTGTGCCAAGCAACTTTTGGGGTTGAAAAAAATCAAAAACCTTCTCCACCTTTCTTTGAGTAAAGCTGGTCCATTTACTTTAGAAAGCCATATTTGTGTTAAATCTTTAAAATGCAAGGTTTTCCAAATAATTATATAGATGCCTTATTAAACCCTTTTTAAAAAACAGCATCCAAACAATTTTTCAAGGTGGTACCCCATGAGTGGCTCAGTTACTCAATAATATGAATGTTTGGATGGTACTCTATTGTGCCAAGCAACTTTTGGGGTTGAAAAAAAAACAAAAACCTTCCCCACCTTTCTTTGAGTAAAGCTGGTCCATTTACTTTAGGAAACCATATTTGTATTAAAGCTTTAAAATACAAGGTTTTCCAAATAATTAGATGCCTTATTAAACCCTTATTAAAAAACAGCATCCAGACAATTTTTCAACGGGGTACCTCATGAGTGGCTCAGTTACTCAATAATATGAATGTTTGGATGGTACTCTATTGTGCCAAGCAACTTTTGGGGTTGAAAAAAATCAAAAACCTTCTCCACCTTTCTTTGAGTAAAGCTGGTCCATTTACTTTAGAAAGCCATATTTGTGTAAAATCTTTAAAATGCAAGGTTTCCCAAATAATTAGATGCCTTATTAAACCCTTATTAAAAAACAGCATCCAAACAATTTTTCAAGGAGGTACCTCATGAGTGGCTCAGTTACTCAATAATATGAATGTTTGGATGGTACTCTATTGTGCCAAGCAACTTTTGGGGTTGAAAAAAATATCAAAAACCTTCTCCACCTTTCTTTGAGTAAAGCTGGTCCATTTACTTTAGAAAGCCATATTTGTGTTAAATCTTTAAAATGCAAGGTTTTCCAAATAATTAGATGCCTTATTAAACCCTTTTAAAAAACATCATCCAAACAATTTTTCAAGGTGGTACCCCATGAGTGGCTCAGTTACTCAATAATATGAATGTTTGGATGGTACTCTATTGTGCCAAGCAACTTTTGGGGTCGAAAAAAAAAAACAAAACCCTTGAAAGTAAATTGAAATCAATTGAAAGTCAATTGAACGTAAATTGAATTCAATTAAAAGTAAATTGAAATCAGTTGAAAATCAATTGAAAGTAAACTGAAATCAATTGAAAGTAAATTGAAATCAATTAAAAGTAAATTGAAATCAATTCAAAAAAATTGTTGAGGGTGGGGGGGCGCAAAAAAATGGTCAGTTATTGAGTAGACTAAAATTGTTTGAGGGGGGGGGGCCCACCCACTAATCAGTCGACAACATTAGCTAGGTATGCTTGTAGTTTGTTTTTTTGTAAGTTGTTGATTTAATTCAGTTCCGAGCTTTCAGAATTTTTGCTTTTCAGAGGTTCAAATCCTCTCGTGGAGCGAAGTTCTTGGGCTTAACCCATACCATCCCATACCCACCAGGCGTCCACTTTTGGACGATTCTTGGACAATCCAACAACAAAAGTGTGTTTTTTTTTCACTGGGCCCCTTGTATCATCTTGTAATCTACACTTTACCCCTCAGATTCTTATACAGTGTATGATACAGTGTATGCACAAATAAATATAAGCAGTGCACATGTACGGAAATCTTGGGGTACTTCCTGAGTAAAAAAAGAGGGGTCACTGGAGAAGTCCAGTAAAAGTGCGCCTTCTGAGTGTTGGATAATCCCATCAGCACCTTGGAGACTGGATCCACCCAGCGAACATCAAATCCGAAAAGGGCCCTGTTTAAATCCAAGAAGTCCTCTGAGAAAACGCGTCAAAAATCCAACAGAAACCAAGGTATCTGGATGTGTCTCTCTGAAAAATGATAGGCAAATTTTAACGCAAATCCACTGGATCATGATAACACATTCCCATCATTCCCCATTCAAAAATATCCAGTGGGGGGTAAGCCCTATTTTCAGACACCCCCATCTCACGTTTGCAATGCTTGATGTCAGGGAATGTCCCACCAAAATATGGCATGTCACAGTCACAGTATCTCCAACGTGGTTCTCTGTAGAACTCACCGTTAAAACAGCTATATATATATATATCTCTTGGAGATTCTTGGAGGAGGATGTGTGAGCAAATTCCACCGGCACGTTCTACCAAAGAACACTTGTCTGAGATTGTGTAACATTGTTTGATGGCTTTTCAGTTGGCATCCCATGACATCTTCAGTCCCCAAAAAGCATCATCCGATGGTTGCATTATGCATTCCAGTTTCTATCCGAATTATGTCCCCAGTGTTCATATGGTTACCCGCCAAGAAATCAACATAGACCCTGACAATAAACAGTTGTCGGATCTATTTGGTGGAATGTAATCTTCCAACCCCCTATTCGGCAGGGCCTATGTTAATTTATATCCGGGATCCCTTGATAATCTTGATATATGGTTGTTGGTCGAATGCCTGGTACCCAAACGGTACCTAAATAGCTGATATAGCTGGATGGTTATTCCATGTACAACCCCCCAAAAGATGGAAATGAAAAACATTTTTTTAACCGAAATAGCTGGTTAGTGGATGGTTTTTCCCCCTTTTATATGGTACGTTCAATGGTAGCTTGACCCATCCCCATATGTCCCAGTGACTCCATTCTGTTGCGCGGCCAGTGCCCCTGCGAGCTTCACCTCGTCGACCGTTTTGCCGGCACCTTTGGCGTCTCCTAGGACCGCGCGGAACGATGGTTTTTTCGGGCAAACGGAACATGCTTAGCCTTGGGTAATGACTAACAGTTTGCCACGGAAAATTGTCATTGATAGTTGATTTTACCTGTTTAAAAAGGCTGATTTTCCAGTTTGCAAAGTGTTAGTTAGAGGCTAAATTACTGGGATTTGAACATCAAATACTGTGGTGTTCTATATTTTCCTATGGTTTCCTGCCGATCTTCCCGGAAACGCTGGAAAACGCCAAGCGGCGAGCAGCATTCACCGCCGCCTGGTTGGTGAGTTTTAAGGCTTGGGCCAGGGAAGAGGCCGAACACCTCGGCTCACGGGCAAAGTAAAGTATACCCCCAAAGAAAGAGAACATGAATTGATCATCCCCTTGTAGACTAAGTGGGAGTCTCATAAGTCCCAATTTTAGAGAGGAGTTTTCTAAGAGCATCATTTTTCAATGTATCATTATTCAAGCGAGAATTTGGAGTTCTATTTCGTTTTTGTGGCTGCTATGATTGATATCTACCGGAGGTGTCATGTACAGAGCGGTGTTACCTATATAAAAAGAATATATATATATATATAATAGAGGTATAGTGTCAACTTAAATGTAAACATTCTCATTTATAGAAGGTTTAGCTAAACGGCTAAACAGTTGTGAACAGTAAATACATATGTACATAATAAATAAATAAACAGATAAACAAATAAACAAATAAATAAATACAATTATATATATATATATATTATCACTAAACAACTTATTAAGTTAACCACCGTGAAGAGACTTGTAATCAGAGTTTGTTGGTGGTAACCGAAGGATGATATATGTTTGGATGGAGAAGCAAAACACATGCCTATTGATTACCCTCTGGTAATCACAGCACTGGAAAATCAACCATTTATAGATGACTTTCCCATGAAAACACCGTTGAACTCATGAGCAACATCACTGATGCATGCATTCTTTCAAGCAGGCTATGCTGGAAATCTCTGATCAAATCTTGGTCAAGCTCTTGGCTCTCAAGACACGGACGCCTCACATTGAAGGTTTCCAAGAGTTTACCCAGATCATGCCAGATCTATCCTTTATGTTTTGCTATGTTTTGCTGACTTCCTTAGGTTTCCTTCAGTGTCCTTAGATTCCCTTCGATTTCCTTCCGGGAGTTCTTGCCTTTTTCTTGGATATTCTTCTTTTGGTTTCCATAGGTTTTGGGCTGGGTTGCTGCTCCGATTTCTTCCCTGTTCCTGAGATTTTCTTTAGCTTGCTTTGATTCTCCTTTGATTTCTGAGGAGGATACGAGGGACAAGAAATCCCAGGGAAATGGTTTCAAAGGAAATCTAAGAAGGCCAAGAATAGTTTAATCATGCCTGTTGCTATATTCCATCTTGGAAATCATAGGATATTTCTGAGCTAGCCGTGTTTGATTACCAAAGGATAAAATCGGCATTCCAAGGCACGATTTGGGTCCACTGACGGCGGTAGGTTTCATGCTCTCAATGGCTTGGTTGCCTGCAGGACAGGTGGAACGTCTAGATCCAACTTTGCACGTAAATAATGCGTTCAAAATTACAAACAGTTACACAATATACCGATATACCTGTGTGTCCCTGGGTCTAACAGAACCATGTGCTTTCTAAATTCAACAAACCCAGGTAGGAGAGCAACCAGCCAACCACAACAAATAGATATGACAGAAAAATCAGAAAACAGCGTAAAACACAAACACATAGTATGTTTCTTTTAATGTAAGATTGTATGTGCTGTTGCTCAAACTTGTGTCTTCCGGATGCCTGAAAGGGTCGTCTAGACTCAATTTTGGTCTAGAACGGAATGGATAGTCTTTGGTCCATGGGCCGTGTTCTGCACCTAATTATGGAGATTAAACGTGCATGTGCATGGATAGGCACATATTTTTTTTGCTTGCAGTGCAGTGACGGAATTGTCTATCCTGGGGTGGAAACAGTCCGTGACGAAACAATTGATATTGAGCCACACGCGCTATCCCATGAACGTATTGAAAACAAGTCTGCAACACCAGCTTAGTTTTCCACATCGAGAAGCGTGATGGAACACGTTCCTCCTTAGCTCCATCCCGACAGCACCTTGTAGGTAGCAAGCCTTTGTGTCCGAATAGTAGGTGAAAACCTGTGAAGGATCCGGGTCATGTTTTGCAACTGGACAAAATCAGGACAACCCGTGATAGTTCACAAATCAAAAATAATTAACCAATTTCCATCATAAACCATCATTACTCATTTGTTTTTTTGGGATTATAACCAATCCAACAATAAGTTTTTCATTTATAATCCATATCCATAGATGATCATAGAAGTCCAGAAAATCATCAAAATCCTATTGCTTTTTTATCCCGGATAAGATTATATACCCGTTCTAAAAAAAAATATCCCCAGCGCCAGTGATGGCAATCTCCCCAGCGCCAGGGATTCTTTTGATCGGAAATCGGTTGGAACCCGCCGACGTTACAAAACGCGTAGAGTAGGACTTTTTGAAACAGAATGTAACATTATATAATTAATAGTTATGATATAATATGTTATATTCAGTAATAGTGATAACATATGATAATATGATAATGGTGAATATAATATGGTTCGTGCTTTCAAACCCTCTGAATAATATTAGTCAATATTAGTCACTTATAATAATTATTATTCCCAATATATGGAAAAATAAAAATGTTCCAAACCACCAGCCAGTAATAATAATTCAGAAATATTCAGAATATATGCTCCTAGCTCTTGATGTGCATTTGCTTTTTAGTGAGCATCCACTGCACAAGTCATCAAAATATATGGTTTTTTTTGATGGGATGAGAGACGGGGAATGATGAGGATTCCCAATGGCAACTATTCTCCCACCCTTCAGAGCCCCCACATCGCAGAACCACATTTGATCGCAGGTGGCCTGTGGGCAGTCAAGGGCCAACCCGAGGATAAACATGGATAGAGCCGCCAACTTTTGGTGGAAAAACATGGTTTACGACATGGAATATCACTTCATGGTTCCTTCTAGGCCCTCTGGTCATCAATAACGGCTGCAAAATCCACAATCCGCACAATTCCTCGATTTCGGATCAATTATGGAGGTTTCCTATGAGGATACCCTCATATCGTATCCCCATGGTGGTTTCCATGGTGAACAGCTTCGGTAGCCTCTCTGGAGGTGATGAGTCACGCCTGGCAGGTCTGCGCGTTGGAGACGTAGCCACCATTCACATCCTTGTGCCAGGCATCGTCGTAGCCCCAACCTCGCCATGGAGCTGGACTCCGCCATATCCCGCTGCTATGGAATCTCCCAAAAAATTCTATGGTCATCAAATAAGAGGAATAAATAAATAAATATATATATTATATTACATTATACATATATATTATATTATATTTTATATTTTACATATATATATGTATAATATTATATGTGTGTGTGAAAATAAATACGTTTGAATTTTGAAACCGTCAACCAGACAATGAGCCTCAATGATGGGTGTCGGCGTCAGCTAAAGCAACAGTGATGATTTGTCATGTCCCTATCTCCATTTGCTCATTGTAACCAGCTCTTGCTCCATATCCACTCCGTAATTCACACGGGCTTGGCTCATACCACCTAGACATATAGCTCACATTCTTCCAGCATGGAGATGTTTTTGAAGCCTTGAAGTTCATGAAAAGTGGTAGTGGACATGTCTGTCCAGCCAAAAATCCAAATTCAACACATTTTCACCTTGCTCCAGGTCGTTTCAAAAATCTTCAAAAATCGTTGGAAATCGCCCGGCCGTGTCGGAAGCAGCTGTCTGTGGAAGGTGTGATGGGACCTTCCAGTGCATGCTCTCCCTCCTGGAGCGGACATGTCCGACGGATGGGTTTAAGGGAAAATCTCACCAGGAAACCGTGGTTTTGAATGGTTTTGACATGTGTTTACTATCAAATACCCAGTGTTCTTGTAAAAGTCCCTTGGCCCAATTCTAGGATTTCGTGATTTGTAGACGTTCGTACTGGCTATTATCATGAGTACATATCATGATTGATTCAAGCAAGACTTCAGATTTAGAGCTTATCTCATCCTATGACTATACTCGTTTTTTTTTTTTTACCAGGATCAGTCTTGCTGCTATCATCATAATCATAGTTCAAATATGTTCCAATGATGCAGACATGGTGATTTCACAGCTATTCTCGTCTTAAGGACATCCATAAAATGCAGACATGATCATCCGAAGCTGATCCCCAGATGGGAATATGTACAGAATGCTACAATGTCACATATACACACCATTAAATGGATTGATGGCCATCCCCTAACTGGGTATATCATAGTAGAACCAACCTAGGTTCTGATTACAGGACTAGTTGTAAATCCCACGATAACCCCACGAATCTCTCATTAAAGTCACCCGTTCTTAATGTTAAATCCAACTTTTGACCATGCGCGGGGATGTAACAGCTGTAACCGGCTGGGCCCACCCCGCGTCCTTCGATAAGACATTGGACACGCGCTCCAGTTCGTTGTCGGCAGCTTCAGTCTCTGGATGAAGTTGCAAGTTGCCTTGCACCTGGAGCGGCATTGGCTTTCCCACATTAACAGATATTAATTCTGAGTTGAATGGTAAAAATAGTGGTTAAGTTATATATAATATATATATATGTACTTATTATATAACTGATGTGAATCATTGTAAGTTGTATTAGTGGTTATTAACCGTATCAATAGTGGCTAAACCGGTTATGTTGGGACTTGGGGTCAAGAGTTCTCTCTCTCGATCGCCATCAGGTCACCCTGCAGATTGGATACGCACTATGTTACAAAGCTTTTACCTACAGCAGCAAGACATGGTAAAAATACGTAAACATCAATAAGTTGTTATATAGTATGATGATGAATGGTGATTAATGGAATTTAAGAAGCAATAATTTGAATTTTACCACTAGAAATAGTGATCTGCCTGTGGGGTAATTACTCGAATTTTGTTTTTTTTCCTCCATTTTCCCTATTCCCTATACCACATGCTCAGGTACACCCTAGAGCTACCATCCCCCCATGCAAATCCTGAAGATTCCAAATTTTAGCGGGATGAGAATCTCTGCCGAGACCGAAAGAGGTGCGATCCTAACCCCCCGTGCCAACTGGGATCCAACTGCATTGATGTCCCATCCCATTTTCAGAAATGCTTGCTGTAATGGGATGGTTTATGATCGGGTTTACCATGTCATGGGATTATTTACCTCATTCTAAATCCCCCTCCACAGTGGCGCCTGTGTCTCTGGAACTGTTGCCACTTCATCTTGAGCAACCGCTAGCTGCAACACTCCCAGGAACAGCAATAACAGCGCCATGGCGACCAAGTGAGTCGGAGATCTCCGTGACTCGGGAAACCAACAGGGCGTGCCAATCAGCAAAAAGCAATCTGAAATTGTCAGATCGTTCTTTTTTGTGGTTGTTTTGGATTCAGTAGCTGATCTGGTTTTGAATATGTTTGAATCATGGAATAATCGCAACCTGTGAGCCATTGATTCGGAGGATGACACGTGAAGTTTGCGCACGCACTTAAATTTGTCATGTCTCTCTCTCTCTCTCTCTGAATGTGTGTATATACAGTTTCTATATACTATTATAACCAAGCTTTAATCATACAATAAACAGACAGCTCTACACATGAATATGTACCCAACTGGGGCGGTGTATTCAATATTGGCATTGGTTGACCATCCGAGCCATCACTGTTGGGATGTCCTGGTGATGGGAAGAAAAACAGGAATTTCTGTGGGTATGGTGCCTCCGAGTGAAAAGTTGACACATCTAACTAGAGTTTATAGATTGATGTTGCCAATTGGAAACTCCAGTCAAACTAGTTGTAAAACAGCTATAAACAGCTTATATATGTATAACTAACTCTGGGGCACCATCCTGTGTGGATGACACCCTATGATTGAATGGTACAGCTACTACCCAGCTACCATGGGGTCGATTCATTTTGCGGAGCTGGAGTTGGGCTTCCTTTCAGCCCAGGACAGCGTCGGCAGGTGCCAAGATCAAACATGGGAATTCTATTCCAACACAAAGAACTCCGACCGCAATTTGGTTCCTATCATTTCCTATCATATACCAATATATTCCAACATCTTTCAATGCAAAAACAATAAGGATTCCAATATCTTCCAGCCAACTGAAGTTCGGTACGTGGTGCGCCTTGGTGCACTCCGGGCAGTCCCACGGACGGTTGATCATACTCTATACAAGGTGAGGCCTCCTAGATTTCTGGGGTTTATTGCGGCTTTATTCATGGCCCTATGGCTAATAGCTCAGCTAATGGCTTTATGAAGCAATGAAATCACGTCATTGCTACGGGCCTCGTCTTGTGTCAGGTTTTGTGTCAGATACCATCAGATATCCCAGAGGTAATCCTTTGTGGCCATGGAACATCCACTATAAATGGAGGTTTCAATGGAAAATCATCAAACAAATGGGGGGGTCCAACAAGCCGAGCTGATTACCGCTAACTCCATTTGATCACCACGAATCACCACTATTGACCACTATTAATCACTATCAAACACTATACTAACCAATACTAACCATGGCAGCTGCACGTGGATCACCATATGTGTCACATTCGAAGCTTGGACCATCAATCCCTAGGATGATCCGCTATTCTCATCGCCATTCTGTGACTGCTGGTGCTCCGGGCCAATGTCCAGGCTGGAAGGCACCTGGCGCGGAGCATTCCTGGAAGCTCCTAAAAAAGCGCGTTGACATATGTGACATCAAACAACGCCTCATTGTGGAATACAAACTGCATATATACATAAACAAACATGATAAACACACACTGTGGGATATATAGATTCGAGCGTAGTGAGGAGAAGTAAAAGAGCACCACCAATTCCTGAATGAATGGCCTGAAATGAATCAAAGGACAAAAGGCACAAATGTCGAAGTTGAAATTAAATTGATTTTGTAAATGAATTTGACTATGAATTCCGGTTCTCAGCTTAGCCGGATGCTATATCAAAGTTACCTAGTTCCGGTTCTCAGCTTAGCCGGTTGCTATCCTCTGATGCAGGTACGCTGGGTTGATCAGACCCAGTATCCCATGATTGTGGTAGCTTCGTTGAGTGCGGTCCCACAATCATGCCGCACTCCCCTGCCAAATCAATATTTAGACTGCATGTTATTAGCAGTGTACACACACACGGCCTCTCAATATGAGAGGCAAATCAGTAAGAAGCGCAGCAAAACTCTTTTTATCGACACCACTGCATCAAAGATTGTACGGGTTGGTCCTTCCAAAGACTACGAAGAAAACGATGGGTTAAACATATATTCGCATCAGTGAAAAATTCAGGAATTCGTTGATACATAAGGCCCAGAAAATCCTGCACCTGGTCCAACTGAATTTTGGCTGGAAAAACATGAGAACGAATGAGGCGCAGACGAGCACAAAGTCCACTCAGGATGGCACGAGAAGCAAACTGGGATCCCATACTGGCACCCCGACATTGTCGAAATACTTGGCTCCCGACCGGGAAATACGAATGATCCAACAAATATTGCACCAATCTAGGAATATCACGCAAAGTAATAGTCATATATTGTTTCGTCTTTTCTCTCCAAGATCCTTGAAAAACACGGGGAATCCGTTCCAAACGAACAACGTGTGATTGCATAACAGTATCTAATCCTTGTTCACACTGAGAAGCAAAGGTGAATATAGCGAACTGTATGGCGAACAAATTACGATCATATGAAACTTGATTGTAAAAGCCAGCGATATCTGTTTGACGCAAGGAAAGGGCAGTTGCTGCAAAATCCTCCATAGAAAATAATGCACTGATACCAGTAATGACATCTTGAACATGTGCAAATTCCAAAATAGATCCAAAAACCGCATTGAGGATGGCAATCAAAATAGTGAATAAAGCACTTCCCAATTTCCGAGACCAGGCGGTAGTAAAATGTACCCCTTACTCAATGTAGAGCGTTTGAAATCGATCCCCCAGGAATACTGAGAGCGTAACAAATCAGGAGGTTGTTGTTCAAGGTTGCGAAGAACTTGTCCCGCAGGTGGAGAGCAACGTTCGAAAATTGCTGCATCTAAGAAAGTCTTTTGTAATAGTTCATGCCATTGACAAGGACAATGTACTGTAAGAGAGTGAGGAAAATGATCTGATGGAAAAATGATCCAATGACGAAGCAAATTCAAATCACGTCTGACTGCTGGCAAAGTCCAAACAGAGGCAGAGTCATGATCCTGATGAAATCGTTCCCAATCTTGATTGCATAACAGTATCTAATTCTTGTTCACACTGAGAAGCAAAGGTGAATACAGCGAACTGTATGGCCAACAAATACGATCATGTTCAACTTGATTGTAGAAACCAGCGATATCTGTTTGATGCAAGGAAAAGGCAGTTTCTGCAAAATCCTCCAAAGAAATTAACGCACTGATACCAGTAATGACATCTTAAACATGTGCAAATTCCAAACTAGATCCAAAAACCGCATTGAGGATGCAACCCGAATGCATCAAGTGATCTACGGAACGACACTGAAACAGCCATCGGAGAAAACTCTTTAAATCTTGAGACTTCTTGGTTGTAAACAGATCAGGACGTCAAGAGTGCGTCAAGCCTAACAAATCTTAATTGTCCACATATCGATGATGCAACGAACGATCCCAAGTGAAGGGTGAAAAAGAGAGATGATAGTTCCATTCACGTTGTAAAGCCACGGCTGAACGAAGTACAGGTGCAAACTGAGATCCCATACTGGCTCCCCGACATTGTCGAAATACTTGGCTCTCGACCGTAAAATAGGAATTATCCAGCAAGTATTGAACAATAGCAGGAATGTGTCTCAATGTAACAGAAAAGTATTGTTTTGAGATAACGTTCCAACTTGTGAATGTGAGCCTGCAGGACAGTGTCTAAACCTTATTCGGTTTTCTGTGCATACGTGTACACGACAAACACAATGACATCAAAATTCCGGAAAGTTGTACTTGATATAAAAACCAGCAATGTCTGCTTCGTGCAAGCAATGCGCAGACTCCGCGAAGGACTCCATAGTAAACAATCGACGAATTCCTTCAATAACAGCTCGTACATCAGGAAATTCCAAAATGAACCGAAAGACAGTGTTCAAAATTTTCGATCAAAAGAGTAGAAATTGCACTGCCCAATTTCCTAGCCCATGCTGTTGAATAATGCACAATTGGTCGAGCTTTTGCAAAATCACGGGTAGATTTAGGCAAAATATATCCTTTGCTCAATGTCGAATTGCGAAAACCTAATCCCCAGGAATAAGTTTGTTAAAGAGCGGGGATGACTGGAGGTTCCACACGTGTTGAAGGCGAAGGTGTAGCCTTGTCCCGAGCCAAAGTTGCCGCAGCTGCCTTGGTAGAGTCGTCCTGAGTGGTTCCTGGGTAAGAGGCAGCACAGACATCTTTTTTATCATAGCATGAATTGTTATATCTAGCAAGAATCTACGAAATGAAAGTAGCTACTCCATGGATAGTCGAAAGGTGGGACCGAAAGGCCCACCGAGA
This sequence comes from Cladocopium goreaui, assembly GCA_947184155.2. Taxonomy (NCBI): domain Eukaryota; class Dinophyceae; order Suessiales; family Symbiodiniaceae; genus Cladocopium; species Cladocopium goreaui. The sequence goes on from CAMXCT020004446.1 coordinate 1,218,578, forward strand.
GTCTGATCCATGCACGACATCATAGTAATAGGCTAACAATTGGTCTGCATAAACTCCACCTTGTGGGGTCCGAATATGTGCTTGACGTGCAAAAGCACGACCAACAATGCAAACAGGTCGAGCAGTGTTAAGGCCACCAAATTTCTTGGTCTGTTCCAAAATTCTCAGCACATGTTTCCTAGAAAAGGAGGAATCATCATTGAACAAAACTCCCGAGAATAGAAAGTATTGGGAGTCAGCCAGTCTGGGCTCCGCACATCGCATGATGATGGTCGAACTACCCCTTCTCGCACAGCTGAAGCCATTCCCAATACTGATGTATTGTGACCAAATTCAAAGTACTGAAAAATATCAAAATTGTCTGCACGCCACTGCGGGAGTGCCAAGTGCGCATAGATCGCAATAGGCTCTTGCTTGGAATTGAAAATAATTTCATATTTCTCAACCAATGACACATTGTTGCTGTGACGTCCCAAAGCAGTAATCAGAAAACGGAGAGATGTCAAAACTGAATCACACAACACAGGGTTACGCAGTTGTGCAGAAAATCGAGTCTTCAAGTCAGTCGAAATGTAATCATACCAAAATTGAGTATGATCCACTGCATCTTCATAAATAATGTAGCCACGAGATGAATTGAAATATTCAGCATTAGGTATCCATTGTTGACGTCTTGTATCTTCGATCAGCATTCCATCTTCAAAGGCGTTTGTCACGCGAAATGGATTATCAGCAATTGATTTGTGGATACGGAGCATCTGTTGATACAGAAAAAGAATGTCGATCGTCTTGAACAAGTCATTTGTACCCACTGACAATTCAGATGAAAAGTTTCAGATTGCTTGACATGATGGTAAAGACCATAGCGCGGAATCTGAACTGAGTTTGCAACACTCTGTGGTTCATGAAGAGGATCTGATTGGGGATCAAGACGACGACGTTTGGATGCCGGACCACTTGAAGCACGCATTGAAGGTCCCGGGCCAGTTGGTAGAACAGCAAATTGCCCCATAGGTCCCGGACTACTTCCAGGTAGGCCATGAAGAGGATCACACAAGGTCCCCGACGATCCCAATGTTAAATGGACAAAAGTGAAAGGCTGGGTAAGCAAATTGCCCACACCAGGTACTAAAGAAGACATCGAGGACATGAATGTATTGTATTGAAAAGCCAATGGTAACATCACTTGTTGCATAAAATGCACTTGTTGAGTCTGAATTTGTTGCAGCTCAATGATCTGACTTTGCATCGTTACCATTCGTTCCAATGAACGAGCATGTTCTTGTTGAATACGTAACATTGAAGACATAGAAGATTAAGTAATACGTGAATTGGCCAACTGCTGCGAAACACTGTTGGGAATCACTCCCGGAGGAATCGGCACATTCGTGGGAGGTCCCGATGATTTCGCAAAAGTTCGAACATCCATGGCTCGAAACTACGGCTCTAAAGTGATAAGTAAAATTAGATCATCTCATAAAAACCCAATCACTGAGGATGGGACCACATGTACTGGAAGTAGAGCGCATTCAGAATACTTCGTCATATGACTACTTCTCCCTTGTGGGTACTTCGCCCATTGGGCACACTTCGCCTTATGGCTTCCAAATTGTGTTGGACGAACTTCAATGTCGGCTCTGACATTTACTTCTTTGTTTGCATGCAATATGCAAAGGGGACTTCAGGATGTTGGCGACATCCCACTCTGCAGCCGGGAAAATGCCCGGTCATAACTTTCATATCCGTCGAAACGGACAGACGGTACTACCAAGTGAGGTAAAGTACCCAAAACACACTGTGGGATATATAGATTCGAGCGTAGTGAGGAGAAGTAAAAGAGCACCACCAATTCCTGAATGAATGGCCTGAAATGAATCAAAGGACAAAAGGCACAAATGTCGAAGTTGAAATTAAGTTGATTTTGTAAATGAATTTGACTATGAATTCCGGTTCTCAGTATAGCCGGATGCTATATCAAAGTTACCTAGTTCCGGTTCTCAGCTTAGCCGGTTGCTATCCTCTGATGCAGGTACGCTGGGTTGATCAGACCCAGTATCCCATGATTGTGGTAGCTTCGTTGAGTGCGGTCCCACAATCATGCCGCACTCCCCTGCCAAATCAATATTTAGACTGCATGTTATTAGCAGTGTACACACACACAGATAGATGATAGATAGATGGATGGATGGACGGACGGACGGATGGATGGATAGCTAGATAGCTAGATAGCTAGATAGCTAGATAGCTAGATAGCTAGATAGCTAGATAGGTAGATAGCTAGATAGCTAGATAGCTAGATAGGTAGATAGGTAGATAGGTAGATAGATCTATAGCTCTACTTGCATGATTGAATACCATATGCATAATGCAAACACATGTATACACATAACATCATAACTAAATATCGACATGGCCTTCCAAACAGGCTCTGCTTTTCACGCCTGGCCCGGACCAATCCTGGAGCGGTGGAGGGCGCCAACTGGTCCCATCTGGTTATGTAAAATAGCTATGGAAATGGCCCATTGATAGATGATGTGTGGTGATTTACACACCAATTTAAACATGTTAATTGCTGATTCTCCATCTGTAGCTATGTTGAAGTAACTACCAGAGGGTTCAAATAAATTACCAGAGGGTAAGCCACCAAGAATCATCTAACTATAGAACATTATCTGGAGATATCTAGTGTAAATTGCTCAACTCATGATCATTTTCTGCTTTTAAAGAAGATCCAGGTCCATTTTGCTGCAGTCCGATTCGAACAGTGATGCCATGGAGCGGGCTATCCAAATTGTACAAACTCTTTTACACTGGGCGTTCTCATCTTATCACGCTTACCCTCTGGTAATCTAACATTGCTACTGAACATGGCCAATTTGTAGTTGATTTACCTATTAAAGACTGTTATTTTCCATAGCTATGTTAGTTTACCAGAGGGTAACCCAGTTTCAAAACAAAAATGAAGCTTCTGCAGCAGCATGGTGTCTACACTGTGTCTACTCGCCAGCCACAAGTTCTGTTCAACGTCTTTTTCCCTGTGACCAGATCATTCAGCAGCTGGTTGTTGGCCACCCCGCTTCCCCGCTTCCGGGCCCTCGCGTGGTGTTCCTAGGCCAGGTGGGGAAAAATTGACCACCAACATCCACCAACGATTGGAAAAGGAAACCCCAAATGTGGAAAGTGTATGATGGTGCATAGTATATAAACCCATACTTTGCCCCGGAGACATCCGTCTAAACAAACCAAGTGGTGTGCTGAGTCACCAAAATTGATGTTTGATCCGTGGAGCGTATTATAAGGTTGAATGGTCTCAAGTCTCAACTGCATCAGTATGGGACTGCTTTTTTTGCCCCGGCTGCTCAGGTGACTGTTTCACCCAAAGGATTGGCATAGCTTCTCTCTGCGCAGTGGTATCAGGAAGCCAATCACCAGGATGATGCAAACACCTCCCAGCAAGGCCAGGTACACCCCGATGGCCGAAGCCACCCTTCTCTGATCACGCGGTTCCAGTTCCAAACAGCGGCCACTGAGGATATCTTCACAATCTTTCAGGAGAGTACCTGGAATTTGGAATATATATATATATATAACATCTGGTTATGACTAACATAGCCATGGAAAATCACCATTTTTAAGTTCGGTAAACCATCTATTTCTATGGGCCATCTATACCATGGCGAACTGTTAGTCATAACCAGAGGGTAGGCTATATAAGTTATATAAGCAATGCCCGCATTTGTGAAATAAAATATGCAAAAAGAAACCCGTGCTGAAACGATGCAACCAAAAAATGTCAGCATACCACTGGAAAGCATGTCACAGCTTAAAGTATGCTAAAAGTATTGCAATCCTAAAATAGATCGAATCATTAAATACCTGGAAACGTGAGGAAATATCATCTGCAACTTGCAGGAACAACTTGTGAATCCTTTTGGGGGGCCCTATGCCAACCAAGAAACAACATGTACCGGCAAAAAAACAGGACATATCCTCAAGGTACCTTGGATGCTGTATTGCAAGTGGAAGGTGAGATCAAAAACCACCAATGCCAGGGCAGAGCACGACGCCATCATGGAAAGATTGTTCCAAGCATCTTGCCGACCAACGCTCACCTGGCCAGCATGATGCACATAGAAACTACTGAAACCACAGTCATCTTCAATATAGGAACATCGAGTCATTGTTTCAACCAACCGAAATCGGGTTTCCGTGATCGTTTTCAGGAGTGTGCAAAAATCCCCGGTGCTGAACCCATTGTCTGAAGTTGTGAAAACTACCATCTGCTTATGACTAACATAATGCCATGGAAAATCACCATTTTTAATAGGTAAACCATCTATGGGCCATCTATACCATGGCGAACTGGTAGTCATAACCAGATGCTACCATTCAGACTTCTTAAATCCTTTAGGATGCCGTTTTTGGCAAATATTTTTTTTTTATGATTTATTTATGATTTGAATACGATTTCCATTTATGTTTTTTTTATGGGTTCAAATTGTGGTTATGATTTTTTTATGGTTTGGATATGTTTTTTTTTATGGTTTTGGATACGATTTTTTTATGATTTTTTTAATGGTTTTTTAGTCCTCAGAATCTGGTTTTCAGCTAAAAACTCGAGAAATTTTCGATTTTTTTATGATTTTGCTAGAGTTTCTCTAGGAAAATCGTAAAAAAATCGTAAATGCTTCCAAGGTCCCCAGAATCTAGTTTTCAGCTAAAAACTCGAGAAATTTTCGATTTTTTTACGATTATTTTACGATTTTCGTAGAATTTCCTCTTCCCTGAAGTCTTTTCCACCAGAAAATTTGATTTTTACAGAGAAACTCTAGCAAAATCATAAAAAAATCGAAAATTTCTCGAGTTTTTAGCTGAAAACCAGATTCTGGGGACCTTGGATGCATTTACGATTTTTTTACGATTTTGCTTCCAAAATCAAATTTTCTGCTGAAAAGGCTTTGGGGAAAAGGAAACTCTAGCAAAATCATAAAAAAAATCGAAAATTTCTCGAGTTTTTAGCTGAAAACCAGATTCTGGGGACCTTGGATGCATTTACGATTTTTTTACGATTTTTTTACGATTTTTTTACGATTTTCCTAGAGAAACTCTAGCAAAATCATAAAAAAATCGAAAATTTCTCGAGTTTTTAGCTGAAAACCAGATTCTGGGGACCTTGGATGCATTTACGATTTTTTTACGATTTTTTTACGATTTTGTTTCCAAAATCAAATTTTCTGCTGAAAAGGCTTTGGGGAAAAGGAAACTCTAGCAAAATCATAAAAAAATCGAAAACTTCTCGAGTTTTTAGCTGAAAACCAGATTCTGAGGACTAAAAAAAACATAAAAAAATCATTAAAAAATCATATCCAAACCATAAAAAAATCATAACCACAATTTGAACCCATAAAAAAATCATAAATGGAAATCGTATTCAAATCATAAATAAATCATAAAAAAAATATATTTTGGAACCCCTCCATCCTAGAGACTTAGGAACTCTGAATGCTACCAGCCGCCGACTGCCGACCAGTCACGGAACAAAAGAACGCACCAGGGAGGAAGTCCACGGGCACCATCTGTCGCACTTTGGCGACGTCTTTGGAAATCTCGGTCTCATCGTCAGGAGTGTCGAACTCCACATAAACAGTTGAAGGACCCTCATCTGTAGGCAAACCTCTCGAATGCACCTGATCCCACCTGGCAATATCACTGAAAATTGCTTCACACCATGGGAGCATGTGTTGTTGCGTGGCAGTTGTTTTTTTGTGATGGGGCATGAGTATTGACACAACAAAAAGTCTTAATATACCGAAGTTTCCCGCAGTTTCAGGATCCAATTTGTCCTTGACTTATCTTTTTGCGAAAAAAATGTAGCAAATCCAACCTCGCAAAATCCACCCGTTTCAAGATGAGTTAAATGGCATAGGTCACCTCACCACAAGGGGAAACCCAACAACTTTCCATCGTCCAAGGCGCTGCTCGTCAGGAGTTTCCACAATTCGCACCCCGCTGACCACCGACTGACTGCGGCGCCACTTGCTCCGCAGCCCTCCAGCTTCAGAAAAGTTGGCCACCTGGGATGGGCAAAAAAAAAGCCGAATGGAAGTGGCCGATATAGGGATTCGACCAAGAAATGACCAGCAATTCATAAGCAATTCCCATTTCCCTAGAGTTTAAATCACTGATCATTTTGACATCACCTTCAAATAGCCGTTTAAATCACTGATCTTGGTTCGCTAATCATCCAAGAAAATTTCCGCATTTCCGGCATCTGGGTGAACTTCCGAGGGCCTGCCATGCTTCGCCATAGGGACGGAGCCAAACATGGCTGCGAACCTTCTGACCAGCATAGAGGTTGTGGATCAAATTCTCCTGATTTTCAAAGGACCCAATGGTTTCAGAGGGATTTCACAACGATCATCCAATGATTCTCCAAAACGATAACTATCATTTTTGGTCGGGAAACTCTTAGTATACCTCCGAAAGGCTCCCCATTTAGTACAGTTATGGCCATTTACCAGTTATAACTGGTTATAAATGGGATTATACATTCTATAAATGGGGTTATAAGTACTTATAACTGATAACTGGCCATAACTGTAGGGAATATGGATACACATAGCTGCGAAACGCCCTCTTAACCACTGGAATTCGTGGTGATCCAATCAGCGACAACAAAAAAGATCATCGATCCACCGATCCAATCCAGTTGGACAAAATGGCGATTTTCCAGGCTAACTATTCCATGGACAAAACAACAGTTATATAATATCTGGTTGGTGGTATACCATTAATGTTTAACGAGAATCACCACAATATGGGCATGGGTCAAGATTGTGGATTATTATACTTATACTGGTTGGTGGTTTCAACCTACCCCTCTGAAAAATGATGGTGTTTTAGTAACAGTTGGGATGGGATGAACTTCCCAATATGATGGGAAAGTCATAAAATTCCATGGTTCCAAACCACCAACCAGACAGAGATGTTCAAAGCATGGAAAAGCCATGGGACACCCCCGAAGGACTTGATGGAAAAGAAATGGTGGGTGTTCCCTATCTATGTTGGCTTATACTTACTATAGAGGATCATATTAATGATATCAGTGGTGCGAAGGTGTCCCACTTGAACGGAGACGGAAAACGGGAAGAAAAAACCATGTTAAAAGAAATTACTTTACTTCGTGTGATCCCCACCATGTCATTTATACATTTTGTTACTGGCAAATCTTCTGACATTCTATCTGGCATATCTTCTGGCATTCTATCTGGCATATCTTCTGGCATTCTATCTGGCATATCTTCTGGCATATCTTCTGACATCCTATCTGGCATTGTATCTGGCAAACATTCTGGCCCTTTATCTGGCACACCTTCTGGCACTTGCCCCGGGCACTCTACCACACACGCGCGAGTTTGCAAATAATATATAACATATTTGTCTGACATTCTTTCTAACTTTCTTCTGCACATTCTTTGTCCCATATCTTCCTACATGAGGTCCGGCAGGGAACACTGGGCGCGGATGGTCGTGGTTGAGGTCCGGCAGGGAACACTGGGCGCGGATGGTCGTGGTTGAGGTCCGGCAGGGAACACTGGGCGCGGATGGTCGTGGTTGAGGTCCGGCAGGGAACACTGGGCGTGGGTGGTCGTGGTTGAGGTCCGGCAGGGAACGCTGGGCGTGGGTGGTCGTGGTTGAGGTCCGGCAGAGAACACTGTGGATCGCGGGTCGCAGTTGAGCAAGGACGACGAGGACGACGAGGAGGACGAGGAGGAGGAGGACGAGGCAGGAGGAGGCGGAGGAGGAGGAGGAGGAGGAGCAGGAGGAGGAGGAGGAGCAGGAGGAGCAGGAGGAGCAGGAGGAGGAGGAGGCAACTGACATAAAATCTAACAACCCTCACCTGGCAGGTGGGGAACAACGCACAATGTCAATGTGCCACTCTATTTCCAGTGGATTTCAGTGACACTGACATTAGCCTTCCGGTCTTCACAGAAAACCCATAGACGATACATAACCTAATTTATTTCCTTTGGTATATAGTTGATGTCCGCTTACATAATGTATATCTGTACCCTCTGGTAAACTAACATAGCTATGGAAAATCACCATGTTTAATGGGAAAACTCACTATTTCTATGGCCATTTTCAATAGCTATGTTAGTCATTACCAGAGGGTATAGCTGTCTTTTCCGGACCCATGGGTGCCATGGGTGCCATGGGTGCCAGATTGCTCCTGGTACTCCCGGAAATCCACCAAAGTGATGGCCATCTGATCATCATCCTGCAGCTTTTCACTGACGGTGACCCCGGCGGCCAAGATCACTAGCTGTGCCAAGATGAGGATCACAAGGCAGAAGGCTCCTGCTTTTGGCTTGAGAAATTCTCATCATGGCTTTGCGTTTTCTGGGAATCATCTATTTTTATCTATTTTTCTAGGGGGGTGGAATAAATGGAGAGGATCACATGTGTATAAACACAAAGGCACGCCAAACAGTGACTTCACAAATCCTCATGGCTGTGGATTCTGCTGCTCAAACAGCGAAAATAAATGAAAATAACATTCCACCGTTTTGGAATGATTGAACCATAGTGAACGGTGGTTCGAGTTGTTCACGTTGATTAAACCAAAGCGTGTGTTTGAATTCTTGTCTGCGTGCTGGTTGAACAAGTATTTTGAATACAGTATCAGTATCAGTCAAAGAAATACCATTTAATTCAAAAATTTAGTGACATACAGTTTTGCCTTCTAGAATATCTAGAACCATTTTTTGAGACTAAGTTTTCAGCTTCCCCCTTAAATCTTGGAGTTTTGCTGGTGGACAATGGGTGGTCAAAATATGGCGCCCAAAAATGTAGCCGCAAAATTACAATGGATCCACATTCTGTGGTTTTTCCAAGTTTTTCCTGGGTCTTAGGTGTTCAACATTCCCCAAATCAAAGCTGGTATAGCTGGATGTTCGTCCCCAAAAGACATAGTTCACCATTTTATATCCCCATTCTACAACCGTGTTTCTCGCTTAAACCATCATGTTTATTGTTTAAACTGTTTAAAACTTCATTTTGGTTGGTGAAATAATCATGGTTGCCGCTTAAACTATTTTTAAATCACCATGATTTCCATAGCTTTTAGGATAGGTTTGGACTCCCGCACCATCAGCCACCATCCCGCATCCCCCAGGGTCCCAGGAGACAGGGGATGCCGCTGCCATTGTGACGCCCACAGGAGCCTAAGAGAAGGAGCTGCGCTTCCACGTCGAACAAACCACCGCTCGCTCCAAGGGAGATCTCGTTGATGCACCTCGGTGCGGGCAGATTTTGAGATGTTTGTTTTGTGTACAATGTGAGGCCCCCAAGATAGCTAAGTTGGTTTATAACTCCAATAACTATGGTTTATGGTACTTATAACTATAGTTACTGGAGCTTATAAACCAACTTATAACTGGGGGGCCTCACATTGTAGATGCCATTTATGTGCCAACAAATGCCGATTTGGATGGAGAATTATCAACATGTCTTGCCAAACTCGCCCGATTTTAAAGGGATGACAGCTATACCAGAGTTTTTGATATTCACCAGGGCAACTATATGGTGAGTGTTGCTGGATCTGATCCCTCAGCTGGATATCTCCAAGTGATCCTAACCACTAATCTACCAATCCTATCCAATCCTTATGTAATTCTGGCAAACTTGGGCGGACAAAACAGCAAAACTCGTGCATGTTTGATCATGTTTCAACCCCCGCAAATGGCTGGACTCTCTTTTAAAGGGATATATAATCACAAACACTGGGGTAATTCCTCTTTCGGAAAAGCTTAACATCACAATTTTCCAGTGAACATCTTGCGGGTTTCAACCCCAAATGCAAGAAACAATGCCAATGAAATGCAATCCGCGGGATACACGCCCAGAGTGAACATAAGTTGCGTATCATTATTTATCATTAATTAATCAATTCGTCAAGAGGTTCTTTCAAAACAACCAGCCCACACCACCAATCAGCCAATGGGTAACCTACAAATCTGGCCAAAAAGATGGTTCCTTCACCTGATTACTTGAACGCTGCGGTTGACAAAAAAATCTACGCAGAAGGTTGGGACTTAAAATTTCACCTTTCGCGCGAAACCTTTGCTGGTTAAACCCAGAAAATTACATGGGTTTAAGGGGATGAACATTGATTACATGGCAATCTTTGAATCAACCAACCGGCACAGATCCATCAGATCATCAGTTTTTGCGATTAAAATGAAGATTGCCATTTTTGGGTGTGTTGCCAGTAAAACCCAAATCAATTGAACCTCAGAATCCTCAGTTCGAGCCACCCCCAACAGGAGCTGGAAGCATTGAAGAGCAAGACAGCACCCAAAGCTGCCAAAGACAAAAGGTATCCCCTCTGTCGCACCTGTGGAGTAGAGCGTTCCTTGACATTTCCAAAGTGCGCGTGAAGAACTTCTGAGTCCTCAAGGGTAATGATGAAAAAAATGTGAGACTTCAGCAGCCTCCCGTGGTTCCGTAGTTGTTTCTTCGTTTGGGGTTCGGAAACAGCATAAATATGTATCAGCACTGTTTTTGGGGTCAGCCATTCTTTGTCCACCAAAAAAATGAGGTTTGAACAGTTTGACCCAACTGTGACTTGTGAAGTAAGAGGAACCCCATAATATTTCTTTGGCTTTCGGTAGCATATCCAGCCGCAAACAACCGCAAGAGAAAAGAGAGAAATGGAGGCTTGTTTTTTGTTCTCTCTCTCTCTCTCTCTCGCTCTCTCCATTGGCAGTAGGTCGCATATACTAGTAACTATATTGATCATATTCTTGATCATCTTGTCTTTTGGCGTTGTCACTTTTTGCGACATTCATTCATCATTAATCACCATGTTCGACCAGGGCCCGTACCAACATCTAACAATCCTATCCAAAACAAATGGTCATCAATTGGGATCCTCAGATCATCACATGTTTACGATGTAACTTCAACAAAAAAAACATCCGCCAGTCATAGCCAGTCTCCATCCCTCAATTAAATCCCCAAACATTTATAAGAACCACCAAAAACATCCAAAAACCACAAACAAAAGTAACCTGTCCAGCATAGGAAATTTAAAAAAACTGTGTGAAATCAACCCAACTTCCCACCATTTCCCATAATTTTCCAGTGGTTTCCCGTCTCCTCTCCCCACATCTTGGGTTGCTCCACCGGCTAAGGTCGCCGCGGGCCGCGCAGCTCCGTGAGTTCCTTGCCGAAGACGCGGCTCAGCACCGGGTGCCGCGTCTTGGGCACCACGACGCCGCCGTCACGGCCGCCCTGGGGCCCCAGGAGCTGCCGCAGCTCCCCGGCCGTGACCTCCAGGCAGATGCGCCACTGGGCCCGGGAACTGAGGAAAATGGACAAGAAGAGGAGGAGGATGGTCAGCAGCTGACCTGAAACCTGGCAGATCTGGCAGATCTGGCGGCAAACTTGAAGGGATGCTGGTCCGACAAAAACTTACAAATGGATTCGATACGGTGGCGTTCTTGTGATTTTGTTTTGTTTTTCTGTCAAGACTGGGAATTCGTTGGAGTCTTGGATCTGGTGATGGTTCAAAATGTTGGTTTGAGACTGACCATTTTGGTTTCTGGTTTTCGCCAACTGATTCCGGTGGGCGAAGCCCCAATTTCAACCCCGTCCTCCACGGCTCCATATTTTACATCAGCCTGGATCTCTAAGGTTTGCTCCTCAATCGATGGGCATTGAAAGGATACAGAACCTTGATACAGCTGAACGCTGGAAGCTGCATGAAGCAGCAGTTCCAATAAAGCGATCAGTAACCAAAACATCGACCTCAGCCAGAGGCCACTGATCGGCTGCGGCAATGGTGACAATCAATACCTAGGACCTAGTCGGACCATCTGTCTGGAAAAAACCGCGGAAATCATTGGAACCCCCAGCAAAAAATATATTAAAAAAACAAGTTGAGGACAAACTAATTGCATTATGTACTAAATTCGACTACCGTGAGATGTCTCATGACATAATATGACATAATAATACATGCGCATACATGCGCCCTCTCCAAAACCATATAAATCCCACGAGTCCATAAGAATCAGAACAAACACCCCAAAGACTTCCAAAGACCGTCTTCACTCAACATACATCAGACATATCACACTTCGAAACCGCCAGAAAATCAATCCGAATCAACCCAGCCGCAGTTTGTGAATGGCCGCCATGTGCAGAGGCAACATCTTGGACTGTTTCTGTAGCAACTTCTCGAGCCAATCGAACAGGTTGCCTCGTTGCTCCCCGGTCCAGGCTTGAATGCGACGCCACAACCAGCCGCCACTCCGTTGGTTCGTCAACTCCTGACGTTTTACGGAGCAAGAACACCAAATGAAAACCAGAACGGTAAAGCCTGGGAGTTCTAGCAGAATGAACATGAGTGCTTGATCTTGTTTGATCTTGTTTGATCTTGTTTGATCTTGATCTTACGATATGGGTTTTGAGACCAAACACCTTATATGTAGAATGTAGAACTCTAACCAACCAAATAATATCGGAAAATTGCACTGTAATCGACCACAAGCCAAGAAAAAACAGTTGGATCAGTTTGACAAGTACGGGTATTGTAGAATTGCCCAAACCAATTCAAGCCGAGAGATGAGAAAATCATGAATAATTACATGCAAAAGGTATCAAATATTGACTCATGATCTGGTTGGATTGGATTCCCTTGTAAAGCATACATGCCCCACGTTTCCTTGAACTGGCTGAGAAGCGTGTTGTTTGAAACTGCCTCTTGTTGGACCACGTGTCGCCTTGCTTAACTCCCCATAGATCCATAGTTTGTTGGTGAAGTCCTTTCTTGTTTGGATGAACTAACAAGAATTGCTTGTTGTATATAGTTTCTTATTGGCCGCTTCAAACCCCATCTAAGTTGGTCCACAAGTGTTAGATCAGTGAACATCGGGTGAAACACTAGATTCAATAGATAAATCCATCCTAATCCATCCCACTTTTGGATACTTCTGGCGATTCAATAGATAAATCCATGATAAATCCATGATAAATCCATGATAATTCCGTGAATCAACCCAACTTTTGGGCCCAATCCCCACAGAAAACACCCAAAAGCCCTCCATTTTTTTGTGGAAGTCCTCCAGCTCGGCCAGGTCTCCGGTAAAGTCCACTCGCCAGGTGACACGGAGAAACATGCCGCAGTTGCAATGGGAAGGGAGCACCGTCAGGGACCTGGAGAAACCAAAGGCGGGATGCGAATGTCCCTTAAAAAGATCCAAAAAGTGCCACAAATCTTTGTGCAGTTATATGTATAGTTATATCATATATATATATATATACATATACATATATGTATATATATATATATTATAGTGATATCATCAGAGATGGCAACAACAGTTGTCCAATTTTAGCTGACGACTCCTGACGACTCTGACGACCTCGAACGCTGACGACCCCTGACGACTCCTGACGACTCCTGACGACTCCTGACGACTCCTGACGACCCCTGACGACCCCTGACGACCCCTGACGACCCCTGACGACTCCTGACGACTCCTGACGACCCCTGACGACCCCTGACGACCCCTGACGACCCCTGACGACCCCTGACGACTCCTGACGACCCCTGACGACCCCTGACGACTCCTGACGACTCCTGACGACTCCTGACGACCCCTGACGCCCCCTGACGACCCCTGACGACCCCTGACGACCCCTGACCGACTGCCACAGGAGATCTTTGTCCGTTTTGACGCCCCTGTCTCTGACCTTTGTTCGTGTGTTGAACGTATTGGTTTGTAGGGTGGATGGGCGGGAAATTTCAACAATTTACCCCACATATTCTGTTGAGCGTATTGCTTTGTGAGGTCGAAGGGGTTAAATCATGTTAAATCTATAACAATGACTCATATGCTAAACCTATTGCTTTGTAGGGTCGAGGGAGATAAGTTTCAAAAATGGCTCAAGATGCCAATGTTCTTCACATGTTCAACATATTCGCTTGCTGTAGGAGAAGGAATTAACGAATATAAGAATGATTACATTTCATTTTGTTCATATATTCAACGTAATAATTTCCAGGGGAAGGAAAAGACACCTTAAACATGGTTCATGATGCCAAATTGTTTTATATGTTGAACGTAGTGTTTTGGTAGGGGACAGCGGGGAAAAAGCATAACAATGACTCAAGATTCCAAATTGGTTGATATGTTGAGCGTAGCGTTTTAAAAGGGATCGGGGGAGATGGAGGGAATACATTCAAACTTCAAAACAACGACTCAACATGTCAACTTTGTTCATATATTACAGGTACTGCTTTGTATTTTGTGGAGTCGACGAGAGGTTATAAATTGCAAAAATAACCCCACATGTCAATTTTCTGCACTTGTTCAACCGTTTGCTTTGTAAAGTCGAGAAAACCTCAATTTTAAGAAAAACTCAACGTGTCAACTTTCACCGTAAACAAAACTCGACGTGTCAACTTTCACCGTTTTTTTAAACGTATTGCTTTGTAGGGTCGAGGGACTGTAAATTTCAAAAATGACTCAAGATGCCTTTCTTTCCATGTGTTCAACGTATTGTCTTGATGCAGGGAAAGGCAAGGAACATTTTGACATAAGTAAAGATGCCATGCTGGTTCATACACTAAACATAGCGTTTCGTAGGGGACAGGGCAGGTAAATCCAAAAGAATGCATCAACATGTCAACTTGATCCATATGTTGAATGTATTGCTGTGTATGGTCCAGTGGGCGTAGATTCCAAACATGACTCGAAGTTCCAATTTTGTTCGTTCAACGTCTTGCTTTGTTGTAGGGGAAGGTAAAGACATTTCAAACATGACTCAGGATGCCAAGTCGGTTCATATGTCGAACAAAGTGTTTTGTAGGGGGCCGGAAGATAAATCTATAGCAATGACTCAACATGTCAACTTTCTTCATATGTTGAATCAACCGTATGGTTTTGAAGGTTCGAGGGGGGGGGTAAATTTTCAAAATGACACCACGTGGTAACTTTCCGCATACAATGAACGTATTGTTTTGTAGGGTCGAGGAGGGTAAATTCGCAACAACGATTCCACGTGTCAACTTTCTTCCAACGTTGAACATATTGCTTTGTAGGACCGAAAAAGGGAATAAATTGAAAAATTGGTAACTTGAGAAATGACTCAAGCTGAGAATTGCCCCCATGTGTTCAAGATATTGTTTTTGTGGGGGAGGGCGGATGACAAAAGATGACTTAACGTTTCAACTTTGTTCCTATCTTCAAGGTTCTGACTTGCATGGAAAAGGACATGTTAAACACGTCTCAAGATGCCAAACAGGTTTGTTTGTTGAACGACTTTGAATGTATATTTTTGTAGGGCACAGGGGAGTTGATCTTTAACAATGACTCAACATGCCAAGTTTGTTCATTTGTTGAAGGGGGTGCTAGCTAGGTAGGGTCGAGGAGATGTAGATTTTAAAAATGACTCCGCATGGCAAGTTTCTTCATACCTTAAACCATTTGTCCGGCAGGGTCGAAGGGACGGAAATCCCAAGCATCACTCGACATGCGAAATCTCTCCATATGTTCAACGTGTTGTTTTGTAGGGTCGATGGGTTGTAAATTTCAAAAATGACTCAAGATTCCTTTTTTTCATGTGTTCAATGTATGGTTGTGTTGTAGGGGAAGGCAATGAACATTTTAACATAAGTCAAGATGCCATGCTGATTCATACGTTAAGCAAAATGTTTTGTAGGGGACAGGGCAGGTAAATCCAATAGAATGAATCAACATGTCAACTTGGTCCATATGTTGAATGTATTGATTTGTAGGGTCAAGGTGTTGGTAAAATTCCAAAATGTTCGACTATAATCTTTGTAGCGTTGAGAAGGGTAAATTTCAAAACTGACGCGACATGTAAGCTTTCTCGGTATGCAAAAGGTTTTATTTTGTAGGGTCAGTCGAGGGGTTGTAAATTGCAAAATGACTCAAGATGCAATTTTTCTTCATGTGTTCAATGTATGAATTGGAGAGGGAGGGGGTGATTTTTTTCAAGACAAATCAACATTTCAACTTTGTTCATACGTATATTCAACGTATTGATTTTTGAGGAATAAAGAATACTTTTTGAACATGACTCAGGATGCCACGTTGGTTCATATGTTGAACGTAGTGCTTTCAACAGGACGGTGACGAAATCTACAAAATGACTCAATATGCCAATTTTCTTTACATGTTTAACGTACTGCTGTGTAGGGTCGGGGGGTCGTAACTTTCAAAAATGACTCAAGATGAATTGTCTTAATTTGTTCAACGTATTGTTTTGTTGAAGGGGAAGGAAATGACATTTGAATCATGACTCGAGATGCCAAGTTAGCTCTAATGTTGAACGGACGTAGTGTTTTGTAGGGGGCGGGCGGGCAAGTTTGTAGCAATGACCCGACTCAACATGTCAACTTCATGGTAAGGTCAGGGGGGGAATAAATTTCAAAACTGGCTCAAGATCTCAATTTGTTTCATGTGTTCAACATTCATATTGTTTTGTGGCGGGGGGAGGCATAAAAAAAATGAACTGACTTAACCCTTCCCCTGTGTTCATAGTCAACGTGTTGCTTTGCACGGGAGGAAACGATATTTTAAACGTAACTCGAGATGCTACGTTGGTTCATATGTTCAACTATGTTAAACGTAGTGTTTTGATGAGGTAAACCGATGAGAAGAACTCAGCCAGTTAACTTTTTCCATAAGTTCAACATATTATCTGGTAGGGTCGATGGGGTAAATCACAAAATTGACTCAAAATGGCAATTTTCTTCGTCTGTTCAGCGTATTGTTTTGTAGGGTAGGGTAGGGGGGGGCTGAAATACGTGAAAATAAATCAACATTTTTGACTTTGTTCATAAATTCAACGTGTTGTTTTGTGAGGAAGGAAAAGACATGTTCAACATGATTCAAGATGCCCAGTTCGTTTACATGTTGAATGCCTTGTAGGGGATGTGTTTGAAAATCTATATAACACTAACTACATGTGTCAACTGTTCATATAATATATGTTGAACCTATTGCTTTGCAGGGCTGATGGAATGTAAGTTTATGCCCCTCTCTTACGCGCTATATGTTCTGACATAGTTTACGACATACCATCTGGAAGTATTTATGGCAAATATATTCTGATATTCTATCTGACATTCTTTCTGGCATTGTATCTGACGTATATTCTGCCATTCTGTTTGTTCGGGTCCAGGCGCGCTCCACAGCCTCCTGAGCGCGCGATATGGCTGTCGGGTTGAGGCATCCTGGTCTCGCGGCATGGCACTCAGGTCGAGCCACACTCCACTGCATCCACAGCCGGCGAGGAAGAAGAGAAGGAGAGGAAGGAGAGGAAGGAGAGGAAGAAGAGGAAGGAGTCGCACCTTTGTTAAAATCTAGAAACCTTCACCTGGCAGGAGGGGAAAAAGAACTCAAGATAGAAGTTTTGTTCTGCTTTCAAATGTATTGTTTTGTGGAGGTTTTGGGGGTGCAAAAAATTGACATAATGTGTTCAATATTCAAGGCAATAATATGCAGGGGAGGAAAAAACATTTTAAACATCACTCAAGGTGCCAAGTTGGTTTAATATGTTGAATGTATTGCCTTGTAGGGTCGAGGGGCGGGTAAATTTTAGAAATGACTTGAGCTGACAATTTTGTTGGTTCAACATATTGTTTTGTAACGTCGGAAGCGCAAAAAATCTTGATGACGCGGACTCGACATGTCAATTTACTTCATTTGTTCAACATATTGAAAGGTCGAGGGGGGTATATTTCAAAAATGACCCAAGATGCCAAGTTGGGTCGTATGTTGAATGTAGCGGTTTGTACAGGGCAGGAGGAAGGGGATGAAATCATAATAATGACCCAAAATGCCAACTATGATCACATGTTCAAGGTATTGCAGCGTGGGGTCACGGAATTGTAAATGTCGAAAGCCCATTCTTTGGTGTGTTCGAGGTATTGTTTTTCAGGGGAAGGACAGGAGTTCAAAATATAAAGATGACGTGACATTTCTACTTTGTTCATATATTCAACGTATTGGTTTGCAAAGGTAGGGAAAGGA
This sequence comes from Cladocopium goreaui, assembly GCA_947184155.2. NCBI lineage: Eukaryota > Dinophyceae > Suessiales > Symbiodiniaceae > Cladocopium > Cladocopium goreaui. Next base: position 1,236,652 of record CAMXCT020004446.1, read on the forward strand.
CCTGTTAAACATGGCTCGAGATGGCTTGTTCATGCTGAACGATGTTGAACGTTGTGTTTTGTAGGGGCCAGAATGTATATATTGCTTGGTTGGGTCCAATTTCAATCATGACTCACGATGCCAACTTTCTTCATCTGTTCAACGTATTGTCTTGTTGTAGGGGAAGGAAAAGACATTTCAAACATGACTCAAGATGCCAAGTTGGTTCATATGTTGAACATAGTGTTTGTGTGGAGAAGGGACTAAATATTATGATAATGACTAGCAGAATGACTCGACAGGTCAACTTGCTTCATATGTTGAACGTGTTGTGTTGTAGGGCCGAGGGAGGTAGATAAAACATGGCTCAAGATAAATCAAAATGACAAGTTTGGGGTTGGTCGGACATGGTCGGAGTAAAACGACACAAATGAAATCTGGAGTTAGTTTCTAAACTCCTGTTCGGAACCCTGCGGCATCTTCGGGCGTCTTCGGTGTCTTCTTCGTCTTCGGGCGTCTTCGGCGTCTTCAGGCGTCTTCGGCGTCTTCGGGCGTCTTCGGCGTCTTCGGGCGTCTTCGGCGTCTTCCGGCGTCTTCGGCGTCTTCGGGCGTCTTCGGGCCTCTTCGGCGTCTTCGGGCGTCTTCGGCGTCTTCGGGCCTCTTCGGGCGTCTTCGGGCCTCTTCGGCGTCTTCGGGCGTCTTCGGCGTCTTCGGGCATCTTCGGGCGTCTTCGGCGTCTTCGGGCGTCTGCGGCGTCTTCGGGCGTCTTCGTCTTCGGCGTCTTCGGCGTCTTCGGCGTCTTCGGCGTCTTCGTCTTCGGCGTCTCGTCTCGGGCGTCTGCGGCGTCTGCGGCGTCTTCGGCGTCTTCGGCCCGAAGTTGGGGCACCTCTACTGCCATCAATGATATCATAGTTATATCTGAGTTATATCATAGTTGTATCCAGCGAAAGCCTCCTGTAATCAAGTTATAAAGCCACTTAGCTATCTTGGGGGCACCGCATTGTATGGATTTATCATGATCTATAGTTGGATTGAGTCTCTAAGGATAGGGAAACCAAATCATTTCGGGGGGCTCAACAATACCGTCAAATTAATATGATGGAATGTCAAAGAATTCTTATTGGGGTTTGTTTCCAAAAAAGGTGCGAAACTAGTCTGAGTCGCTTACCCCAAATGCTGAAGGTCCCATGCTGGGGAATTGAACTGCAATCAACTCAAGCAAATTCCAAGTGACTGAAGCAACATTCCAAAGAGTAGTGACCATGCATAGATGCGAACTTCAGTGTCTCCGCAGTTCATGTAGCAGAAGCCCAGCCTTGGTGCAGCCACGTAACGACTCGGTTGCGTGATGCCGGCTGGAACATCCTCCAGCTATTCGGCTGCACCAATGTGTCGTCTGGTCAAAAACGACCGACTAAGCACGGCAGCACGGCCTATTGAAACCATCCAGCCTTCAGGGTGGTTTCCTTACATAAATTCATATAAATTCATCTGGCCCTTGTATGGAGTACAGGGTCTGTTGCGTTCCCTTGATCGTTCATATTGGGTCTTGTGCCTGATGGCCAAGACGTCGTAGAGTTTCTAATGCATTGATCTTTATTGACCCTCTGGAAATAACTATACTCCTGCGTTTCCTTGCTTTGTGACTATGCCCCAGTATGTACCATGGTCAAAACATGGTATATGGGTTATGATGTCACCCCACCACTATTGAGAATTCTTGTGTTGGTCTTTATTGGTAATTAAGAACCCCAATGAAATGCTGTATGACCATCCTCAATATGGGTAAAATACACTGTATAGATATCGTTACAGTAGATATCCAACTTTTGACCACAGTGCCACAGGTTTGACCAACAAGCAGCAAATGTGTATTGGCATCCGCATAGCCTTGCAGGGCCTTGCACTGCTTTGGTGCATAGGCCTGCTTCTCTGTAAAGGAAACACAAGCGCCGGGGTCACGTAAGGACCAAAGACTGATGATGGCAGCAGTGAGCGCGCTCAACAATGACACGAACCTGGATTTTGAAAAAAGTGAGCTGCCTACGGTCCAACAAATATCTTCAGATCACCAACAAATATCTTCGGTTTGTCACTCCAAAAGTATGCGTTTTATCATGTTTTACCACTGCTTGACCCAAAATAGGTCAAATATACCATCTGGTTATTTAACAACCATGGAACATAACCATTTTTAAGTTCGGTAAACCATCTATTTCTATGGGCCATCTATACCATGGCGAACTGTTAGTCATAACCAGAGGGCAAATCCAGGTCAACTTTGGAAACCATTTGCAATCACAGTATGGTAGTCAGTTTCGTCGTTTATCACAAAAAAAATTGGGGGGCGACGTAACCATACCTAACCCACCACACCCCCCCAAAAAAAGTATCTAAAATCCATGGCTTTAACCATCGTGATCTAAATTCCATGGGTTTTTGATCATCAAACATCATCTAAAATCCATGGTTTTGATATATTTGTTGATCAACTTAAACCATCATCAAACAAACAGCTCACTTGATCCGCTTGATCTCCAGGGCGCTGCATCCATGGCTTCAACAGCCTCTCCTCCGGGTGACTCGAAGCCGACGGGCTCATCCGCATCGCCGGGCTCGGCGATGCCACGCCACCGTGGCCGCCACCGTGGCCGCCGTGGCCACCATGGCCGTGGCCGTAGACGCTGGGTGCAACGCCGCCCAGGCATCGGTCTCCGAAGCAGGGGAGCATGCTGAAGCAGCCCGGTCATGGCAAAATGGACACACGGCTGGGGTGATATGATTCTGAAGATGGCTGGGTGGGGGTGATTCAAACGTCTTAAAACATCGATGTTGATTCATTTATGACATATATATTCATATATATATATTATACGAAATTGTGATGATGTTTCATGCTGATGTAGTCTTGAGAATGCGGTGCTTCTGAGGTGATGGTAAATGATTTTACGGGGATGCATTATTGTCACCTCTACAGTTGGTTGAGGGGCAAAATGGAATTTCACAGCTGCGTGTTTCTGTAGTGAATTTGAGCCAGATGCTGCTTCAACTAGGTGTCCTTTTCTTGTGGCCGTCCTAAACGCAATGGTTAGGGGGATGGAACAATCATGAACAATATAAACACATCAGCTTCGGGGCCGATATTTGAATAGAATAATTTTGAAGCTTCCTCCCATCAGTTCCAGGTGATAGCTTCCAACGTTGGTCCCAAAATACAGCTGTTGAGAACCACCAAAAACGGCATGCGTTTCGAGTGCGTGCAGAATGTTCATTTTGTGAAGCCCATTTCTTGGGAAAGACTCTTTGCCTAAATGTGCTTCATAATAGGCTTGTAGTGAAAGAAATATGTTTGGCTGCGGTGGGAGAATATGCCGGAAACCACAGTTTTGTATCAAAAACATCGAGGTTTCTCTGATTTTTGGGGGCTTGGCATACCGGGTATTCCAAGTTCACGGATGAGAGTCCCAACCCATGCTGCCCAAATCATATTGAACTGGTGAGACACTTACCCGGCCTGGTAAACTGTCACATAACTATGGAACATCACCATGTTTGATGGGAAAAATCACTATTTCTATGGCCATTTTCAATAGCTATGTCTGACATAACCAGAGGGTAGAATAACCATGACCCCCATAGTATCCATAAGCCCTGAAAAACATCGACATGGCAGCTGCATTCTGATCACCGAGCTTCTGAATCTCTTTGAGGTTCAAACCCCCAAGGGGTCTGATGCCTCCCAAGCAGCACAGGTGCGCCGACCCCACCACCGCGGCCAGTGGAAGCCATTCCAAGATGCGGAGGAAACGCAGGGCCACCTTCAGGTCGTAGCGCCTCCAAGGCCATATCGAAACATGGCCATCGTTTACCAGTCGTTTTCCATGGATTTCGGTGTTAGAATGGCTGCACATGGTTGTCCGGCAAACGAAGATGGTGTCGTTTTTTGAACTTATCTTGATCCGTTCATCTTTGGATTGGAATACCATGGAATACCTGGTATTTGGATTGGGAGCAACAATGTTGATATATGTTGATTGTCGCTTAAGAAGGGGGCAACAATCCAGCAATTTCAACACATCGAAGGTGAAGAAAATGCCCAGCCAAGCCCTATCAGGATGATGTGGATGGTTTGGTAAAGGCGCGGCCTCAAAATTACCGACTGGCAGGATATATTGGGATGGTCAGTATAAGTCCGAGAGATCCACTAAATCGGAAAATGTGATATTGAAATATTGAATTAGTTTGGCATATATTATGGCTCTCCCAAGTTCGAGAGCTATTTATGGAATTATTGTGGATGCTTGAACGTGCTACTTGAAAACGGGCGCGCTGAGACAAAAGAAAACTGTCAGGCCGCTGAACCAAAAGATCAAGTATGGAATTAAGTATGGTAATTTTTCTGGGGCCCTCATGACATATATACCTTTCTTCAAGGTGCTTTACCCTACTATATCCTACTTTGTACCTGTTCCGAGGTGAATCGGATGGATTCCCTTCTGGTTCCTGATGCACTCGGTGCGAAAGTGAGAGCTGTTGCCAAACTCCTGCGCCGCGCAGTAGCCAAATGCGGTCTGGATACCTAGCAGGTCATACGAACCAAGCACCACATCCCCGCACAAGGGCCGAACCTGAAACATCGAATTCACCAAATATCATGGAATCATAAAAATTGGGATGTGTCAAATTTCCACAAATTTCACACATTCGCATTGATTTTGAAGCCCAGTGGCTTGATCTTGAGCAGTAGCAGAAGAATCAACACCTCACTGCCCCATCCCTTGCCAAATGGCGAGGAGAGGGTGATGCCGATGTTCCCCTCTGGTGGACCATTTCATGGCTGAAAAAACTCAGAGAGGTGCTCTGAGATGGGTTCAATAACATGTGATTTGAGATGATTTCTAGATTCTAGATGATTTTGGCCATCTGTCTAACAAAAACCCAAGGCCTTTGCCTCTTTACTAATGACATTGCTTGCATCATATTGCCTCCCTAACCCCCCACAGCTATACATCCCATCCCCAACACCAGTTCAACACCACAGTTCCTCCCTCTTATCTTCCTGCCTCCACTTCGTTTTCCGCCTTCTCCGCCAAGTAATTCCCAGGAACAGCAGCCCCGTCCCGGGCTGCGCTGTGATGACGTGGCGAAGATTCTGCAAGTGCTGCAGGTCGCCCAGAATGGCACCGCAAAGGGTGATGGAACCCCTCAACTCCTGAGGGCTAGGCCAAAGAGTGGCACAAAACAATATGGAAAATAAACAATGTTGGTGGATCTCCAAATGTGGTGAGTATAGACATGATCAATGTTTTCTATGATGTGTTTTTTTCCTCTCTCTCTCTCTTTCCATCACCATCTTAGGGCAATCGGCAGTAAAAGAGTAAAAGTAGAGATGTGGATGTGTTTTTGGTGAGTTATGTGTGTTATTGTCTCGGTAAGTCAATATGGGAAGAAAACCTGAAACCGACCTCATCCCAGGCTCCAACACACTGGGCTCTTGCGATAACAGGTCCTCACCCATCGCCAAAATGTCCTGGGAGTTGGAAGTCAACAAACATCCAATGATGATAATGATATGATATATATATATATATATATAATGATGTGATGTCGCCTCATGATGCCTGTCAGACACTTGCCGCAGATCTTGAAGCTGCACACCTTTCAACAACAAAATACATGTGAAAAAAAAAATCAGGGCACATGGAGTCGAATCAACCTTGGCTTTTCACCAAGAACTAACATCATCTGACATCTGATTCTGCCGGGTCCCATCCCAAGGTATGCCAAGGCGCCATGAGATCCAAAGCCTCCAGGCCCGGGCCAAACGCTCCGGGCGGCGATGAGAAGCTTTGGAGGTGCTGATCGATGTCGAGGCATTTGCTCAGCACACAGAGGCCTCGAAGCGGCGAGCGGAGAGCTGATTTCAGCTCTGTTTTTAGGTGAGATTATATTAGAGAAATCACACACACATGCATATTATACATATCACACACACACACATATATATATATATATATGTATATACAGGAATGTATGTATATGTGCATATAAATATATCTACAGTATATAAATACAAATGCATATCATCAATACAGACCTGAATCACCATCGCAGGCACTTAGGAAAATAGAAGTCTATCACATTCGATGATTTGAAATTACCAACCATACACACAATGGAAACCATCAACGTTTTCATTGACCTTTGGAACTTTTGGGAGTCCATATCAGGCTCAAGGAATGCAAAGGACGAGCCACAAACATCTCCATGCCAATCTAAGCTGTCGCAGGTCTCATCATCTCCCAAGCTTCCAGTAGCACATATCAGCCTCAGAAGTCTTCTCAATTTCTGACATGTGAAATACGGTCTTTGCCGTTCATGAAAAACGGTATAGACTGCATATGAAAGTATAGAGTATAGAGTATAGAGTCTGATGAGTTTTTTCCCTTATCAATTCAAAAGGGCCCTCCAGCTTCAATCTTTTAAGCTTCACTTGGCAGTTTCAAGCAGTCAGTCACCATTGGCTATGGGATCATGTAGCATAAACTCTACGACCCAACTGATTCGGAGGATGCCAGGTGGATGACGGAAAGGTGCCAGCAATCAGCACTTTAAAGATCCCATTCATCGCATTAAAACAAAGAAAGGTATAAAGTAACTATATAAATCCCATGAAATCCAGTACAATCCCATGAATTGCACGATGCACCCCATTCAACAATAATGTCCTTTAGCGTTTTAGCCACCCCAGACTCATGCGGTTGCGGGGCAGTTGAAATACGACGGGTGGTCCTGAAGTGGACCGGTTGAACCAGCCATCCCAAATCAGGAGCATTCACCACACATCACATCACCCCATAAGTTGTAACTCTAAATATGTTGCATATATATATATATATAGGTATATAGAGAACACGCACACACACACACACACACATATATATATATATACATGCATAGACATATAGAACACGCACACACATATGTATATATATATATATTGTATAGAACAGCACGTACAGAGTACGAATGTATATGGCGTAATATTGCATAATAAGTATGTAACTACATGATAAGCATGATAAGCATGAAACGTATATAATGGAAATATATAGTTACCGTAGCTGATGAACTAATTATATCGCACTAGGCACTATATGACTATATCTGAGTGCATCTTATTGTGTGATATTCTGTGCCATAGTTCTGCCGCAGTCATCACCAATCTGTCCTCCTTCCTTGTGTATTGCGTGCTTCAGCTCTCTGACGGACGTCTCGGGCGTGACTCGCAGGGTGCAAACGTTTCGACCCGCAAGGGTGGTCACCACGACGCTGACCTGTCTGCGATATGGACTTAACCCACTTTGATGCCAACCTCAAAGTAGGGTGGATCTGGTGGTTTTAACATGCACCACAAAAAACATGAAGAAACTGGGATTTAACCACGATAAAGTGATGATCCAATGGTGGTTGGAAAACCATGGTTTCAAGCCATCACAAATCTTCACATGGGAGTCAACTGGGATAGTGGTCCCAACCAAGGGCTAGAGAAGCATGCTTGGGACCAGCAGCTCGTCCCAAATGCACAATACATCAAGGGGAACCATCCAAAGCATTCTGGATATCCAAATCAGCCCCAAATGATATCCTGGCACTTCATAATGGAATACTGTATATATATATAAATACCCAGCAAAAGACATGTCACTTCCAAACTCCAAACGACACTTTGCCATGAAAGAGCTTGGTTAAACGGCGGGGAGGGGTGGTTTGGTTTCGCACAAGCTGTTCATGAAACACAGTTTTGGTGGGCAAAGAACAGCAATCTCTCCGTTTAGATCACACAAACCAGCAACCCCCCAAGACCATGGAAGCGGACAAACAAGATCCAAAAATAATCCTGCAGAGTCTTACAGCTTGGGTCAGACAAATGGGGCACATGAACTTATTCTAGCATTGAACCAATGAATTTTGCTCTAAAACTCAAGAAGTCTCCTTTGGCCACCCACGCGTTCTGTGGCATTGCTCGCCTCACTGTGGGTCGCATTATAATCTCGGCCATGGCTAGCTTGGATGGTGGCTCCGCAACCCATGGGAGCCACCGAGCCACCTTTTCAGCCTGAAGTTGAGGCGATCATGATTAATCATGATTATCCACAACCATCCAGCTGAAATATGAAATGCCTGAAAATCATTTCATATCCTTCCATTAAACTACATACCAATCACACCTATTCCCCCTGCCAAATGACCAGAACCACCTTGCGCAGCCTGGTCCGAGCTAAGTTGAGCCTTCTAATGCTGAGTTTCGGATGTGGCAACAGATGGTAACAGAATGGACAGTGACATGGTGGGTCCCTGGGTAGGTAGCTGGCCATGAAAGTGGTGAATGATGTTCCAAACATCGCACCTGGCAATGGAGAATGATGGACCATCCACCATTTGCAGATCCCCCTTGCCATAATACATCAGAAGAGGGACATCTGATCACCTTGAAAAAAATAACAAAATACGAGAAATACATCAGGAAACAAACATCTACTGGACAAGGTTTGTTTGTAGTTCCATGTTTGGCCTTGGGGATGCAAAATTCCCTCACTTCCCCAGGAATACAAAGTTGCTGCTGATAAGTCAGCTATCGCTATTGGCCACTTATCTCCAAGACTGTTTGTGTTTTCTTCACTTTGTTGCTTCAGTACTTCAACATGCGCTAGGCCCTAGCAAAAGCTGCTGCCATTGTTTTTGCGTTAATTCCCATGCTTAAGTGCAACTACGAACATGCAAGCAACATCAAAAGCAGTCCTTAAGTTGTGGTTCCAGTATGTTCCCGTAATTAATTCATTGTTTTGCTGAATGCATCTTCTATGACTATACCATCTTTTCTCAGCTGTGCAACCAACCACCCAACCCCCAACTGTTCCTGTGAAGTTCCCGGTCGCCCTGCAAAGCCGTGAAGCGGAGCTGCTCCTCCGCGCTCTTCAGGGTGGCTTTCTTATCTTTATTTTATTTATCCATGTCAGGTGACCGTACCACATTGATTGATCCATTTATAATCCATTTATCCATTGTCTGATTCGTCATGTTTTCTTATGTTTTTTTGACATCCATTTATTGCTACACGTAGAACATTGTGGCTGTCGTTCCATCCAGCCGGATGCCTGGAAAATTCGATCTCTCCAACTTGACTCCTCTCACAAACCATCATTTCCGGTGTGACGCCATGGTGACGTCGTTTTATTTACGCTCTGGTAAACTGTCACATAACTATGGAAAATCACCATTTTGAATGGGAAAACTCACTATTTCTATGGCCATTTTCAATAGCTATGTTAGTCATTACCAGAGGGTGCACAGATTTGGGTTTGTCTGAGAATAGGGCACCCCAAATCCAGTGCTGTACTGGTATCATATGATTTTCGCCATTTGGGGAATATCCCTCCGGTAATTTCCACTCATAACTCTAACAGGAAATGTTCCGTAGCTATGTTAAATGTGAAATTACCTTAAAGGATATACCCTCTGGTAAACTGTCACATAACGAACTGGAAAATCACCATGTTCAATGGGTAAATCCATGCAAATCCATCTATTTCTATGGGATTCTATGAGCCATGTTCAAGTTCGCAAACTGTTAATCTCTTCGTTGACCAAAGGATATATATCGCCCATGTTCCCATTTCTTGTGGCCTGAACTTCCAAAAAGTCCATCCCACCAGTACCCCATCTTCCGGCCATATGAATTGTGGGGATATTCCCTGAAATTTAGGCCTAAGAAATAGGCCTTATGGTAGGTACCTCCAATCAATCGGTTCCTGAAATGGCCATTGATGTTGTGATAAATTTCGATGTCCTGTGTTCGAAACAGTGATACGACTGATTTAACAATAGCATTGATACAGTAATGCCGACTTTTGGAATCGAAGAAATGGGGACTTGCGAGGGACAAGTGCACTGATAAATAAATACCCTCTGGTTATTTAACATAGCCATGGAAAATGGCCCTATATAGATGATTTCCCATTAAAACCTCCATTTATGAGGGATTTTCCATGGCTATGTCAAATAACCAGATGGTAATATACATCAAAATGGAGACGTTCTACCCTTGGATCTTTGTGTGCCGGAGGGTATGTGAAGCCACCAGCTGACTCAGCTTCTTGACAAAAAATGACCGATGTCTGGCGATTCGCCATTCGATGCCATTCGCCATTTCAAACCCAGTTGGCATTTGGCAATTTCAAATGAAGTCGTCAATGCTTTTAGTATCTCTTAGTACTGGTGACAAAATCCTGCCCACGAAGCAGCTGAGTCCCAACGACCGGCGTCTTGGACACGTCCTTTTGGTTTGTCGGCTTTTCGGCATCCTGGCGGTGATTTTGATCGAAGTGAGATCACCAGCCACTGAAATCAATGCCACTGCTCCTTGCTGGTCACCAAATGCGTCTCTTCTTCGCTTGAAGCCTCCTTAGTCTGTCCAAGTGTTACAAGGTGGGAAGGAGGTAAATGCATAGTTTCAGATGTTGCTGTATGTGTATCCACTTGAAAAACAAGTCGAACATTATGCTAAGTATGGAGAGCTCATGAAGATTCGTTTTCGTGAAATCATCAGTCTTGCGAAGGAGAACACCCCGGCAACAACCGTTTGCCCTCTGGAGTTTGAAGAGTTTGCTACCGAACATCACCTTTTCATATTATATAGGGTAAGTAATCTACTAATATCTACTATACATTTTTAATAGCTATGTTAAATTACCGGAGGGTAGGATTGAGAATTGCAACCATGTTCACCAGCAAACGGCCCAGGAATGCCACCAAGCATCATCCACTGGAACACAGCCACAGTTCGGATATGGCACCCGCCTCTGTAGCAACCTGATGTGTGGCCTTGGGCCCCCACTGGAGGATTTTGCACGGCAGCATAATTTTTTTTTTTGGTTCAGTACCAAGGACATCATGGCGTGAAATGATCAGGAAAATGGGAAAAATCATGGGACAAGATTTCCTGATATCACTGGATACTGAAAATGACGCTCACACATGGCCACCCACCCCGAGATCAGAAGTTTGCAGGCTCCGATTCTGCTATCATACCGCCATTTGGGGGATTCCCCCAATTCTAACCATCATTCCAGTGACATCACGACGTGGGCTTAATAATAAAATATTACAAATAATTTCCAATATTATTGTGGTATTTATACAATGTTTTACGTATTGCATCAGGATACATTAGATATGATACTATACCATTATATAGCATACTACCAGTAATTATACCATTATCATCCCACTATTAAATTATCCAATATTCAAATTATCATTATAAATCATATATATATACATTATACACGTTTCATGGTACCCTGATTGATGAAACTCCATGTTCAAAAAACTCATTGTTAAATCATTATAAGTTATAAGTTAGATACATGTAGTATCATAGTATTGTAAATCTTATGAAACCACATGTATATAAGTTTGCTACATTATTGAGGTATTATTGGCATTTTATTGATTATATACGGTGATTAACTACTGTTAACTATGCTATACCCTCCAGTAAATTAACATAGACCCTGGAGCTAGGGGTTGGAAGATACGTTTCAACTAAACACCTGCCATTTTCAGGGTCTACTGATCTACTGTATGTCTGTTCATTTACCCAGAGGTACCATCACCATTCATAGCATCATCCGCCAACATCCAGGCCCTGGCTCCACCCTGCCTCACTTCAGCAGCATCCCAGGCAGCCCAAAGCTCCTTTGTTGCACGAAGACAAAGGGGGCTATGCGATGAACGGATCAAAAAAAAATGGATGGAAACCTAAAGGTAGCTAGAAAATTGAAAAATCGATGAAGAAAATCTATGGACATCTTTGAGCATCCAGGTGAAAATCGAAGAAAACACTGGATTTCAAAAGATTTTCATTGAGTCTTTCACCCAATAAAAATGAACAAATCAATGATTAACTTGCAAACTTGGAGGTTTTGGCACAAATCAAAGACGCGTTGTTTATCGTTGTTTGGCCAAACATGAAAATATACCAAAGTGGGGAGATTCAGCCTGCAGCTTGAAGGATCTTGAAGGAATAGATAAAGCCAAAACGTTGTATATACACTAACCAAATGGTGTGATTGTGACGGTGACTGAGGAATGGCTTCTGACTGGTTTCTTGGGTCTTAAATGCCCCATTCAAATGGAACCAGGACGGGACCCCCAAAGAAGGAGCTAGTAAATATAGTCTTGGTGATTTGTTGATCCCCTTTAATAGTATATATCTACCTCTTTGTGAGATACATTAATAAACCAATCTTATCCTAATTATAAAAAAAAAACTCAATGCGTTGCTAGAGTCCGGAGTCCGCCCATCTAATCTCACAATTTGGATCTGAATCATAATTTGGTGGTATGTTACAAATCTAGATTCATCTAGATGACAATTACAGATGAATTTACAATTTGGTTTGCCATAGGGAAGATCAATTTCCAACTTGGAGACTACTAATGCTACTGGCCGAGCGCGCAAGGCACTGAAAAATGCTCAGCCGCAAGTCAGACATATCGGTCCAGCTCTCTTCGTACCAATCCAGTGCCTAGGTTCTCTGTTGATTTCTGAGATTTTCTGAGCAGCTTCACGAGGGCTGACAAAAATGGTTGAATCTGTTGATGGCTAGTGCCTTTATGGTGCTTTTGGCTACATACGCCATATGTGGATGGATGATACTAATACTGATATACTGATATGGGCGCTGAAAACCGGGCCTTTAAATAGAGGGAGAGTGACCAAACTTGGCTTTTCAAGTTTCTGCAGCATTCTGCAGCAAAAGGCTCCAACGAAAAGCGAAAAAGCAGCCTGAGAATGCCTGAGAAGATTCCCACCCCAACCCAGCTTTACAACAAATGCAGCCGTATTTGATTCGGCTAAGGATGGCTAAGGTCTCTTTACACCAGAATCACCAAGGAACTGTTCACACTGCACCTGCACCGAAAGTCCGGAATTTACCATGAAATTAAATGATTCAGGGCTTGTCTCACCTCTTGCAGGGCATCTGCCATGGTAAAACTGCGGGGTGTGTCTCATCTGTTGGCTGTTGGCCTATGGCTGGAATACAATCATCAACGAAAATGTTAAGATCAAAATCCGTGGATTTTCCCTTGCCATGCTTCCAAAAGGGTACATCTTTTCAACCCCTCTGACCATGCGTCGCACCTTGCCAGGGCCATCCTTTTTTTCCATCCGCAGACGTGGGTAGCGCGGCGCAGTTCAATTCACTCAGGACAGGAAACCCCTGCAGCTTGGCTAGCCGCTAGCCTTCACTAGCCCAATCCCAACATGACGAATTCCGGATGGGATTAGAATATATTAGACTGATGTCTACTGACCTGTTGTAAGTTTATGATAGTTTATGTACGTATGTTTTTGCATGCATCCAGTGCAGTAAAATCTGACAGCAAGCGCGGAACAGCCGCGCATTGAATCGCATTCCATCATTTCGAACAGCCGAGGAGCAACGGCCCACAGAGGCAATCAACATTTTCCCATGAATTGCCTCAGCATTCCCCATCAGCCAGCGGTGGCTGATGAGTCATGTATAATACAAAGGCCAAAGGTGAACAAACAAAGACAGTGGGAAACGATCAGCGTTGGACTGGTTGAGACACACAATGACATGGGGATTTTTGAAAACACTCTGAAGATTCCGATTGAAATTCACCGGTGCTTCTGGTGGGAGGCTTCGCGGGTTCGCTCGTGTTGAAGTGGGATGAAAATCTCTGGCCTGCCCACAGGTGCGGCTACTTCAGTTGTTTGGGGGCGGCGGATAAGCGCCCCCGGCTGGCTAGCATCTGATGGGCTTTGAATCGCAAGCACTATGTAACCAACATCCGTTTCTCGGACAACACGACACTGATGACACTGATCGCTGACGATTCGAAGCCAAGATTATCAGATAAGCCAAGCTGCCCAATAAATCAAAGCACAAAAAGTGCTGGCAATCCCTGAATCTTATTGTGCAGTTTCCTCCTGGCAGCAACATGAAGCTGAATCAATAGTCATCCCATGGCGGAACTTAGCTGTAAACCGTGGGGTTTAGCTTACCCAATGGCAGCCATGGCATATACCAACGGATTTTTTTATACCACCCATTTTTGGTCATATTGGTGGTGGTTTCTTTGTCTGGTTTGGGACATTAAGATACATTAAGTCTGTAAAACGTTACAATTCTTCATTTCATTTAATTTCCACGTAGCGTAGCGTTAGATTGCAGAAGTGTAGCTTTCTAGGAGGATGTCGCAATCACTGGATTCCACCAAAATGTTACCCTCTGGGAAACGGTCACATAACGAACTGGAAAATCACCATTTTTAATCGCTAAATCAACTATTTCTATGGCCATTTTCAATAGTTAAGTTATATATGTTAGTTTACCAAATGTTAAATCGTTTTCTTTGAGTGACCCCCTACCAACTGACATTCGATCTGACAAGTATACTCTCTCCATCGCCATCCCGAAGGTTCAGCTAAGGCTGAGGGCAAGCTCTTGAGAAGTATACTGTATGCTGGCACTTTATTCGCCATTTTATTTAGCATTCCAGCTTGCATATATTCCGGCATTTTAGCTGCCAGTCATGCTGCCATTGATTCTAACGTTTTATCCGCCAATCTATCTGACGTCTTATGTGCCATTCTCTCTGAAATATATTCTAACATGTTCGCGGCCACACACACACGCACACACATATATATATATATATATTTATTTATTTATTTATATAATTTTATATATATATGTGTGTGTGTAAGGTTCTGGCTCCAGCACCCGTCGTTCCCAGTTTGCGGTGCCATTAACCTGAGTGGGTCTTCGCTGACCTGACCCACGGGCTGCTTTCCTGACCTGGTTGCACTACGGAAAGTGCTCTGAGTCCCCGGGAGGGATCTCATCACCTCGCCTAAGCACCTGGTTCTGCGGTGGCCTCACACCGATATTCCCATTTGCACTAGCTGTCATTCACTTGACCTACTGCTTGGGGCTTATTTATATTGGGGTATTCCTTTTCATCGTGCTAGCTGTCATTGACTTGACCTACCACTTTGATATTGTGGACATCACGGCAATTGTGTTCAGTTGATTTTCCTGGTTACCTTTTGCTGTGCGTATACCCTTTTCTCATCATTGGAGCTGTACCGGGAGGAAGCCACCTTTGATGCAATCCAACTTTCTTATTTTGTGCATTTCATTTTTGGCGAATTTCGTGCAGTTCGACCACGGCTACACAAACATCAAGGAGGAGAGACAAGCGATTGCGAGCCACTGCTCGTGCACATTGGCATCAGCATCGCAAAGGTCAAAGGAAATTGACCACTACGCAACTAGCCAGAATCACATCAATTTTGGCCAGACATCATTCCAAGGACATTGGCTTCCTGGAACGAATACAAATGGCAGCACAAGAGTCATACCCATGGCGATGTGCATGTGGAAGACTGAACGGGAAACGACATACGTTCTGTCCCACATGCCAGCAGCACTGGAGCAGCGGACAGCCGCATTCCAATGCTCCGAAGTCGCCACGAGCAGTTGCCCAACAGTCGCAATGGGACTGGGGCTACAACCAGAAGACGAAGCAGAAGAAAGGGCGAACGAGGCCCTGGAATCAGGCAGATCGAAGCGAGAGCGCACGAGCCCGCAAAGGAGGAGGCAAAGGAAAAGGAAGCAAAGGTGCCGCGAGCAGCGAGCAGTTGTCACAGCCCGCTCAAGCAGCAGCCATCCCACCATGGCCCTCTCCAGAAGCTCCAGCCAGCTCTCAACAAGAGCCAATTCCACCGACACTATCTGCAACAGCTCAAGCAGGCGCGGAGCTACTTGCAGCAGTTCGGAAGTCCTATCCGGACCTTGCAAAGGCCCCGGACGACATCAAAAAGGCAGTGGACAAGGCCGACAAAGCGACCTCCAAAGCCCTATCCAAAGACCTCAATCGAGCATCCAACCAGGTCGGAAAAGCTGCTCGACATCTGGCTTCAGTGAAGGATGCCAGAACCGCGCACCGACAAAATTGGTTGAAGCATTTGCGCGATTCAGTCAACAGCTGGCAAAAGCAGCTGCAGCTTTTCAAAGATCAGCAGAAGGAATATGGAGATCAACTACTACATGCCCAGCAGGAATTGACTGCAGCCAGAAGGCAACTGCAGCAACTCAACAAGCAGGCAGCAGAAGTTGGTGCACCAACCTCTACCGAAGCTGGCGACACAGGCCGAGAGACAGCAGATGGGGACAATGGAGCTGCCTTCGAAGCCGAAGCCAATGCACTTGTGCAACAAGTGCAAGAGAGCTTGCAACAGAGCATAGCTGCAGCTGCAGAAGCATCCGAAACTATGGAGATCAACTCAGACGACGATGCAGACCGAAGGAGCAAAAGACCTCGCTCTATGGAGCCCTTCGGCACTCCAATGGCGGCATTGGGCGAGCAGCATGCCTCATCGCCACCCTCGTGAACATCGGCAGCGCAGATCTGTGTCCGAGCCAATGGAACAGGCTACGTGTGCCAGTTTCACATCAAGAGGCGCCCGAGTTTGCTGATGCCTATCGACCCCAAGATGTCGGTGCAGCATGCAAGCCGGACCTCGCTTTTGATCCCATTCGTTTCATGATTCGATGCCACAGCATACATTGGGAGCCAACCTTTCTTTCTGAACCATCGGCATTGGCGAGTGCAACATGCCTGAGGAATGAAGTGCTTGGCAATGGAGTGCAGCCTGCTTACAGGCCTGCCCAATCCAATGATGCCAATTTTGACCGACCCTCATCATTGAGAACCAATTCAAAGATTGACATTTGCAAGAAAGTCAAGTTCGTGCCCTTTGCCGAGATTTTTGAATCGTATTTTCCACCTCGATTTGAGCCTCACCATGACAGGTTTGAGACGATCAATCAGGAGGTTTTCTTTAGTCTCGACAATGATGTATCAGATGACTGTACCTCTTTTATGGCACGTCGACCTCACCAAGTGCGGCAGCCGCAATCCAGCCCTGACAGTGACTCTGACTTGCACACACATGTGCCCACATCACCATCTTCAGTGTCGGAACAGGCTGACTGGCAATCAGTGCAAGTATACGATCTGCGTTCAAATATTGCAAGTGGGAGGGTGCGCACCAGACCACCAGCTGCTGCTTTTATTGAAACCAGACGTTTGCTCGGATATCGACACCACGATGTAGCGAGCATTTATGACATCAATCCAGTGCCAAGTGATCTACATGCCGCACGTGTTCAACCGCTCATCCTGCTTGCCCACGAGGACATCAGGTTTGGAGACAATCGCAGGGCCATCCTTATAGATGTTGAAATTCATGGATCCAACTTTGATTCGGTCATCGAGATTGACCGGTACACTGCAATGATCCCAACGCCTATACATAGGTCTCTGCTCCTCAAGATCACTGGTGTTGCAGCATACTGCAAGCTTCGGCAAGACAGATGTCTGCTCTGGCATCAGGGGCAACTTGTCCCACACCAGAATAGTGCAAATTTGGAGTTATCTCATGGTGATTATGTGAGGGTTGCCGTTCCCCCCTTTGCGCAACCAGAGATTCCAACTTATTTTGCAATTAGGGCATGTCAGAATGGATTGAATCATGGACAGATTGTCCATCGATATCACACCAATCCTGACCCGGATGACTTCCACACAGAGATCGAAGCTGAGCAGGAAATTGCGGATGTGAACGCTTTGATGCAGGTTAGCACCTCTCTGGATCTTTCTTTCACTAGCTGCAAAACACATCAACATTTTGGTGCACAGGAGAATGCAACTAGCTTTGAGCGAGCTTCCCCAAGTCATTTTCCAAATCATCGACGGGCAGCGCAAGAGGAGCCTCGGCCGTCATGGTTTCCAAGCTCTCCACCATGATTTTGTGCACCGATCTGCAGTTGAGTGCGAAGAAGAAGGCCCTATAGCCTTCTTGACAACCTGGTTTGTAAGCGGCTCCCATGAACAAGTTTCCGAAGAAAGCAGGATTCTGCGCCTTGATCAACAAGTGCACCTATGGATCTCTGACATCGTACATCTTTGGCGTGATAAGATTCAGATGGCGAGACCAGTTCATTTTGCAATTGTTTATCCAGAGCCACCGCAGCATGACACAAGCTGGACAATTGGACATTTGATTGTTTATCAAGATGTATTGTACCCAGCAGTGCCAGCCCTGGTCACTATCAGATTTCTCACTGATCGACATACGGGACTTAACTATGTTGCGGCAGTTCTTCAATCACCAACAAATGCCTTCCGTGTTCGTGACCTTTGCCGCCTGGGTAGGATCTGCATTGATCGCAGATGTGAGTTGCAACATGATGCTCGTGCATTCCAGCCTGATGAGCCTGTCCCACTTCAAGCTGGGAATGGAATTATTTTGAACATCCACCCACCAGTGATAGTTCAGCACATTGGGAATGAGCACATCACAGTGCCACAGTGGTTCACCACCTCTGACCCAGTGCCCAATGACATGCCTGCGGCAATTCCCAACATCGATGATCAGACTGACTTCACACGTGAACTTTTCAGGCATTGGGATGTCCATGCTCGCACTGGGCCTGCGCATCTCGAGCGACTCCTGCATGTTCACACATGGTTTCTACACTCTGGTCGGATTAGAGTCAACGATGAAGAACGGCTTACAACCCTGGGCGACAACTTCCATCAGTGGGAAAGTCAGCTTCAGCGCATCTGGCTAGACCTCTTGGACCCACACATTGATGTAGACTTTGCCATTGTCTATGATCATGTTCCTGGGCAACTCCATATTATTGTTCATCAATTGCTTCAGCATCAGGAGTGTTCCACTCTGATCACGACATATGATGATGGAGTCATGAACAATCGCCCACATGTCACAGCCGCAATTCTTTCACAACAAGTCTTGCGTGCCCAGTTCCTGGCAGCCATTAACCGGCAATATGACTGCCCGCCACTCAACTTGTACACGACGTGCACCATTTGGCAACAGGGCCATGAGATCTCTGAGGAAACAGAATATCAATGCAGGCATGGTGACACTTTCTCACTCATCATCCAAAGAACCGGAGCTTTTGAGTGGAATCAAGAAGAGTGGACCGCGACAGAGGCGGCATCTTCGGCGAGTTTCTTGCAAACCAAAGCAGTGTTGAAGCCAACCAAACCAGCAGAGGACAGGCGCCTAACAACTGGGCAGGTAGCTCATACCCAGTGGCCTGAACCTCACATGCTCAAACTTGAGGACTTGATCAGCCCACCCCTCACTGTAGAGGTTGATTTCTCCTCGGTGCTTTTCTTGGCAAATGAATTGCATAACACTGGGCATCACTTTCTGCAATGTTGGCCCCCACAGCTCGAAATGCCAGAGGTCACTCGTGCTGCCATGAGGGATCTGCAACCACTTGGTGACCAAATTCCTCTGGCGTATCATTTCTTCACTGATGGATCAAAAGCTGCACCTGATTTAGTTGGAGCTGCTGTTGTTCTACTGATTGAAACGGTCACCGGATGGCACTATGGTGGTTGTCTTTATCGAAAGGTCGAAACGGGTGACACCTCTGTTGCTGGTGAAAATGGCGCTATTGCATGGGCGCTATTGTGGGCTTTTCAGCTGAGCAACCAACATTGGGAAGTCCATGGACAAGCTCAATTGGCCTTTAGCTTCAATTTTGATGCCACGTGTTCTGGCTACCTTGCAGCAGGATATTGGCGCACTTCCCATGCACACAGCTGGCGAACCCTCACCCGAAGTATTGCTCAGGTCTTACAAACCAGACATGGCATTGATGCACTTGCTTGGATTTATGTAAAAGCTCATGCAGGGCACCCATGGAACGAAGCGGCTGACGCCCTCGCCAAATGGGTCGTCCAAAACTACGACCAAGCACAGAGCAGTGCCTACTGGGAGCAATGGCTGGATTCGCCTGACAAGCTGACGGCCTTTCAGTGGCTTTGGTACAAAGAACTCATGGAAGTTCATGACCCACGAGTTCCAGCCTTATGCAATGGCATCATGAAATGCATCATTCCAGCTGCAATTCCGTGCCACGACCATGATGCCACACCTTCCTCTCAAGGCAAGTCAGAAACTGTTTGCAATCATCCTCTCATGTTCAAGATTGCGACTGCGAATGTCATGACCTTGATGGCACAGACGGAATACAAACCAACCGTCAGCAGGCAACATGTCCTTATGCAGCAATTCCATGAGGCATCGTGTCATGTGATTGGTCTCCAGGAAACCAGACATCGGCATTTGCTTGCTCTGAACAATGACCTCTACCATATTGTTGGTCACCCTGCTACATTGACGGGTCAAGATGGCATCCAGCTTTGGGTTTCGAAACGACTTCCTATTGATGGGGAAGGAACCTTGATTCAGCGCCAAGACATCAAGATAGTTGCATCTGCTGCGGATTATCTCATTGCGTCGCTCAAGTTACACACCTGGAGATGCATCATAGTCACCTGCAGAGCTCCGCATTCTGGGAAACCACGAACTGATGCTTACCAATTTTGGCACAACATCACTGCCATTCTACAGAAGAAAGCCCGTGGAGCTCCTGTTTTCTTTTGTGGTGATGCCAATGCCCATCTTGGCGAGCAAATAACAGCATCAGTTGGACCGCATCAGTCCTCCGTTGAAAACCAAGCTGGAGCCCTTTTTCACGATTGGCTGTTGCTTCATGACTTATATTTGCCAGCTACTTTTCAGCACCTACATCATGGAGAAGCGGCGACCTTTCTTGCGCCAGACGGTCAACATGAGACACGCATTGACTATGTAGCTTTGCCACGTGAGATTGAGTTTGACCTTATTGAGTCACAAGTTGAAAGCAACATTGATCTCAGCGTTCATCGACATGACCATTTTGCAGTTTCATGCCGTTTGCACCTGAAAGTTCCCCGCCGTCCAAATCAACGGCCACGCAGCTGCAAGGGAGTTGATGTGCGAGACCTCTCATGCAAGCTCCAACAAGATCAGTACATGCATTTGTTGCACTATTCAGTCAGTGCTCCACCCTGGACACTAGACCCCCATGCAAGCGCTGAATGGCTGGCCAATTCAACATCGCAAGCTGTTTCGCAGATTGCTCAACCGAAAGGGATGTGGAAGAGGAAAAGCCATATATCAGCCTCTAC
This sequence comes from Cladocopium goreaui, assembly GCA_947184155.2. Taxonomy (NCBI): domain Eukaryota; class Dinophyceae; order Suessiales; family Symbiodiniaceae; genus Cladocopium; species Cladocopium goreaui. Next base: position 1,257,790 of record CAMXCT020004446.1, read on the forward strand.
TTGGGACCTTGTGGATGTGAAAAAGAACCTCTTCAAGCAGCTGAAATCACTCAAGCGTGTGGCTCGCCATACAACCTTGCAAGCATGTTTTCTCAGCTGGAGGGCTTCCTCAGGAGCACCCAATAGCAGTCTCAGTGCGATTCAACGTGACCTTCCTCAATGGAATCGATTGCATGATCATGCGGTTGCCAAAACCACTAGCATGTTGCGAAAAGCTGCAAGCGATGTTCAGAAGGCCATCAAGTTTGAGGACTCACAGTATTATGCACGTTTGGCCGCCCAATCTGCCCAGACTTATAGTGTTGAAGGTTTGACTGGCATTTGGAAGAAACTGAAAGCTGTGCTGCCGAAACACAGATCCAAACGCTTTCAGGTGCAGAGGGACATCGAGCATGAACTCTTGACTCATTTCCAATCCCTTGAAGCGGGCAAAACAGTATCAGTTGGTGAGCTCATTCGTGGATGTCTTAACCGTAATGCAGAAGAACGAGCACGAGAAGCTCCTGGCTTACACCTTAAGCTCCAGGAACTTCCCACACTAGCAGAGGTTGAGACTTTGTGCCTCAAACAAAAACCCAACAAGGCCCCCGGGCCTGACGGCATTCCATCAGATTTGTGTCGTCAAGGGGCCGCTGCCATCGCACCGCAATTGCACTCAGTTTTGTGCAAGGCAGTTTTGCATGGAGCTGAACCGGTCAGTTACAAGGGCGGACGACTTTGTGCCATTCACAAAAACAAGGGCTGCCTGGATGATGCTGCCGGATATCGCGGCATACTGTTAGCCAACAGTTTTGCCAAGGTCACCCATGCATGGGCCCGCATGCGGCTTCTCCCAACACTACAGCAAAGGCGCACCATCGGCCAGATTGGTGGCCTGCCCTCGCAGCAGACAATGACCGCGGTGCAATTGATTCGTTTACATGGAATCATTGGGCAAGCTAAGGGGATTTCCACTGCCACGCTTTTCATTGATTTGAAATCTGCCTTTCATCATATGATCCGTGAGCTCATTTTCTCAACGCATAATACGCTGTTGAGCACAACCTGGCCGCCGTTTAAGCATCCACATTTTTCCCCTTTTTTGTAGAAAAAATATTGGCTTCTCGTGTAAAAATTTTGGTTTCTCGTGTGTTTACTTACCGAGTGAAAAAATGGACAATATGCCTATCTGGCCAGCTATGCCAACGACGAGTAGACTACTACTACTACTACTATTACTACTACTACTACTACTCCTACTACTGACTACTACTGACTACTACTGACTACTACTGACTACTACTGACTACTACTGACTAACTACTACTGACTACTACTGACTAACTACTACTAACTACTACTAACTACTACTAACAACTACTACTAACAACTACTACTAACAACTACTACTAACAACTACTACTAACTACTACTAACTACTACTACTTACTACTTACTACTTACTACTTACCAGTAGTACCCGCACGAGGCGGGGCGGAAGTTGCCTTAAAGATATATATGAGACCTTTCTCATCTATAGAACTTGCATGCGCCGTGCGCCAGCCAAGCCCGTGCGTGCGTGCACTCTGCGAAACTGGTGTCGTGTTGCACATGTCACATTTGAAGCTCCACGTCACACTTCACACTTGACAGTCTTCACACTTCACACTGCACCCTTCGCAATCAACACTTCACACTTCTCACTTCACACTGCACTCTCCCCAATCCACACTTCACACTCCACACTTCACACTTCACAGTCCACACTTCACACTTCTCACTTCTCATTGCTTTCTTCACACTCCACACTTCGCACTTCACGCTGCACTCTTCACGCCCCACACTTCACACTGCACTCTTCACACTCCACGCTTCATCTCATCTGAGCTCTTCTCGGCGCTTCTGCACGTCAGCAAGGTTGAGCGTAACTCATGTTGGTTCTTCTACATGCCAAAAGGCGTAGACCAGAAAATATTTACAATATTGAAGTCATTAATGCCAAGCGTTGATGCATTGCATCAAATCGCAACGGCAAGTGTAAACATGGTGTAGTTGTTACCTGTCAAGGAGATTCACGCAATGTGCCTTTTCCCAAAGCCTTCATCTCCTCTAAGTGCGCTTCTGCAGCAGCACAAAACTTCCGAAAGGCTGCTCGCACATCTGACACGCAGTTTTCTTTTTCCCATTCTTGTATCACCTGAGTCTGTTCGGCCGAAAAGGTTTTCTCAAGAGCAAGATACATCTTCTAATACTTCCAACATTTTCCGGTGCTTAGACAAGCTTTCAACGTCTTACATTCCAGCACCTTCAAAGTCGCCGCTTCCTTCTCGATGTATGACAACAGATCAGCAAAGGTCCCCGATTGCGCCATGGCTCCACCGCGTCTTAGGAAACGGGCCGCGCTGCCACGTCTCCTTGCGCACTGCGACGTCCGAAATTATGAGCATGGCTGTCTCATCATGCATACCTTTCTCATCCACTAACCGCTCCAAAACATGAGAAAATCTTCGTGTCTAACCATGAGACCTGAAGACATGACACCTCTGACAAATGCGCGTTCCCAATTCTTTCTTGCTACACATGTTTGCCTCCTGGAAAATGCAAACAGCTGCGGCCACAACACATCGCCACCGTGGTTTCTAATCAAGAGTTCTATAGCTTGTTCCTGAACATCAATGTCACAACATTTACCTACATCAATATCGCACACAAAACTCGAAATAGCAACCTACATCCACGAACTAGCTGACAAACTACTTCCCAGTACTACTTCTCAGTATATACTACTTGGTACTACACAGCTTGCACCCAATACTACTTTGCACTACAAAGCTTGCAAAAATTACTTCCCAGTACTACTTTGTACCACAAAACTTGCACAAAGTACTCCCCAGTACTACTTTGTACTACAAAGCTTGCACAAAGTCCTTCCCAGTATACTACAATTTGCAGCTCCAAAACTGGATCTCGACGCCAAAGCGACAAAAAGACGATTTTGAAGCACTTTTTAAAAGGAATTTTAAAAGGAAAATTATCAACGCCAAAATTGGGAAAATCAGCTGACAAATCATTTTCGCAGCCTTGATGCAGCCATTCCAATACGATTTACGATCTTCAGCTGCAAAAGACAATAGTATTACGCATGCAGCCGCTGCACCAAGCAACCTTGACACAGCCACTACAATGCGATCTGCAGAGACTAAGTAGCAAAACACAATAGAACTACGTGCAATGGCATCGGAAATTGCAGCTCCAAAACCGGATCTCGACGCCAAAGCGAAAAAAAGACGATTTTGGTGCACTTTTTAAAAGAAATTTTAAAAGGAAAATTATTAGCGCCAAAATTGGGAAAATCTGCTGACAATTCACTTTCGCAGCCTGGATGCAGCCACTCCATACGATTTACAATCTTCAGCTGCAAAAGACAACAGTATTACGCATGCAGCCGCTGCACCAAGCAACCTTGACGCAGCCACTCCAATGCGATCTGCAGAGACTGAGTTGCAAAACACAATAGAACTACGTGCAATGGCGTCGGAAATTGCAGCTCAAAACCGGATCTCGACAACAAAGCGAGAAAAAGACGATTGCAACATCATGCAGCCATTCCAATGCGATCTGCAAGCACAGATTCCAAAACACCCTATAACTACGCACACACAAGCACACCCAAAGCAGCTTGAAGCCACCGTTACACTGCGGCAAAAAAAAACGATAAACCGACCGCAGCCGCACCCGCCGCACAGACGAGGTACCTTTCATCGCCGGCCGCAGCCACTTTACACGGAAAAACACAAGGTTTCGCGCTCCGGCTTCCTCCCCAAAACAAAGCCCATGCAACATCATGCAGCCATTACAATGCGGTTCGCAGCAGCAACTCGCAAACTTGCACCTATCTACGCACAGAACAACACCAGAACACCAAATGACAACAGTCATGCAGCCATTCCAATGCGATCTGCAAGCACAGATTCCAAAACACCCTATAACTACACACACACAAGCACACCGAAAGCAGCTTCAAGCCACCGTTACACTGCGGCAAAAAAAAAAAACGACAAACCGACCGCAGCCGCACCCGTCGCACACACGAGGTACCTTTCATCGTCGCCTGCAGCCACTTTACACGGAAAAACACAAGGTTTCGTGCTCCGGCTTCCTCCCCACAACAGAGCCCTTGCAACATCATGCAGCCATTCCAATGCGATCTGCAAGCACAGATTCCAAAAACACCCTATAACTACGCACACACAAGCACACCCAAAGCAGCTTGAAGCCACCGTTACAATGCGGCAAAAAAAAAGGCAAACCGACCGCAGCCGCACCCGCCGCACAGACGAGGTACCTTTCATCGCCGGCTGCAGCCACTTTACACGGAAAAACACAAGGTTTCGTGCTCCAGCTTCCTCCCCAAAACATAGCCCATGCAACATTCATGCACCACTCCCCTTCATGGTTGCCAGTTCCCTTCCTCACCACTCCCCTTCATCATCACTTCCCTTCCTCTCCACTTCCCTTCGTCACCACTTCCCTTCCTCACCACTTCCCTTCGTCACCACTCCCCTTCATCATCACTTCCCTTCTTCACCGCTTCCCTTCGTCACCACTTCCCTTCCTCACCACTTCCCTTCGTCACCACTCCCCTTCATCATCACTTCCCTTCTTCACCGCTTCCCTTCGTCACCACTTCCCTTCTTCACCACTTCCCTTCCTCACCACTTCCCTTCGTCACCACTCCCCTTCATCATCACTTCCCTTCTTCACCACTTCCCTTCGTCACCACTTCCCTTCTCCACCACTTCCCTTCCTCACCACTTCCCTTCGTCACCACTCCCCTTCATCATCACTTCCTCAAGGTCAATTTCATAGCTTCTTATTCTTTTGTTATGTATTGGTACATTATGTATTGTTATATTATGTATTGTTATATGATCTACCACCCTTCCTCAAGGTCAATTTCATTGCTTCTTATTGGTTTGTCATGTATTGGTACATTATGTATTGTTACAGGATCTACCACCCTTCATCATAGTCAATTGCACCAAGTAAAAAGTCATTCGTAACTCGGAAATTGCTTCCCAACTTCCTTTGACTACTTACTACCTACTACTACTACTACTCCTACTACTACTCCTACTCCTACTACTACTACTACTTACTGCTACTACTACTACTACTACGACTACGACTACGACTACGACTACGACTACGACTACTACGACTACTACGACTACTACGACGACTACTACTACTAGTACTACTACTACTACTACTACTTACTGCTACTACTACTACTACTCCTACTACTACTCCTACTACTACTCCTACTACTACTCCTGCTGCTTACTACTTACTACTTACTACTTACTTACTAGTTTCTACTTTTTACTTTCTACTTTAGACTACTATCTACCTTTCTACTATCTACTTAACTACTACCCCTAACTACTACCCCTAACCACTACCCACTACCTACCTACCAACCTAACCTAACCTAACCTAACCTAACCTAACCTACTAACTACCGCCACTGAAGGGGAAATTCCACAGACTGCAATTTAATTTAGGATACTATGCTCCGGGCAGCGCGCGGCACGCAGACCAGTTATAAAAGCAAAAAACGGCAGGTCGTTTCGTCCTTTTTTTACGTTATTTTCCTCTACTCATCTAACGTTCTCCCATGTATCCCTTCTTCTGTAATCTTTGTCATTTTTGGTTTTTTTTCCCCTTCGTTTCAATTACTATCGTGGACACCCCGCTTTGCCTCACCCGTGATTACTTGCCTGTCAACAGCGCCGCCGGGGGGTAAGAGGGGTTCTCTCGGAGGCTCCGCGACGCGCGCGCTTTTATTGGCCGACTTAGCGTGCGCGGTCTTAGCCAAAAGTAGACCCTAGCTTTTACTGTATAAGGTAAAACGCTACTTCCGGAAATTTATGCCCCGGATTTCCGCGAGGCGCACGCGCGCGCTAATATTGGCCGACTTATCGCGCGCGGTCTTAGCCAAAAGTAGACCCGTTATAAGGCAAAACGGTACTTCCGGAAATTTATGCCCCGAATTTCTGCGAGGCGCGCGCGCGCGCTAGCGCTATTAATTGGCCGATAGGGCGCGCGGTCTTAGCCAAAAGTAGACCCGTTATAAGGCAAAACGCTACTTCCGGGAATTTATGCCCCGGATTTCCGCGAGGCGAGCGCGCGCGCTATTTTGGCCGACTTAGCGCGCGCGGTCTTAGCTAAAAGTAGACCCGTTATAAGGCAAAACGCTATTTCCGGGAATTTATGCCCCGAATTTCCGCGAGGCGCGCGCGCGCTAGCGCTATTAATTGGCCGATAGCGCATGCGGTCTTAGCCAAAAGTAGACCCGTTATAAGGCAAAACGCTACTTCCGGGAATTTATGCCCCGGATTTCCGCGAGGCGAGCGCGCGCGCTATTTTGGCCGACTTAGCGCGCGCAGTTTAAGCCAAAAGTACGGGTTCCGAGGCGCGCTCGCGCGCTAATATTGGCTGACTTAGCGCGCGCGGTCTTAGCCAAAAGTAGACCCGTTATAAGGCAAAACGCTACTTCCGGAAATTTATCCCCCGAATTTCCGCGAGGCGCGCGCCCGCGCGCTAGCGCTATTAATTGGCCGATAGCGCGCGCGGTCTTAGCCAAAAGTAAACCCGTTATAAAACGCTACTTCCGGGAATTTATGCCCCGGATTTCCGCGAGGCGAGCGCGCGCGCTATTTTGGCCGACAAAAGTAGACCCGTTATAAGGCAAAACGCTACTTCCGGGAATTTATGCCCCGAATTTCCGCGAGGCGCGCGCGCGCTAGCGCTATTAATTGGCCGATAGCGCGCGCGGTCTTAGCCAAAAGTAGACCCGTTATAACGCAAAACGCTACTTCCGGAAATTTATGCCCCGAATTTCCGCGAGGCGCGCGCGCGCTAGCGCTATTAATTGGCCGATAGGGCGCGCGGTCTTAGCCAAAAGTAGACCCGTTATAAGGCAAAACGGTACTTCCGGGAATTTATGCCCCGGATTTCCGGCGAGCGCGCGCGCTATTTTGGCCGACTTAGCGCGCGCGGTCTTAGCCAAAAGTAGACCCGTTATAATGCAAAACGCTACTTCCGGGAATTTATGCCCCGAATTTCCGCGAGGCGCGCGCGCGCGCTAGCGGTATTAATTGGCTGATAGCGCGCGCGGTCTTAGCCAAATGTAGACGGCAAAATTAATAATAAAACTACTTCCGGGAATTTATGCCCCGGATTTCCGCGAGGCGAGCGCGCGCGCTACTACTTTTGCTACTTACGACTTACTGACTTACTACTTACTACTTTTTACTCTCTACGTTCTACCTACTACCTACTACCTACTACCTACTATCTACTAACTACTAGCTACTAGCTACTAGCTACTAGCTACTACTATCTACTAACTACTGACTACCCACTACCTACCTACCTACCTACCTAC